>JAOXJK010000077.1:8640011-8664900 GCA_025774025.1 Xenus cinereus
AAAAAAAAGCAACTAACAAAATAGACAGGGAGAGCATCTTGGCAGCTCCCCATGGGTGAGCAGCAGCTGAAGGGATGCTGACACCTGGTAGCCCCGGGGGAACAATGAGCATCTGCCCACAAGCTCTTCCTCTACCAGTACAGAGAAGCTGGTGAAGGGCAAAGAGCAGGGGAAGTGGTTGTATTGACACCGTGTCCTCAACTCCCAATTTGCATGCAATGATATCATCATAAAAAAGTGGTGTCTTTTTCTTGTATGAGAGTTTGTATTTAATTAAACTGCAGCCAGGGAACCCCAGGGACAGTCCTCAGGTGGCAGGTCGAGCTCCCCAGCCTGGGTTTCCCTTATTTGCAGCCCGCCGTCTGAGCGCTGAGGAGGGTGTGCGGCACCGGCAGCCACACCACCAGACAGGATTCCCCGGTATTTCCCAATCTTTGGGGCCAGCCTGCCCAGGGAGGGCCTGACCCCGTCATGGGAAGTGAAAGCCGAAGCCAGTAAGAGCAAAAAGAACACTTTTTGCTGTTTTTTTCCTTTCCCCTCCTTTCCCCCCCCCCAGTATATAGGACCTAGGTATCAAAGATCGAGTACTAAATATATAAGGGACTACTCTTTCTTTTTTTTATGGAAATATCCCTAAAGAAAGGAAAAGTGGCCAGCTGCCTCTCTCTACATAGCTCAGATTTTGGAGATATGGGGTTTTTTTGCAAAGAGCCTGGCTTATTTAGGGCAGCAAAGCAGGAGCTGGCAGCAGTTGTCGCCGCTGCCTACACACAGTTCGGCGAGGGGAGGAAAAGTCAGGCAGGGGGGCACAGCTATTTCAGCCGGACGGTGACACTGGCACAAGGTTGTAGGCTGGCCATGGTTGTAAGCTGGCCACGATTGACCTGGAGCTGGAAATTAAATAAAGGTCCCTCACCTTTATTGAGGTACCAGAGAAGCAAGTGCCCAGAGCAACCTTCCCAAAGGAATACAGGACAAAGCCTCCAGCAGCTTTTAAAACTAATCTCGAGGCATTACAAGGGATGGGAGACAGCACCAGCAGGCTGGACTCAGAATCACAGAATATTCATGGTTGGAAGGGACCTTTTAGATCTCATCGAGTCCAACCTTCATCCTCCACGGTGAAGGAGGGAGTCCCCAGTCCTGCACGTCCTCATCACACAGAATCACACTGCCCTGCCCTAAGGAAAAACCGTATGGGAAAGCCTCTCGCCTCTGCATGAGAGTCCTGTGTGCCATCCTTTCCCTAACCTCATGGGAAGGGGGCCAGAGACGAAAGATTTGCAAATTTGCCTGAGATTTCAAACTCCTTATAGTCTCTGCTGCTTCACAGCAGCTTTGCTTCAGGCAAAGCAGCTTTGCTTCCCCCCCCCAATTTATTGGGGGGAAAAAAAGGCTGAGAAATCCCTTTGTGTCTTCCCTCTGCTGTCCAACCACGCACCACAGCTTCCCTTTTCCCGGAGCCCCCCCTCACCCCGAGCTCTCCCCTGGCACCCAAGGCAAGGGGTGCCAGGACGAGGTCCCAAGCCCTGCTGCCCCTGACGGGACGGCAGCGGGGAAAGGTGCAGGGGTGGGAGCAGGCACGGCTCAGCAATCGGCCAAGAAACCTTCCCCGCGGAAAAAGAAAAGACGATAAATCCTCCTTTTTCGACAGGGAAAGAAAATGCCCGGCCACCTGGTGAAAAGAAACAAGCGCCGGGCAAAGCACGGCGTGAAAGTAGCTAAACAGCGATTAATCCTCTTTTCTGCCGCTGGGGTGAAATGAAAGCAGTTTAGTGAGGCCCATGAGACTACCCCAAGCTCAAGCCAGGGGATTTCAGCCCCGGGTCCCCAGCGCTCACTCCCTGCCAGCTCCCAGCCAAGCACCCTTTCCCCTCTCCCCTGCCCTTCCGGAGAGCCCAATTAGGAATTAATCAGCAGACAGGGAGAGCAACTCCATCTTCTCCATATGCCATCAAACCAAACTCATGCAAAGCTTTGACTTTTCGTTTTTTTTTTAAGTAGTTTTCTCCCTTAAAAGGCAACCACAAACTGAAAACACGCACAAACACCTGGAAAAGCCCACGGCGAGCCTCCACCTGCAAAAGCGAGCCCAGCTCTGTGGCCAAACAGCAAGGCAGCCCGGCCTCGCGGGGCACCAGCCACCGGTCACCACCTGGGAGAGCCTGAGCGGCACCGACGTGCCGGCACCTCACCGGCAGCAGCAACACCCCGCTCCCTCTCTCTCCATCAAACGCATCCATCCACACACCTCACAGCCCTGCCGTGTGGCTCGGAGGCAGGTGCCCTCTCTCCCACAGGCTCACAGCCCTGGCGGATGCTCTTGAGGGCACCACGGGGTGCAGGAGGGGTGCTGTGCTTCTCCACCAAGGCAAGGAAAACCCTCTCGCTCTGCCCTGTCCCTGCTCCAGCACCAGTCCCTGAGGTGCACCCCTCCATGAGCAGACACCAGACCAGGACCTGTGGTCAAGAGCCCTTTGGAGGTTCCCTGAGCCTCCAGGAAATGCTGCAGCTCCCATGAGGACTGCAGTTCCCTGCAGCTTCCTGCACTGCTCCCTGCTGCATCGCCAGGACCTGCCACCTTGTCTGCCCAGGGTGCCTGGTGCTCCTCAAGGAAGAGGTGAGTCACACTGCTCACAGAGCCCCCCAGCCAGGTCCTTCTGCCTGCCCCCCTGCTGATGGCCACCCACCTCACCCGTGGGAGCAGGACCAGTGCTCCACACACCTCAGGGAAATAAGGCCACCACAAACCCTGAGACATCACTGCTTGGTCACCCTCGTCTCACATGGTCAAAGCAGCCCCTATGCATGGCCCAGATGGTGGCACCACGCCGGCAAGGTCCTCTCTTCGGACTCATGACTTGGGCATTGCTGAGAAGCTGCTGCCAGCGGTAAGCAGGGCCAGACACAGATGTCACAGAGGCAGGAGGGACCGTGGAGGTACACCAGTGACCAGGCATCCCTGGGGCTGTCCAGGGCTGCACTTACCTCCACCATTCTTGTAGCAGAGGTAGGGGAAGCGCCAGACATTTCCCAGGCCGATGATCTCCCCAGCCACAGACAGGACGTACTCCAGCTTGTTGTTCCACTGCCCTCGCTCCAAGGTCTGGTCCTCCTCTTTCTCCTCCTCCTCCTTCTCCTTTTCCATGCCGGGGTGTGTGGGCACCATTTCGCCATTGCTGACGGCTCCAGGGACTCTGTAATCCATTGCACCTTCAGAAGGAGTTTCCTCCGTTATGTTCAGAACAAGCCATGCCACGAGGCAGAAAGTTGAGCTATGGAAGGCAAGAGAGGGGAGAGGGCACACGTACACACACCCTGTATCATTCCTCTCTTGCTCCTTGTAATGATTCCTGCTGGCAGCAAGGTGCTAAAAGCAAGCGTACGCTTTCATTTCTTGGTCCAATGCCACTGTCAGTTTCATTATTTTTGAATTGACTCGTTTCAAAACACTTCTGCTTCTGGAAGCCCATCCTCTAAGCCTTACACACAAGACCCAGTGGTTCGGCCGGGCAGGAGCTCCCACTGCAGCAGATATGGGGAACAGACTTAAGACTGGAGTGGGAAGAGAGCGGGATCAAATACTTGACAAGATAGTTTATAAGGGTTTCTCTTCTCCCCTGTCACTGCTTACCAAGGTCTGGTTTTACAGATCATCTCATGAAAGTGACAAAACACGCAGAAATCTTAAACACAGGAAGAGGACAAACTGAAGTAAGAGGAAAACAAGTTTCTGCTTTCAGTGGTGGCAACAGCTGCTGGCAATCTACTGGGCTGTGAGAAAAGGTAATTTTTCAGGATGGTGCTATCCTTGTAATTGCAGGAGAAGAAAAAGTGCAGATGCCATCCATGGCCATCTGGGATCTCTCCTCTCCCAGAGTCTGCCCCTCCAAACATCTCCCCGTTGCCTGCGGAGGCTCCCCACAGTTCCTCTCCGGGGAAGCTTTGGCACCACAAGAGCTTCTCCTGTCTCTATACAAATCTCTAAGAGAAGATCAACACAGAGTAGGTGGACACCTCTCCTGCTGTCCCACCTTCCCCCAAAAAGCCCTGAGAGGACACCTCTCCTCTCAGGAAAGCCAGGGCATAGCATAAGGGAGTGCTGGTTCACAGCTGGTGCCTCAGATCATGGCGAGGAGACAGGCATGGGTGGCACCAGCTCTGCCGCAGCCACGTAGGAGTCGCAGGGGGTATTTGAGCCTGGTCTTTGTGGGCAGGGTGCCCTTCTGGCCGCCGAGACCCACAGGGCAAAGAGTGAGGATTGTGGTTCCCACCAGCGCCCGGTGCCAAAGCTGGGATTGCTGAGGGGACCTTGTGCCAAGGAGGCCACCTTCTTCTGCACAGTGCCAGCCCTTGAGCCCACTCATGTCCCCCAGAGGCAGCCAAACGCTGCCATTCATTCCCGCCTGCAGCTCTCTTGCCGTGAGAGCAGGAAGAGGCACTGGCAGCAAATGACACTCTCCCCCCATCCAGAGAGGAAAAAGGGGAAAAAAAAGAAAAAAAAAAAGAAAAAAAAAAGGCAAAGCAGAACTTTCAACCTCTCCCCTCCCCCTAGATAGTCCCCTATAAAGCACTCAGGGACACGAAGAGGAGCGAGGAACACCGGCAGGCGTTTGACAGCGGCCGCAAGGAAGGGCTGGGAGGACCCCTCCACGCTAGAAAATTATTAAACAGGCAGAAAGCGCTCCGTGACCTCTCATCCACGGCAGACGCGGGTGGGTGCGGGGCACGGGGGGGAAACAGGGAAGAAGGAGGCAGGGGGCAGAGGTGTTACCTTGCGGACGGCGCTGTCGGGGCGCGAGCGGACGGGAGACGCGAAGGCAGGACAGAAAGGTGCTGGCTATTTAAAGTGTGGAAAAAAAAAAAAAAAACCAACCAAAAAACATTCAGCGGTGGTGTAATCCTAGACTTTGCCCAACCCACATTCCTTCCCCCCACCCCCCAGGGCTGGACAAAAACCTACACATGACTGATTTCATGGCCAGTGCAAAGGGGCTCGTTCCCCCTGCCTGGGAGAAGGGCTCACGCAGCCTCCGCCAGCGCTCTCCCTCCTGGACCAGGGACCGCTTGGCTCCCGTTCTCCATCATCCCTCTGCCCAACGCTGGCCCTGGAGGCGCGGGAGAAAGGGGAGACCACCGCACACCGGTGCCCTCACAGTCCTACCCAAGGGAGCCGAAGCCCGAAGACCTGCTGGGAAAGAGGTAAAAGCCGAAGCAGGAATTCACAGTGAATTCCCATCGGCGGGTGTCCCCTCAAGCAGGGAGGACATGGGCACAGGGCAAGGTCCTGCATCGCAGCCCTGAGCCAGGATGCGCAGGGGGACGGCCGGGCTGTGCTGTGGCCAGGAGCAGCAGAGCTCCGAGCTAGAACTCAACTCTGCTAAACCTCTCTGCTGCTCCGTACTCGTGGCCCAAAGCAGCCCCATTCAGAAATTGGGCAGGCTGCAAAACTCTCTTCCCTCACACGCAGGGATCTTTGCCACTGGTCTTTCCCAGGACCAGCACTGCCATTCATTCCCTTTTGCAACTCCCCCGCCAAGAGAGCAGGAAAAGGCACTGGCAGCAAGTGACACTGTCCCCAATCCAGAGAAAGGGGAAAAAAAAAAAAAAAACAAGAAAGAAAAAAAAAAAGAAAGAAAGAAAAGAAAGGCAAAGCAGTACTTTCAACCTCTCCCCTCCCCCTACAAAACACTTTGGGACGTGAAGAAGAGCAAGGAACACTGGCAGGCATCCCAGGACATCACCCCAGAAGCTGCAATGGGAGCAGGCAATCAAGCAGTAGATGAAAAATCAAGCAGCGGGGAGAAAAACAGCCCCAGTTGTGCACACCCGACACGGGCTTGCAAAATTAGCTGTGGCTCCTTGGGAAGGAGGTCTTGGGATCGCTGCAGGTAGTTACTCGATGACATTGGCTACATGCTTTGAGGCCATAAACAAGGCAAACAGAACAAGGTATTGTTCACGGTAGATGTGTTACAGCTGTGATGGTCCAAGGATGTAAGCAAGGTTTTAAAATATTTTTATTACATCCGATGATGACTATCTGGGGCAAGAGAGGAAAAAACCAAAAAAAAAAAAAAAGTCATGCTTTTGGGTTCAGAGTCCTTGTATAAGGCTGGCAAAGCAGGAGCAAAACCTGAGCTGTGCACAGGCAATTTGAGGAGGTGTTAGGAGGACGACAGGAGTGAAGCCACAAAAAAACCGCAGTGTCACCACATCGATTTATGATGTACCCACACAGCACTGGACTTCCTACAGGAGAAACAGGGAAAGGAAGGAGGGATGGGCAGAGGTAAGGAACGGATTCGACCAAGGAGTGATCAAATACGCAACAACTCCTTTTCTCGGGAAGAGATGCCTAGGGTAAAAAGAGGGTGATAGCAGAGGTCTAGGAAACAAGGAAAAGATACAGAAGATGAATATATCATTCACTACATCTCATAGCGCAAGAACTAATGGCATGTGATGAAATATTCATATTTAAACCAAAAGGAAATACTTTTTCCTCCCACTGTGCATAATTAATTAAACGTGGTACCCGTGGGTGCTGCCATGGAATATTGTTCGGAAAGGAACTAGGCAAATGCACAAAGGGCTGCTCCTCCTCAGCAGCAGTGATTAAACAGCATGGTCCAAATAAAACACCCCGCTCCAGCCCTCAAATTGATGACTGTTGGAAACCAGGGAAGACGTTCCAGAGGAGATATTAGGTGAGACAGTGAGAAGCGGGGAACATCCCTGCAGAGAAACCATCTCACACAGCACATAGAGTAGTTGTTAAACAGGGTAAGGATATAGGGGTTAAAATACAACAGCAAAGTCAAATAATACCTTGCCTTCTGCAACAAATTGGTGTGAGGAGAGAGGAGATTTAACAGGGAAACGTTTGGAGATTCTCAAAACTATTGTGTGCATCAGCATCGCTGCTCAAATAACCCTGTAGAACCATGATCACCACGGCACACCGATGGCAATAGTCTTATCAACAAGACAAGCTAATTGGCAGGAACTAATAGACTCTGATAGGACACTGTGTAATCAATAACAAACTATTTGAATTCCATCCAGCGAGATAAGACTACACTGAACACAACAATAAGTTGAAAATGAAAACAAATGTTCAGCGTAAACATAAGCAGCGAGGGGAAATATTAAATCTACAAGTGCAAAAGCAAGCTGGAAAGTCCCAAGCAATGCATATTTAAAGTAAAACATCACTTTACACATCTTCTGGAGTGAAACAAGAAGTCGTCTACATGGTTTTAAGGAGATGTTACTTGAGAGATTAAAAAAAAAAAATTAATCTTTTTACTGAGGGCAGGAAGAGAAGAGAACTAACAAATATCACAAAGGATCAGTTAAGACTACAGAAAAAGATGTTTTCAATACATATTTTTGAAATTGCAGAAGGCAAAAAAACTGGGAGGGACTTCAATTAGCCCATCAGAAGCAGTGAAAATCTAATGGGAAAAATGCAAAGGGTGAAATCTCAACGTCTAAGATTTTGAGTCTGTAGCCATATTTAAGCCAAATGGAAGAAGGGGACAGTCAGAAATAAAACCTTAAGAAACAGATTTGCAAGAAACAAATAAAAGGGGTGGAATAATGTGAATCTTTAACAAAGTACTAAAGGAACAAGCCTAGATAATATGCACACTGTAGTGAAAGGAAAATAATTTCCTCCTGAGATCTGCTGAGATAATGCCATTTTAAAATATTTTTACAGGTACACATACATATATTTTATTTATACAAATAAGGAGAACACCAGGGAAGGTCTTTCACAGGAGCTCATGGCACCCGGAGTTGCGCAAGCTGAACCTCACCGGGTGGCTGCAGAGCATCTTCCTCCCAGAGCCACAAGCGCTGGCGCCCGTCCCGCGTGCATCGCTCTCATGCCACCTCCAGGACGGCACAAGGGGGTTATTCCCCTACCAGAGGTAGGAAATGGAAGGCTGCCTGTTTAGAAAACACCCCCAGAGCACAGGGCTGAAGACGGTGCCAGCCAGAGCAGCTGCCCTCCTCCCAGTCCCATCCCAGGCGGCCGGGCCGTGACTCACCCTTTACTGGGACAGCCTGTGCTGGAGTGATGCCTCCCCAAGCGGGTCCTGAAGCAGCTTCCAGGTCCAGGCAGGCTGCCAAGCTGCCTTCGCTGGCACAGGGCAGCACAGTGCTGGCACACGAGCCACGGGTTAGTCCCTTCTTCCCAACAACTATTTTGGAGAAGGGCAAGAGCATTGGACCAGAGGGTCTCTGTCAACGTACCTGATGCCTCAGCTGGGACGAGGGTTGGACAATCCGGACTCTAGATGTTATTGGTTCCTCTCCTGATATTTATGTTGCATTTTGCTCATCTTTCTCTTTGCCTTACAATCTGTTGGAGAGAGTCAAGAGCAGGGACAGGAGGATGATCAGAGGGCTGGAGCATCTCTCCTGTGAAGACAGGCTGGGAGAGTTGGGGTTGTTCAGCCTGGAGAAGGAAAGGCTCCAGGGAGACCTTACAGCCCCTTCCAGTACCTGAAGGGGGCTACAGGAAAGATGTGGAGGGACTCTTTATCAGAGAGTGTAGCGATAGGACGAGGGGTAAGGGTTTTAAACTGAAAGAGGGGAGATTTAGATTAAATATAAGGAAGAAATTCTTTACTGTGGAGGTGTTGAGGCACTGGAACAGTTTGCCCAGAGAAGTTGTGGAGGTGTTCAAGGCCAGGCTGGATGGGGCTTTGAGCAACCTGCTCTGGTGGGAGGTGTCCCTGCCCGTGGCAGGGGGGTTGGAACTAGATGATCTTTAGGGTCCCTTCCAACTATAATCATTCTATGATTTTCTGTCTTTAGTTTTGCACCATTCTTCCACCTGCAGCTGAGGTTGTTCTCCCAAGGAAGTGCTCATAGCCCAGACAAAGCTTGGAAAGAGCTTCCTCTGGAGATAACAAGGTACTTTGACATTTCCTGGGTGAGATGTGCATAAGAACTGGCCCCAGCCCACCCCATCATACAGGGCCAGCAGACACAAATGCTAGCCCTGCATGCTCTAGTAGGAACCACAGGACCTACTCCCAGAACTAGTCTTGCTCCACATCTACATCCAGCTGAGTGGAGAACAGGTGTTAATTAGATTTCTCTCCTCCAAATCACCCAGCCACCTCCAGCCACTCAGAGAGATGGTTCGAACCTAAAAGGAGGGATTCAAATGCATCTGCTTAGAGGGATGATGAGGGGAAAAGAGGAGAAGAAAATGCTTACTGGAAGACATACACAACCTCTTACTGCTCTGCAAATAGCAGCAAGTTTCAAATGAATTTATGCTCCTAACCCAACAAAGCACTTTTAGGAGAGCAGCTAAGGCACAATTGCTGCTGGTGATTCAGTGTTCCGGAGGTGGAGAAGCCATCAGCCACGTCTGACCTCTGCTGAGCACCAAGAGCAGCCGTGCTCCCCACTTCCAGCACCCCCTCCGTGCTTCTGTCACATGTGACAAACTGCCTCCATGTGTTCTGGGGCCGGGTAATCTCACAAGCCACCCCCCAGCTTCCAGGAACACAATTTGCCGTTGTGTTATCTGGGAACCAAAGGCCAGAGCAAATACGATGCATTTCCTCTATCTGATAACCACCCTGCTACTGGCCTTTTCACAGCCTGAAAATATTATTCAGCTTAAGTGACCATGGCTGTAGCAAGCAAAGTTGTCACAAATATGCACAGAAAGAGGATAATACCGGCTGGCACAGGACAGGAACCTGGAGACTGCTCGATGAAGAAAGAAGCCAAAGGAAGATAAAGGATTGACTCCTGCTTGAGACACTAAGCTCCCTCCCAGAAAGGCACGTATATTTGGAAACTCCAACAGCAGGAGCCAAAAGCCATTGCAAGAGCCTGCAGTTCACACCGTGACACAGAAGATGCTACTGCAGCTATTTGGGCAGCCTCATTCGGACCCAGCCTTCCCAGCAAATACCCACCTCCAAATAGCGACCCGAATGGCCAGACCCCCAAGTCAAGAAAAACCCCGTCCCCGCTGGGTGCCTGCAGAGCAGCTGAGGCCTCTCCTGGGTGCCCGGGCTGCCTGGGGGGCAAGATACGACTGTCCGTGGGCACTGTGCTCTGCATACAGGAGATAAACGGGTGATGCTCCCGCAGGACAGCACACTTGCAGCGAGTACAGCACCGGAGAACCGTCTCCTGCAGATATCACTGCTCTACCCCCAGCCCCTCTGCACGCAGAAGCTAAGGGTGAAGCTTGCGCTGTGCTCGGTGAGTCCCTCTCTATGCATCTCTGATCAAAAGCGGTGGAGCACGGGGGGAGATCAGTTGGGCCCAAAGGACCGTGCTCTCTGATCTGCTCTGGCTGTGAGGTGAACTCCCAGCCACACAACAGAGGGGCAGCAACAGAGCTGCCGATTCCCACTGCCTCAGCTACATCCAGTGCCCACGGTTGGTCCCCCAGAAGAGGGTGGAAACAGCAGGGCCTCTCAAGCGCGCGCGCTTGCTCTTCTGAAAGAGCAAACTCCAGGCTAAGGTGGGAACGCGCAGGCCTTCGGGCTGCAGGAGGGCCCAGGCAGGCAGATCTGCAGTGCTCCGCGTCGTACCTCCGCTTTGACTTCTGCTCAGCAGCTTGTCTCTCTTAAACACTCCAGCCCTGTGCCCACACAAGCAAGGAACAGGCTTTTTCCTGCTCAGAATTCCTAAGTGTCCCCATTTCACTTATGGGCAAAACGAAAGCACTAGAAGGTTACGCAGTTATAAGAACGTATGTATAGATACCTATATATATATATATGCTGATAATATAGCCAATAGTTGAGTAGCAAGACAAGACTCCTGCACTGGGAGACTTCAATCTTTTTAGTATCCCCTTTTGCTTTCCTCACAACTCCATCAGCTACCACCAGTTCCTCAGGGCTCTTCCCTTGTTCCACTTTACCAGCAACTGGGCAGCCTGAACAAAGCCTTGCAGAGTAACTGCAGAAACAGAGCCTGAGCATATTTTAGGGAGAGGGCAGGAATAATCATCCTTCTGAAGACTTGTCATCAATGTCCTGATGTGAAAATTGACAGTTTGCATCCAGAAAATAAGACTTACCAGCTTGTTCTTGCAGACAAGGAGCCAATTTGAGGGCATTTTCCTATCAAGAACCGTATGCCAAAGGAAATCATAATTTCAGGCCTAGTAAAAATAGCAGTATTGCTCAAGTGGCCCAGAAGTGAGATGTATGTGATCAGCGGATTGATTAGGTACAGGATAGACTGGGGGGGGTAAAGGAGTTCTATATTGGGACCAGACCATTGTGGATGCCCCATCCCTGGAAGTGTTCAAGGCCAGGCTGGATGGGGCTTTGAGCAACCTGGTCTGGTGGAAGGTGTCCCTGCCCATGGCAGAGGAGGTTAGACTAGACGATCTTTATGGTCCCTTCCAATTCTAACCATTCTATGATTCTATGTATTGCACACAATTATTGGTACAAGACCTTCTGCTGCACTGAAAATGTCTTTAAAAATTAAAAATCTAAAACTTCATCACAAAATATGTTTCTGGCTCATGCAAATATTTCTGTTCAGTCTATAACCCAAGGAACTATATTATTCTCTGGTCACATCTCTGATTAATGCTAATGAGATTTTGATGAACCCAAAAAAACTACCAACAGTTGTAACATGTCACAGGTAAAATACCATCCTTTTTTTTTTTTTTTTAATATGCTTGGAAATGAGCTTGAAAGATGTCACTATCCTAGCAGAAACCATCTAATGGGATGTGTACGCTCAGGGAACCAAGTAGCACAGTTATAATTAAAGTTTCATTATAATTTCCATTAGAAAGTAGTTTCTAAGGGATTTGATTCAACAGTAAAAATTGGCTCCGTGATGATACTTTGTACGCAAGGTCCCCACACGTGTCAGAAGGAGTAGGTAATTCACAACATGCTACAATCGTGCTGGCTTTAACAGCAGAGCTGTGTCTATAGGATGGGGCGTCACAAAAAACCCGGAGAACGCACCCCAGCCGGGTGGACCGGACGCAAGGCTCGCGGCGGGCGCTGCAGTGACTTTCTGATGGATGGCGGCGGCTGAACCCTGCTGTGCAACCCTGACCTCCCGCACGCGTCCTCTCAACAGCAAAGGTCAGTGCACACAACATACACCCTCGTGCCATAAATATCGTCACTGCTCCAGGGGCAGAGGGGGAGTCCTGGCCCTTATTTTAACTTGTTAATTACAGAGCACAGAAAAGAAAATTGAAAACATCAACTGTTTCTAAAAGAGAGATCCCGCCCGTGCGGCGCACAAACCGGGCTTACAGTTATGGCATGAGGCAAGTTGTCCATGCAAGACTGATGAGGAAGATGAGCGCACTTAGTTTTGTAATATAAATAGGAAATCCCCTGTAATTTTCATTAAACATAACTCATTCTCCTTGTACCAATAAAAGCGTAACCAGGTCACTGGGGAATTTGCTGTTGACTCAGCCAGAGCTGCCGCTGGCTAAGCCTTCTCCTAACAGGTTATAACCAAAATGATGGTCAGACCAGGCGTGAATTTATTAGAGGGAAGGAGCTGAGGCTTTCCACATCCCTCTCACTCCAGTCCTCACATACTGCAGCTCTACAGACTATCTCAGATTTTGTCACCACACCGCAGTTTGAAGGGCATCTGTTGTTTACAGCAATAAAAGACTTTGTGGGTACAAAGGCAGTATCACTGTAATATCAATACAGCAGCACGATACATTCAAATGTAGAATATAAAGAGACGGAGTGGAAAAAAGAAAAAAAACCACCCAGTGCTGGACCAAATACTTTTCAAGTCTACAATCATGGAGTCACTCAAGTGTGCAGTACATCATCTCAGTGTGCAAAGCCTCAGTGGGTGAGCAGAAAGCAGCATTTGCAATGGAGATCAGGATTCCAGATAAAAGATCTGAAAACATGGTTTGGAAGGGTGAATTGCTTATTAGCTCAAATAAAATTAGCTGAAAGCTTTATCAGATTAAAAAAATAATTGAAAATGTATCAGTATTTAACAGAGACCATGTTCAGGAAAACAAACCCACAGTAAATAGCATGAGAAATCCACAAGTTCCAGCATACACTGAAGGTCAGAAGTGAAGATTTATCCCATGTGAATAAGAGGAACCAGGTGGCAATACTGCAATCAATTGAAGAGGGATGAAAACCTATTTTGGCTTTAAGCTGTTAATGTAAAATTAATGTTTCCCTTATTTATGAGTTGAGGTGCACATTACACAGTATCTTAGCCCCAGTCAGTGTCTGGAGGCACTGAGACCACCTTTCATACCAAAATTAAACTACATTTATAAGGCAGCGTGTACAAGATCTTTTTATTAAAAAGCCAACCCACCTTTTTACACTATTCATCACAGTTAATCCTGTCCTCTTCATAAGCATTTACTGCCAACAGAGCTCTCCCATGGTGTCCAAGGGCACAATTTGCTAATGCAACATTGACATGATTTTAGTGAATGGGAAACAGGAGCAGAGAAATTCCCCTGAAGCAGACACTGCTCATTGACCCTCGTGTCAACCATCTAAGGTCACAGGAAAAGCGAAGAACCCTAGCAGGTGTAAATCAAAAAACCCCTTAACCTTGGATCCAAATTCCAGCTTTCATGGTGGAGACGCTGAAATTCACAGCAAACTGAACTCAGAAAGGCCAACACACATCCACAAATCTGGAAAGCCAACAACGCTGCTGAAATATGAACAGGTTGCTTTTTCTGCCTACTGTGGTCATTTCACCCAGCGCAGCAAACACACGGGGCTGCACCAAACGCTTTTCAAATCTACAAACACAGAGTGGAGCCGCGCAGGTGTGTTTTGGTGTGGAGCAAATTGGCTCATGTCCCCACCGACTGCGGAGAAGGTGCTAACGTGTCTGACTCCTCTCAGGACCTCCAGCGCAACCCCAAGGTGCAGCTGTGGCAGCGGCACCTCCGTGCCACCCCCAGCAACGCGCGGAGAGCAGATGGAAAACCGAGCTGACGCCAGCGGAGGTCTGTCGATGGTGCAAGGCTGGCAGGTGAGAGGTGGCAGATTCAGTTCAACTTTCTGAAACATAAGTTTGCTTTCCTTGTCAGTGGAGCACTTTACAATAGATCTTCCTGAATAATTCATTGTACGGGTCTTCATGTGTGCATTGTAGTGTTTGATTTTCCAACATACTGCACTAATCTATAAATACTGACTATAAACACTCCTAGCAGATAGCTTTATTTTATGTTGCATCGGTCTTTTTTTTTCTTTTTAAGTGTTGCAGGAGACAGCACAGATATTTTACTGTCTCTCTCTTCCAGCAACACCAAATGCTACAACATTAGTGTTATTAACATATGCATTAGCTCAAGCTGATCCGCTCTCCCAGCTGCTGCTCGCAGCTCCCAGTGAGAGGCTGCAGCAGTGAATCAGATAGCGCTAATGAGCGTGTTAATGAAGTTCCCGCAGTTGAGCGCAGAGCTCTGAGAGGGGCATTAAAAGCATATCCTGTAGTCTTGAAAACTGAAATGGTTCATGGCAATTGATTTTATTTATTTATTTACTCGCTCGCCATTCTGTGTAAAATTTCTGATCAGGAGAAGAATTCAGCAAGAGGAACACACATGACAGAGAAATGACAATATTGCAATCCAGTCTGAATTTAAAAGCGGGGAATTAAAGTTAATTAGGAAACATATTCCAGCTGGACTTTTGCCAGCTCCACTCTGCCCTGTAGAGGGCTGCCAAACCCTTACTTGCCTTTCATTAGCTATCTTTCTGCTCTCGCTTTCCTCTATTTTGTCCTCAATAAATTATTTCTTTCACTTTTATTACTTTAATAACATAGTTTGTTAGTACTGTAGCAGATATTGTTTCTGCAATTTAATTAAAATTAAATTTCTGATACTCTTTATAAAAATTTCTCCCACACATCAAAATATTTAAAAATAAAAATAACTGAGGACCCAAGAGAAAGTTATATTTTTTTAAAAAAATAAGGTCTTCCAGTTGGACCAGGGATTGTTTCCATGGCAGTATGCAATTCCACATGGGAAATTCAAAAAGTCCCTGAGCTAATGCTGCTGGGAGCCTCATGTGTGTCTTTATGAAAGAGAACAAGAGGTATAAAAAAATTAAGATAGTGTAAATAAAAACAGCAGTTGGCATCGCTATAGAAAAAAAACCCTGCAACCCTCCAGCAATGCAACCATTAGGTTAATAATGACAGTTTTGTCCCTTTTCTTGACACTGCTTAAGGGGCTGCTTCTCACAGGTTCTTCTCTGCTCCCTCCCCAGTAAACCAAATGATCACAAGGTAGTTTGGCAACATTTTTGCAGCACTTCTGTATCATTATATGGCAACTGTGCCGGGGTTTGGGGCAAGGGAGACCTAAGCACTGCAGCCTTTCCAAGCAATCGTGCCGGGACAGAAGAACAGGGTCAGAGGGGAAAATGCTAAACAAGTCTTTTATTTCCTGTTGATTTCCTCTGACAGACTGATTTGCATGCAAGCATCTGGGTTTCCATGAATTCCTTCTTCTAAGACATAGCTTTGAAAAGATAATGATGCTCCCAAAGTCATAGGATTTGGCCTTAAAACTCATTTGCAGTCTCTGGCCGCTCTTGGTCTCTGTTGCTGCACCTTTGATGGAGATTCCCACCCAGCAGGTTTCAGGGACAGATTGCATTTGCTCATCATCCCTTCCTCTGTGGTTTGCTTCACACCAAGATATTGAAGCCAAAGGGAGCTCTTGGTGCCAAAATGAGGGAGGCAGCAGCACCCATTTAGTCCCTTACTACGACACTGCCACCACACACTTCCAGCTGGCCATGGCTGGTGAGGTCACCAAGGCTACTGCCAGATTCGTGAATCTTCCAAAGCAAAGCACCCTACTCACAAGCAAGCCCTCTGCATTAATTGGCTTTAATAATTTACACAGCTATTGTAGGTTTCTCAAGAAGTTAAAAAAAATGCAAAGTGGCACAAGAAGAAACATAGGAGGCAAGTTTCCTCCAAGCATTGGGAAGCTACAGCTCAGCAAGGAATCCTGCCTGCAGCCCTGGGGCATCTGGCCACCCTTTTGCCCTGTTTATGTGGGAATTTTGGTGCACTGGCAGGACCTCACACAGACACCGGCGCACTCCCTCTCCTTATTGCATGTGTTGGTTCACTGTGGATCTCCACGGCACACAAGTCGTGGAAGTCGAGTGGGGTTTAGCACCCACCCGGAATGTGCAGAAGCTCAGCACACACCAGCCCCTGGCTATCGTTCCACTTGTCAAACGTAACCGGGATCTGTGGGTACCGGCATGGGGAGAGATAACCTCAGGCAAGACGAGGCATGGGATTTTGAAGAGCTGCAAGCACAACATGCCACTGCTAAAATCCACGTCACGCTACCGAATGGTGACAAATACACCTCCTGTCAATGCCGGGGCATTTCTTTCGGTTTTAAATTACAGCTTTGAGAGCAGCAGCCTGACTGCTTGCGTACAGCTGCCACCACGCTATTTGCTCTGCCAGTACTCCTTGATCTTTGCCTCCCTGTTAATACATCCATAGGCTTTGATGTTTGACCACGGGACTCACAATAGAGCGACAGCTGGGTATTTACCAACCACACTATTTTTCTTTTCTCCGCTTTTCTAGTGCCTACTATAGGAAAAGAAAATCTCTGTTATTGCACGGGCATAAACACCCCACCCAGCTTGCTGCAGGTACCCTCGCACAAGTGATCTCAAGATGAATGATCACCACCAGCTGGTCCCAAAAAACCATCGTATTGAAAACATTTGTTCTGTGGTTCTGTTTTGAAGCTTTGCCCACAGCATTTCTAGCTGTGCCATATTGGTTTTGCTGATGATGGGAAAGAGCATTTTGGTCACAGGGTGGATTTTCAGCTCAGGACACTCCTTTTGGATGCTGTGTCCTTCTAGCAAGTGTGAGGGTGATGGTTATCTGGAGCATGTGTTTCCCAAAATAACTTTTAAAATGCAAAATTAGTATTTTCCATCTCATGGAGTTTTGCTAAATGGAAAATGTTCCACACCCCCAAGTAGCTCAGCCTCTTTGATTTTTTTCCTGCTTCATTTAATCACCGGAACAATTAATTCCTCACTCTCCTTCCTGTAGGATCGCACAGATCAGTGCTGGGCTCCCACTCAGCTGTCAGCACAAATTCAGCTGCCATTTCCATGCTGACAACTCAGATCTGCCTCTCCATTACAGACCTGTCTCCGTGTGTCCCAGCGAGAGGCTCAGCCTGTCTCCCTGACTACCCCTGGATGTCCAGCTGTCAGTTTGCGAGCAGTTTGGCTAGAGCAAAAACTGAAGTCCTCCTCTCACCACCACCTCTTTTCCTGATCTCTTCCAGACCCTGCCACCTCACTGCCCATCTCCCTGGCCCACAGCTCAGCCTCCTGTCCTGCCTCCAGAGGGGCTGGCCAACCTGGGCTTCATCCTCACCAAATGCCTGGAACTGACCTGAACTCTCAGTGTGCAGCCCACGCTGTGCTCATTTCTTCATCAGCCTTAGCAAATCTTGCTGTGCTTTGCTTGCGTCCATTCAAAGTGCTCAACAGACCTTTTTCCCAGGCTGCTGAGATAGACACCTCACCCCTTTCCCTCCCGCTTCTCCCTTACCCCAAATAGAAGAAGGGAAGCCAAGTAGGGGCATGATTTGCAGCCTGTTCCTACTCAACACTGATTCCCTACTATCAGATGAGACATTAGTGTCCACATCTCCTCTGCCCATAGCACTGGACTTTCTTATACTCTCCTTGGTTTAATTAGCAATTTGTGCTCTGTCCCAGTTGTCTCCTCACACTGTGAACACCTGCAAAACTGAACTCACTCCAGAAACCTTTCAAATCCCTATAGAAATGTTTGCAGTATTTGGTTGCTTACACTCCTTCTTAAAATTCGTTGTACCTATAACCTGGCACCTGGTTACACGACCAGGGCTGCTGTGAGCTTCAGTGCTGCACGTTTGTAATACTGCCACTTTTTACCATTGAAATGAAAACAGAGTAAATATAATTCAAGAAAGTAGGGTTTAACAACAACCACCCAGCAGACAGTGCCTCCAAGGGCAATGAGCTTCACAGCCTTTGCTGACCATCTGTGACCATTCATTTCCAGGGGCCTGTGCACAGGTGAAATCTCAGCTCCTCTCTGCTCCTTCTCACTCTGAAAATCAAAAGGCCCGTAAAGCCTCAACCATTATTTACAATTTTCCAGGATGAACTCCTGGAATTTACACGTGTGAGGCAGAGTAGCTCACAAAGTGGGACCTGTGGTCCCCGTTGTATAACCTCTCTCCATCCCCTCCTGCAGCACAGCCTCTCCCATAGAGCTCTCGAAGCAACACTTTGAAAGCCACTCACTCTTTCCTAACAAGCCTCTCCCAGGAGACAGGGAAAATCCACTGCAGCAGGAGATTGGTCCATGGCAGATGAGTCCAACATCATGTTTTTCAGAAATAACTTCTTCTGCCAAAATCCCTCAGCTGGGCTCTTACACAAGCTCAGTTTACTGTCACTGCATGTTCAGGCTGCAAAGGGCACAGAGTAAATACTAAAGGACCCAAGAGCGTTACCAGCATCACCAAACAGAAATGCTCAAAATGCATTAATTTGGTCTAGTAGGTAATGAAGTAAGTTGTACCTACATTAAAAAAACGCTTAAGGTTCAAGAGATTGCTTTCCAGTTTGAGTCCTAAGCATGCATTGGGCCGTATTTCCTTTCTTCCCCTGAGAAAATTGAGTATTTTATTCCTTATTTGCATATCATGCTTAACAAACTAAATGTGAAGGAGAAGTTGGCCATCCAGTACAGAGAATAAGAGATTCAGATGGAAAAGCACTTAGAATGTCAAGTCCTGCAAAATACCATTTAATCTGGGTTTCCCCTCCTAACACTTTCCCCTTGGCTAGAAGGAAAACAGACTCCAGCATTAATAAATAATAACTTGGTTAAAGAACATATGGAAATCTGGGGCTAACCTCCAGTCATTGCAGGAGACCTACTGATTCAACGTACTTTGGCAGTGGGTTACCTTTTTCTTCCCAGTGATCGAACTGCTCATTCATAGTGCTCTAAGCAAGGGTCTACGTGCAGATACAGCCCCAAACGAGCAACCTTTCCACCTGTGTAGAGCAGTGGCACTGTGTGTGTTGCAGAGGCTATTGGCAGACATGTCAGAAATCTGATCTATCAGAGCTCTGTCAAAATTCGAGGAAATTACTGTTTGGGGACACAAAGTAGATCCGATGTGCACAAGCGAGACCCTCCACTTTTACTCCTGCCAACACGAGCGGCTCTGCACCACACAGTGCTTCCCCTGGCAACGGGGTGCGAAGCAGAATCCAGTGCTCAAATACAAAAAGCTTTGTTACACACAACAGTCAATATGATGCACAAAATCTCTTAAAACCTACATAAGCAAATTGCATTTTATGATTGCACATCCTTCGTGCAGAGGATATTTTCTGAGCTTATGTGAGGTTGTATTTAGATTTCTTTCTTCTCTCACATTCTTTGATCTGCTTATTACACCTTTTTTAAAATAAAAATGAGTTTTGGGACCAGTATTAGATTCTGCTGACAGCCACAACTAGAGCACTCTGTTCAATGCAAAACAAATTATTCCCTCAGACTAGTTGTTTATAATGTTTACACAGTAATCATTGCTGGAATTTCAGCATTACGGTACATTCATCATAGTTTGACTTAATTTCTGAGACCTCTTAGCCTAGGAAGAACCAGGCTGTTGATTTGCTTTTTAGCATTTCAAAAAGCAGACAGAGAATCTAGAATTTGTTTTCTGTTATGTAGCTATTGTTGTGAACTCTGAGAGATGATGAATGAAGGAAAAAGAATAGCTTTGTGCAAGGTGTCAGTTTTGCCCCAGTCTGGAACGGAGGTCTTTCCTCTCCTCACTGTACCAGTGGCAGATGCCAATCACATTCAATTAGTCTCACAGGATTCATTTCAAAACTCACATTCCCAAGTACAAAATTGCAGAAAGGGGTTTGGGCTTTTTTTAGCAGTCAACTGCTTTTTCCATTGCAACTGTCAATCAATCGATCAGAAGGGAGGGACCTGAGAGTGATGGTTCTAGATGTTCAAAGGAAAAAGGGTAAAACAATTTCTAGGTAAGAAATTGCTTTCTCTATTGCTTGAAGTGTCTACCACTATGGGAAGTAGCAAGCAGTAATGATTAGTTTCTGGTCTTTTTGTGGACAAGGATGTGCTAACACCTCGTGTATGTGATGGCAGCTTGCTGTCCTTAATCATACAGTAACCTTGAATATTATATATCCTCTAACACTTCAAATTCTAAGCAGCTAATATCTTTTGGAAGCGCAAGTTTCAGAAATGAAATTAGTTATAAAGTGGAGAGAGATATGGCCAATGTCCTATGAGTGACTAAAGCCATTTAGTCCCTAGGTTTCATTTTAAAGTAGGTTAAATAAAAAGGTGCCCAGTACTATCCTTATCCCTGTGCATTTACAGTTTGATATGCCTTTTGAAAAATAACATTGCATCAGAAGAATACAGCATTTCTCCGTCCTCAGTGCACTTTGGCAACTCACAGAGAATTACTAAATATAATACGTGGGAACATAGCACTAAAGGGATGTATAGGTCAAGGAGCCCAGTCCCTTGATATTGGAGACAACCACATCACACAATCCCCTTAATAAACTGATTAAGATCCATCTGCAAACTAGTTAGTTTTTTGCCCCCAAAATCCCAGTGAAAGGCTTTTCCAGAGCCTCACCTTTTTACTGATTAAAAAGCTGCTTCTAATTTCCATCTGAAATTTATTCACGGCCAGTTTATTACCAATTTGTTCTTGTGCCAGCACTGTCCTCTAGCTGAACTAGCTCCGTACTCTCCCTGGTGTTTACTTCTCCAATGTATTTATAGACAGCAATTCACATCCCCTCTCCACTTTCATTACGCTGGGATAAATAAGGAGGCTATTCTGATACCCTCATACAGCCAAACCACACCATCCCTGTGTTCATCCTGACATCATTTCCATTGGACTCCCTTTCTTGAATGCCCCCAAAGTCCCCACCACATTCCAGAGGAAACCCCATTGCCACAAAAAGTGTCCATTACCCCAGCTTCCCAGGAACGCTTATCTTGGACCACGTTTGCCTTATTGCTAAGAAGTCTGAAGGAAACCCCTGCAGCTGTAGATAGCTCATCTGCACTTCTGCCCTCTACAAGTCATGAGCTTATAGCAGACATACTTGTCATGGACCCCTCTATTTTCTCAGTATGAGAACCAACTGCTTTATTTAAATCCAGAGTTTTAAATCTCAAAGACTACGGTTGGCAGACTCTTATCTGAAAAGACCTGGGATAGGTGAAAGTTATGAATGCCTCTCAAGACTGGAACACTCTATGCCGGTCTCACACAGGAGCTGCAAAACCCCTCCAAACTCAGGTGCCCAACCCTAGCATGGTGAGTCACTGTGGGATGTCACCATCACGGGAGCACATGGTGCACCATGGGGTTACCTTGATTCCCCAATCTGAAATGAACAGGGCTTATATTGAGTCCTTGGGTTTCCTTTCCCCCAAAATCTCCTAAGAAGGTGAATTCCAAAGAGCACCTCTCTGGTGCCTCACAAAACATAGAGCCAGCTTTTTCCAAGCCTCACTGAAGAGAAAAGCATTTCTTCTCTGCATGGTAGTGCAGTGGTTCTAGGACTGTCTGGGCTGCAAAATTCCCTCATTTAATTGTGGGGTTTCCAGCTCACACCACTGTCATAGGGTGAGCAAACTTACACACCCATGGGCTCTTCTGAGCTAACAAGCCTCTACACAAACCAGGCGTCAGACAGATGAGATTCAGTAGGGTAGGAAGTTGTAGGGGGGAGGAGGATGGGCTTAGCCTTATGGCTCAGGTCTCACCAAAATTCAGTCACGGCTTGTGGCTGTTATTTCTATATTATTAAACATAAAAGGATCTTGATTGTTATCAAACATCAAAGGATGCAGTACAAATCATCCCATTAAAGCCTCCAATCTGAATATTATCATCTGTACTGCAACCTCTTGCAAATCAAAAAGGTAGCTCTCATTTGGGTTATGACCACCATCTATATTCATTTCTACACCATCTTCACATGACAGCTCTCCATAGGTCTTGTTCAGAGAGCCCAGATTCCTGTAACTCTTCACATGCTTTATACTCAATGGAGAAGTACAATAAAGCTTCAAGAAGTCCATCTACTTTATGTCTTGTTGCTCATTTACGTCTGAGCATACCAAAAAAAAAAAGAAAGAAACTGCCATTCTGGATTTCAAAGATACTCAACAAGACCTTTTGCGCCCTGTCACTTTCCCTTTTCACTAAACTTTTAATATTTGTAGCCTTTAACACTGCAATCTTTAACAAAAATAAAGGAAAACCCAAGTCTAATGAAATCAGATGGTGATCAAGAGAAAAGGGTCATGCACAGTTTAAATGGACTCTTAGACTCTTTCCAGTACTTGTAACAGAGGAGACCTTCAGTAGCCTTAGAAAAAATTAATGCTATAACCTTCAGGCCAGGTACTCCAACAAAAGAATTGAGCTGAAAGATTTAATGGGTTTGGGATACATTCTTGCACGCTGGGAAATATTTGCTATTCTGCACCCAAGAAGACTGTAGCATCTAGTGGAGGCCGTGGAGGTGAAAGATTAGACAGTGGAAATTGGTACGGTGACAGCAGAGCGAGCTACTTCTGTCAAGATTTCCTCAACTCCCTCTCTGACTCCTGTTACTAGTAATATGGCACCATAAATGTGAAGGGCACCAGAGCTCACCTGCACCTGAATGCTACAATTCATGGGTGACGTCTTTAAAATCACCACTATCTGAAATATTGCCTGTTCCACATACACTGATTCTTCAAGGTTTTTGGGGTTTTTTGTTGTTGGTTTTTTTCCTCTTTTCTCAGAGGTATTTCAGATTCACAACCAACTGAGTAAGCAACAGAATAAGTTGTTTAAAGTATAATAATAAGAACCGCATTAAAGAGGTCCATATTTTCTGAAAATAACCTAGGTCCCACTGGGACCAGAACTCCAGAGGATTCTCTATCTGGGGTTTGTTTTCTCTACTCCCGGACTTGGAAAAAAAATGTACAAAACCTAAATTTTTATAGAATTACATGTACAGTTTCAAACAAAACCTTCCCCAGGAAAAGATCATCCAGGCGAAATTTCTGACGTAACCACAGAGACCCAACCTCAAAATAGCCAGTAATCTGTAAGTTCACTTGCCTTGGCTCTGCTGCTTACTTTCAATGATATCCCTACCATCAAATCACTGGTAGAGAAGGTTTTCTTTTGAGGGAGAAAGGGAAGGAAAGGCGGAGGAAGTTGATCCTAGTGCAGAAGAGGAGAAAAGCACTGGAGAAAAGCACTGATATTTTGAAACCAAAGATGGAAGGGGAAAAAGTGTTTAATCCAGCTATACCTCTTATTGCTGCCTACTTTATTAAGAGTCTTCCTTTTCTAAACTTCAGTAAAAGCATCCACATCTGCAAATAAACATTTGCCATCTTCAAATAAAAACATGTGTAAATTGGTTTTGCCTGTCCCAATTCGATGTCAGTCACAGAGTACTACTGACAGTCAAACATACTGTAACGTCATATGTTGTACCGGAGCTGTCTGCTGAAGTCTCTATGTTCACTTTCTTCTCAAGCACAGATGCCACTGCTGCATATTAATAACCCCTAATATATAAAATTCTCTTTTCGTTTGAATACATTACTTTCCAATCCTTGTTTTTCTGCTCCCCCCGATTTACTTTCTCTAGATAAAGATGAGAGAACTACAACTTCTAGTTCATATCCCTTCTTACTTTGAACAAAGGCATTCAAAAGTAAAACTTCAGCTTTAACCTCTTGCACCAAAAAGTTTAGCACAGTAGCGATTTTGTGGCCACAGTAGCTGATGCTTCATACAGCGGTTTGAGGAAGTGCCACCTGTGAAGAAGGCCAAGCATGAAAGTTTCGGGTAAAACATTAAAATATTCACCTTGCAGTCATTGGCAACAAAGGCATTTCAGCGTTACAGTTTCACATCTCTCAATAATGAGGAAAACAATCTGAAAAGATTCACGTCAGGAGATGGACACCAGAT
The DNA here is from genome assembly GCA_025774025.1 of Xenus cinereus. NCBI lineage: Eukaryota > Metazoa > Chordata > Aves > Charadriiformes > Scolopacidae > Xenus > Xenus cinereus. The sequence goes on from JAOXJK010000077.1 coordinate 8,664,154, forward strand.
ACAGCTGTTTGGGGTAATGTGCCAGATGGACTGAATTCAAGTCTCACCATCATACTTGAAAGCAAGGGTTTTAAGAGGGGTAGAGGTTTTTTGCATTTTTTTGAATTTACAAAAAACAAAACAAAACAAAGCACCAAACACAAGTTAAAAGGCAGCTGATTTTTTAATCATCTACTTCCTTATAACTGTCTCCAGTAGACAGAGCCCATATGCCCTCTGCAACCACTCATCACATCTCTCAATAGACTAGAGGAGCCTTCTTTTATTCACTATATTTGCTACAAATAAATAAAGATTAGGGATTTGGTAGCTCTCCAGCACTGTCCCCTAAGAACGTGGTTTCTAAAACCTCTAATATGCACCTGTAGATTAAATAGCTCCTGTCTAGATGTCCTTCCCTCACCAGGCTCTGGGACCAGAAACTGGAATGTACTTCTAACACGTCCAAAAGAAAGCCACACAGAAGATAATAATACAAAAATTGAACTTTATTTGCAGATTGGCATCAAAATTCCAGAGACTGACCCTAAATTATGGATGAGGACTTTGATATAGAGAGGCTACTGTTAGTCAAGAGACGTAATTTCACGTTTGATGTCTGCATGTTAATACCTTTTGTAAGCACTAAAATTGTGCTGAAAATAGGTGCTTAACATGCACAAAGGCTTCAGCATAGGGAGGAACCTGGATGTGGAAACACCCAGTTGAGGTTTGTTTTTTTTCTTACTAGCTAGAATGACTTAAAGT
>JAOXJK010000077.1:8665000-8675476 GCA_025774025.1 Xenus cinereus
TAGCTAGAATGACTTAAAGTAACTCTGATGCTTCAACAATGCGTTTTCTAAACAATTTGCTTGATCTAAATTGGCAGCATTATATTACAAATGAACCCACTGATACTGATGTAACTGATACAGTTTTATGCATTTAGCTTTGTTAAAGCCTAACTCCCTCCATCAAGCAATTAAGGCCATTTGTAAATGTGCAAAGTTAATTTAGAAATTATAAAATTAAGGCTAATGGACTCAATTATAATAAATGCATGGGTCAGTGATTCTAGCAGTTTCTCAACCCTTTCTTTATTTCCAGGTTCAGCTTAATAACACACTCCATCTCACAGTGGTGATGGTGTGGCAGGATCTGATCTTCAGAGTGGCTGGGAAAACAGGAGGTGACAGAGCCAGGCTGGGAGGGACGGGCTCCCTCTGCCTGGCAGGAGCCCACCTGCCTCACCCCACAGCGGGCTCAAGGCCCCCAGCAGTACCCCACACCCCCAGCTGCATGTGTCCTCTCTGGAGGGAGATGGTTACCTGCATCTGTATGGAGGATAATTCACTGCCTCCACATGACAAAACATGTTGGGAGAGTACAGATTTCATGTAGTTGACCTAGAGCATGGTGTGCCTGCTCTCACCTTGGGACTTTCAGGTAAAGCGACAGCCATTCCGTCCCCGAGTCCTTCCCCCGAGTGCATGTGGCTCACGGCTGGGGATCCTCAAAGCACAGTCAGACCAACACCTCCTCTCCCTCCTCTGCTGCACTCCTCCCCGGCGTGTGGGCACCCACACGGCGCCTGCACCATCTTCCAGGGAGACTTGAGAAAACTAATTTTAGAGCACTTCCACTAACGCTGACTAGGATTTTTTTTCATTTCTTTTCCTTCTCTTGCCTGGAGTTTCTTTGTACCTCCAAAGACCTTGGCGATTTTATTCTCCTAAACACATCTGCTTTTTCCCAGACTGAAGTTCTCAAAATCCTTTTTGCGATGTCACACTTGGTTACTGAGAGTGTTTTGAAGTGAGTAGAGGGTTTTAGCTTCAGAGACTGAACAGCGGGAGATGATTAACACTTAGGGAGCAAAGCTGTTTATTGTGTTTTAAATAGTGCAGAAGAGTTTGGTTTTTAAATTGCCTCTAATTAGTATAATGTACTTATGCGTGCATGCGCACACCTGATCTCTACTTCACAAGCACTGAGGTCCTTACCAGACTACTGAACAGAAACACCAAAATCCACAACATGAAAGACTGGCTGCTTTTCTCTTTTACAAATACATGCTCAGGTGGTCTCCACAGGTGAGGAGGACACAGGGACCGAGCTACCTTAACCAATTCTCAACACTCATCTTCAGGCAAAGGGACAAGCAAACAGCAGGTTAAATCTCCAGTGGGTGCAGGTGATAGCACAAAACACCCATCGAGCCTTGCTCATCCTTCCTGCCTCTCACACTTGTTCCCGAGATGCTATTCTCCAGGGATTTTGAGGCACTATTTGCCTCTTGCTGCTCAGAGTAACAAGTGATGTAGCAAAAGAAAAGTTGGGGGCTTGGATGTTCCTCTCTTCCCCAGCTAGCTCCACAAAAGGCATTTCAGGACGCAATTTGCTTGCAGAAAGTGACCCTAGCTGAGGAGACACGCAGGTGAGTGCAGGCAGCTGGGACGCCCGATGGCCACACTTAGTTTTTCTTTGCATTTCTTTCGTCCTTGCCTTGCTTACACCCCAATTTGACACTATTCAAGAAGGGGTGCTCTCTCTGCAACTTCACAGCTAAGACTACAAACCACAAATGTCCCCAGAGCATAACACTGAGAGCATCAGCCTGCGCTACGGAGCAGCACACCAACACCATGGGCCAGGCAGAGGGTGTGGGACCCTGAGAGGCTGATCCTGACCCAGCGATCCCAACTGCTGCTGCAGGGCAAAAGGCAAATGGTCTGCTTGTGTTCACATCTTCCTAATCATCAGGACAGCTTGGTGTGCCTCTGGTTACTCAGCACCCCTCCACGGCCACGTTAAGGTGACTGAGGTACGAACCCTGGTGTTAACCAACAGGCACTTACTTCAAATGCTGTTCATCAGATCCCTTCCCTGTATTTTACTGAAGTTTCTGGAAGGAGATTCAGAAGCAAAACCCTTACCCACAACAGCTGCAGGGTGTTTGTTAGCAGCAACATCTCCAACCTATACGAACACATCCGTAATAAGAAGAATACTGCAATATCTCACCAACAATAATCCATGCGGCTTAAATGAGATCTTTCCGTAAGCAGCAAACCATCAACTGTATCTATTAGCCCTACAGGTACCTGATAAGAAGCAAATTAAAATAGGGGAGATCAAAGAAGTAGGAAATTATATTTAGCTGGCTCATATTAAATAAAGTTTTTGACTCAGGCTCACTGGAGACTGATGCTTAAATTGCTACAAATGGAACTGCCATAAAGACAAAAGAGATTATTAAATCTTTGTGCCAATCATTCAGATATAGGACCAGAGCTCTGCATTTTGAAAGCACCTTTCAAGCAAGAGAGAGAGTGAGTGAAAGATATGAACCAAATCTAACATTAAGACTTAAAATACCTTTTGGTATCCATTCAAATCATCTGGAAATCTATTTCAGAGATGCTATCTAAAATGACAACAACCTTAAAATATATGTTTGAGAGAAGGAGGCAAAATCTAAACAGTGCCGTCTAAAATTATGTATTGTAACATGACAAAGCAACCACATTTCTCCAAAAAAATAACAATAAAAAATTTCATTGAAAATGGTGTATAAAATCCCCAAGACCTGGATTTATCCTCAGAAGCATCAGGGGTCCCCCAGGTATAAGTCTCATTCAAAGTATGACCATATTGTGGGGACAGTTGTCCCAGCCTGGCTGTGTGGGTGTACAAATTCCAGTCCCAGTGCCATAGCTATCACAGATGGGAACAGTTTCACAGAGCCATCCCTTCCATTTACTGGAGTAAAATATGACAGGTTAGACAGGTTCATGCAACGCAGAATTGATGATCACAGGCTGAATAAATGCAAGAGACAAAAAGGAAAGTTGTAATTCAGAGAGAAATAACAACTGGCAAGAGCTCCTGGTTTTATACCTCTGAGTCCAAATACTGGGAGGGGGTAATGGAGCTAGAGAAAAGGATCTTTACTGATTTTAAGAAGAAAACACTTTTTTACTGGGAAACAAGGAAGGAAAAAATATTCTGATTCTACCATGACAAATCCCTCCAAGCTTGCTATACGCTACAGGAATAAAGTAGACATCACCAAATAGGACTTGACATATGTTAAATTTCCTCCTTTGACAGAGACCTGAAGAATACAGAACATCTGTACAGCTTTATAGTGATATTATTCTATACTCTTAATGGCTTCTAATTATCCTAATGATCCAGTCCTCTCTGTAGATTGGAGATGCACTACGTGATTAAGGTATGGCTGAAAAAGTCATCTTAAATTAAAATTAAGAACCAAAAATAATACAGCGTATCTCGCTTCACTGTCAGGCTGCCCGGCACAATTGCAAAGGCAGCTTTCAAATCTGGGCATCTTTACTGGGGAAATCTGGGCCCCGAACAGTTATTCTGTTGGCCAAAGGGGAAAGACTTTGGAGGTGACTTCTCTTAAAAGAAAAGAAGTGTGTAAAATCCTGATTAAGCCTTTTCTGTTCTTCTAATGGAGTCAATACCTGGCACTCCAGAAGCCCCCTTGGTCTCTTCTCCCACCCTGCTGCACACCCTCTCAGACCCATCTGGGCTGAGCATCTCCCCGTGGTGGGAGCATGCCCATTCCCACGGCAGGCAATATGCACACACCTACCAGAGGGGCAATAACACAAATGCCTGTTGCTGCAAACGTAGCTGCTTTTTTGTTGCTCAAACACACATATATTTTTTGGAAACGAACATCACAATGTCACATACAGTGCCACACACGTGCAGCTTCTGGGATGGCAAGTACAGCAATTATTTACCCTATGGACCCTAAGTGATATACAGAGCAGCACTGAGTGCTTCATGCTGTGTGGTACTAATCATAAATCAGACTAAAATAAATTAGTGCTACCTTTTCAACTGTATCAAATGTGTAGTTATTCCTTTACAGATATATCACAGGTCTTTTATCCAGGATAGCATCAAGGTTAAGATGATTAAGTAAGTAATTTCATTAACAATGATAAATGTTAACAATGATAGAGAGGGATTTTGGATACATTTGCACAGAAGTGGGTTATGCTGAAGGGCTGCCCATAACCGCTGTTATGTATAAGAGTCAAATACATCCACTAGGACCTAAAGAACTGTCTTTCACAGTTTAACCATCAGATTTTACATTAGAGATGTGGTACATTAATACAGCACAAAACTGGATCGCTTTCCCAGACAGGCAAATGCAGCCACTTGGGTTAAACGCTGCAGCATAAAGGTGTTTCCCCAGGGCTTGGGAGCAGGCACTGAAGTGTGCGTGGAGGGGACATGCTGTGCTGCCCAGCATCCACTGCATGCCCTGTGCCCCTCAAATTCTGAACACCATCCTTCCTGGGACTTGTCTTTGCTTTTACAGGGGTTTTCACCAAGTGCCTCAAGCCTGATATTTCCTTCCATGTGCCAGCAGTGATCCCCTCCACTTTCTTCTCATCTCTCTGGGGTGGGGAGGCAGGCTCCACTCACTGGCTAGAGAAGAGTGAGGTGAGGAAGAGAGAGAGCCTCCAATTCCTTTTCTTTCCCTCTCCCCAGTGAGAACAGCTCTGAGGTGTGAATTATTTTGTGCAAATAAGGGTCCCTGTTAAATTTTGTAGTACCCCCTGCTTGCACTTTCAGGCAGCCAGGGATCAGCTTTAACAGGAAAGGAAAAAAAATAATGTGTAGAGACAAAAATATGGAAATGCTAACATTCAAAAGGTTGTGAAGCCCAAGCACCCCAGCTGGAGAGAGGTAGTGCTGGCTGGGAGGGGGTAGCACAGCCACAGGAGGAAGCTGGGAATTCACCTAGCAAAAATCTTTCTAAGCAAGTAGGCCAGGAACTGCTAAAAGGCTGGGTAAGGACTTTATGGTTAGGTTAATTTGCTTGTTATTTTTAGCCCTTGGCTCTTAGCACTCTATTCCCAGAGTTAACATCAGCCAATACTTGTCTAAAGCAGGATCTGTATTAACAGTGAGCCCAAGTCTTGAAGCAGAGTAAGCACCAGCGTCTGAACTCCGGCTGGAGCTGCTGAGGCCATGGCTGGAATCACAGGGAAAAATTCAACCCCAAGAGAGAGGTACAAGGCTGGTACTCACAGGGCTTCCCCAAGAGCATGCAGTCACAACAAGGTGGTACACATTTGGTGCATTTAAAGCACTTATAGATTACTGTACACCTGTTTGATACCGTGTGCTACAGAGCATGTCATTCAGCAGCTGCCGTAAATGTTGTGGTAGAGGTCTTTGAAACAAATCCAATCATTCTGAAAACTAAGTATCTCCCATGGTTAAAATTGCATTAGAAACACTAGGCTTGCATTATTCAAGATTCCCCACTGCATTTTGGTTCTCATATACGTTTATTTAGAAGGAAGGAAAGTGTGCTACTCTCTGCACCCATGTGTGACCAAAGTGCTTTAGCAAGACAACTTGAACTGAATGTAAGTCTCCTAGCAATGCATCCTTAAATGCTCAAAGCTGATTCAGGTTAAAAGCATTAGGGGAAGGAGGAAAAAAAAAACCAAACAAATACCACCTAATGTGTGTACATGAAAATGCTGACTTCCAGCGCATTCAGAACTTAAATACATGGAACCAATTTTCTCCAAAACTTGGAACTCCCCAGTGAGGGCTATAAACAAGCTAATTTGACATCGCTAGTTCCAGCCAGCTTAGACTTATGAGTGTGCACATATTTTATTCTGAAGATATGGGGAAAACATATTTTCCCCATGCTTGCATAAATCAAAACCAGCTGAACCAATTTTTCTTAAATTAGAAAAAGAGAGAGAGGAAGGAAGGAGGGGTGAGGAAGGAAGGAACAAAGGGAGAGAAAATAAGGGAAAGGCTAAATACAAAAACTTCAACCTATGAAGGGAAAAAACGAAATCCCTAACAGTTAGGAAACATTTGAACACTCAATATTAGCAGTGAAATATTGCACTACTTTTTATATTATTTTATTTTAGGATTAAAATCTCAGAAAGTCATTGAGGATCTTCACATTACATGAGCTAGCGCCTAACGTGCTATATTAAATCCTCTCCTGTTCTTGCACTTAGTTATTTCCTCTTCATTTCCCCCACTTCTCCTGTCTTACTGAGCCTCCTTACTTCTCTTTAACTCCTCCGTTCCTCCTTGCTATTCATATGACTATGTATTTGTGGGACACAGGTATACAAGCCAGCTCTCCTCCTGCCAGTTGAGGCAAATCCAGTCTTATCCATCCCCACCACAACAAGGGGCTGGGTACAGGGCAGTGCTGCGGGAAGCTGTGGGCTCCACATGTGGGTACTCACCATGTCTCACCCAGGACATCGCACAGGGGAAGGGTATCCCTCACCCTCCACTCTGCTGCCGGGAGTTATCCCTATGTCCTTACTGAGCCTCTTCCCTTGCAGCACTATGACAGCCAGTTCGCAGTCCCACAAAGCTGGCAAGCAAATGGTGCTGCATAGTACCTGGAGGTGGTTTCTTTACCCTCATTTTAAACCAATGATCCAATTAGTGCCACCTGGAAAGCAACAGCAGGGAGAAGCTGAACTTCCCAGAGGGAAGTGTCTACTGGCCAGTGCAGCATCTGTGCCACCCAAACCACCCATCGTTGCCTGCAGGGATCTGAAGCATCAGGGACAGAGATTTTTAATCAGAATTTTTAATTTTCCTTTCCCTCCCTTTGATGTTCTGTTCCAACTCCCATCCCAAGTTCACCCCTCAGGGAAGCCGTCTGCACCTCAGCTCACCTACCGCACCCTCCTTTCCCTGTCAGAACCACTGTGAACCCCAAAGCAGTAAATGCCGAGGATGCAGAGAAATACAGAACTGGGTAAGAACACAGCAAAAGTCTAAACGTTATCAAGCCACCGCCCTACCCCAGCACTGCCACCACCAGCAGGCATTGCAGCCAATTTCAAGTTTCTGAGATTGCTCCCTCTGTTTCTGCACCCTCTTCACTTCCCATAAAAGCCTGCAGTGCTGCTTCACCATCTGACTTCTAACCTTCCCTGAACCCCATCCCCGCACCCTGAGGGCTGGGAATCGGGTGTTGCGGAGATGCCATGGCTGTGAGGATGCCATGGCTCTAGCCCCAAGCACCCTGTGCACCTCTGTGGCCATCTCTGACTGCAGCCTCTGCCCCAGCAGCTCTTGTTCTATGCATGGGAACAGCCTCTGGCACGCCGAGGCTGCTACATGTACATGTCTGGTCCAAATACTTATAGTCCTTTACAGCTGATGTCTACAGAATCTGTTTAACTAGTTTGTTGATAAATAAATTTAGAATATCCAAATTACAATAATCCACATAGATTTTAAGGAATTTATTACATGAGATGTAAACTGAAGAGTAAATGAAAAATTAAGTGATTGTGAGAATCAGGTTTTACCATGCAGAGCCAGTTTCATAATAAAAATGAGGATCATAATCCTACTTTACATATAATTTTCTGCAGGGTTGTGTAATTTACAACTTACACAAAGCAACAGGAAGATTAAAGACATCTTTTGAATTAAAACTAAAGCGCTCGGTGGACTCCCTGCAGTAACAGTTTATTACACCCTATGCAGCTCTGGGGAAGCAAAAAAGCGTTTGTCCAGGGAGCCGCGGGTGGCATTTCCAATACATTTCCTTGGAGAAGGCAGAAGCAGCAGGTATAGACCCTTCCCAGCGCATCTCCCTCCCGCCCTGGGCGCCTTCCAGGCGGCCGCTTGGTGAGTACCGAGTCCCTCCGTGCGCTGCCTCCCCCTCCTGCCCGCCGGGCTGGGGGCGACCTCCGACGGGCTGGCAACCGGCCACAGCCCGGCCGCTGGCCACGGTGCCCTTCCCAGGGCCTGTAGCCGGCAGAGCAGAGACGGCGGCGTCCCTTGCAGGGGCTGTGCTTTCTGTGCTTTCTTACCAACCCCACGCTTTAGAAACCCTCACGCCGGGAAGAAGGGCGGGAGTGGAAGTGTCCCATCCCAAACGAGGACCCCCCCACTAGTCCTGGGGGTGCTCTAAAACAGCAGGTCTGCAGGGAGCTCTTCTCCAGCATCTCACCAGAAATTCTTACATGTGCTGCCATGAGCTCGTACCCTGCTTTTAAGAGGAAAATCATTGCAAGAGACAGTTTTCAAAAATTCCCAAACACTCTATTAGTGTTTGTGAAGAACGGATCAGTATATGAAATCACATAGGAGAGAACAGACTTTCACTGGGGCCTGTGTAATTTCTTTGGATAATGGGTTTTCTTTTCATAAACATCTAACGTGTAGAAAAGAAAAAAACAAAGTGCCGCCAAGATGGCAAACTCCTCTTACTTGTGAGTTAGAGGATGCTCCAATTCCTTCCCCACCAATGTCTTTGAAAGACTGGTAGATTCAAGAGAAATCCAAATCTGGACATATAACCCCCGCCACCATTTATTTTTAGGAATATTGTGACTACTCACTGTAGAAGAAAATAAAGTATTAAATGATTAGTTAAGAGTATAAATCCACACAATGAACATTTAGAGTCCAAATAAACATCACATATCTCCAGTGATCCAAGCAAAACTGTCCAGGATGCATAGTGTCTTAGGAATTCAAAACAGAGTAGATGACTTAATTTTTTCACGTGTCTCTTAGGTAAACACATCAGCTTAAAAACAGTGTGGGTATCTTAGAGCCAGATCTAAAGACAGTGGTCTCATTTCAAAGAGCTGCTTGGTAAGCTCCTCATCCTAGAGAAGGCTTAGCACCCCACAAAGAGCTTCCCAGTACACCACCAGTGGGACTACTCGCAAGAGCAAGCATTATTCCAGTTTGCAAACACCCAGCATCAATATCTTGCAGTAAAAGAAACCCATTCTCTGGGCTCCTAAATCATACTTCAGCTTTTAATATTTGTTCAGAACAAGAGACTTACCAAGAGATTCACTTAACAATTCTCACACACGTTTAGCAGCAAAATGTGCCCGAATGACACAGTAACGCTTTCTTCCAAACTTAAGCATGTTTGAGAAAAAGGTTCAGGAAAGAAGCTCACAGAGTACACTGGCTCGTCGCAGATTTTTTGACCATAAAATGTTACATTCTAATACAGAATAAGCCAGGGGTTAAACCAGTTTCTGCAGACATTTTTCTACCTTGAAAGCTCAGTGAGAGATACATTAATGTATAGGGCGCGGGTGTGCTTTGTTGACTGCACAGATTAGTCACAATGTTCACAACAGAGCTCTCCTGAATGCCTTTATTTCATTTTAAACACACATCTCTGCGTCTCCCCTACACTGCAAGGCTTAATCTAACTTTGGAGCGTAAGCGCCAAACGAGGGGACCGGGTCGATCAGATTTGTCTTATTTCCCAAGACGTCCAAGCTTCATTGAGCATCTCTGCCTCCAGTACTTGCAAGTGCTCAGTGTGCCCTGGGAGCTGCACTTTGACAGCAACAAGAACAAAAGCCCTCAGGTCTGGTTGGGCACCTGTGTCCCCCTTCATTCCTGCCCCGAAGCACCCCTTTGTGCTGTCCTTCTCCCACTGGGGCATGGGGGAGTGACATCCACCCCACGGCCGGTTTGCATCTGCTCCCCCTACACCTGGGAGGGCTTGTGCTCCCAGCACCCACCCCTCTCACAGGCCCACAGACCCTGTAATCTGCACACAGGGATTTTAAAAGATTTTTAATGGAGGAGAGGGATACAGATGAACAGGTAATGCTGGGATTCAGGGAGAGCTGAGCCAGACTGCACAGGGCTGTGGGCTCTCTCCTAATATCTCCCTCAGCTCACCCTCTCCTCTTCTGCTCGCTCCCTGTGGGTCTCCAGCTCCTCAGCAGCACAGTGGGGAGGCTCACTGAAAGTATTTTGTATTTTCCAGGTTCCCTGAACAAAATCCATGCTTTAAACTCCAAGAAAGCTCTCCCAGGAGCACCTCCCAAAGAGGGGTTCACTATATGTCCCAAATCAAATCAATATCCTGTTTCTTTCATTGAACAACTTGGTTCCCACTCCCCGTAGCCCTTTTGTCTCGACCAGGACTAAATGGAAACCTTGTTTCCGGTCTAATGTCTACTCTCCCCAAGTCTTCTGCAAGTCCCTCTGTGACTACACAGCAAACCTGCTTCTGCTACACCTCATGGGCTGACACCTGCTCTCGGCACGGGCACACACATGGTCCTCTCTGGGGGAAAGCATGCACTAATGAAAAAGACCCTAAAGTTGCCAGGTTTCACGGCAACCTCAAAGCTCTCTGCTGGAGAAAAGCATTGTAAATCACAGAATCACAGAATCACCTAGGTTGGAAGGGACCTTTTAAGATCATCTAGTCCAACCAATTAAACAAA
>JAOXJK010000077.1:8678005-8721336 GCA_025774025.1 Xenus cinereus
TGCATCATATATCCAGCTGCTCATTATAGATTCATAGTTTTAGTACCTATTTTCACCAATTCACTAAGTCATGTGTTCCCAACCACAGCAATTTCACTCACAGGAGGGAAAAAATGGGATGGATCCCATTACTCCTGGAGTCTCTCCACCCATCTCCCTTCAAGTATAACTTTATTAATCCAGCTGGTTTGCTGGAATTGACATCCAGGGGATAACTGCTTCCACCAATGTCACAGTTCCTACCCTCTCCCTAAAAGCACCTGGAGACAAATACTCATTAATGAGAAAATCAGGTGTCAGTGCGAGGTAAAAGAGAGTTAGTAATGAGGAAAGAGGCAGAGCAGATCACCTCCTTGCTCATGCAAAGTCAAAGGCCACGCTGGCAATCGAAGACAAGGTCTCTTAGGAGTAAAGTCTCACACCACGCCGCAAAGCCAACAGGACTAATACATTGTAGAGCTGTGGTTTCCATAAGAGTGATGAGGAAGGGGAAATGCTCATTTAGCCACACTTAGTCTTTGAGAGATGGAAGTTACAGAGAAGAACGGGGCTTGTTCTTTCCCATAGAGTTAATCTCATGGCTGAAATTCAACCCGGCCACAGGCAAGCACCATGTGAAAAACCCAGGAGGAGCATCACAAGCCAATGTCATACCATAGGGTTGCCTGACCTGCAGGCCAACGCGCTGCGGAGCTGAGGCATCCATCCCACTGCGCAAGCTCTGACTGTCCCACAGCCAGGCAGGCAGGACGTCCTGCCGGCTTCTCAGAAAGAAGATTCAGTGACAAAGCGGCTGGCAGCGGCTGTGTGAAAAGAACAGCATGCAGAGGCCTTACTCTGCCAGGAGGGACAATGTTTTCTGTCAGTAGATGTGACCACCTGTCCCTCCCTGGGGTCCCCTCCTGTCCCCCTGTCTCCCACCACCCCTGGGACACCCAGTCAGAATAGGTTTGCATCCAACCAGCACATCTTGATTGATTGATCAGTAAAAAGGAAAAAAATGGACATTCATAACATGCGACTGCTAAACAATTCTTCGAGATATACACCGATGACATTTTAAACCCCAATGCAAACACTACATAATTCATGATACTCACTATATCAAAGCACACTGGAAAATGGATGTGTTGCTTTTCTCTCAGGAACTTGAATTTCTATATTATTAAAACAGTTTGGGAGGTGGGAGGAGGAACCTGATAGATTTAAGGTTTATACTTTTCTCCTAGTACATTGCCAGAAAGATAAAATATTTAGTGGCTTCATATTCCCTAACCATATTTTTGACAATATGCTTCATGCTCTATTTGCCACAAAAGTTGTGACACTGCAGTCAGTCTTCAAAGAATAAAGTATGCATTTTTCATGGCAAAAGATCAAAAAAATCTCATTTTTTATTACCCTGCCATTGGTTAAGTCAAGCTCTGATAATTAGGATATTGGATATTTATGAGGAGCTATTCTGCCTTTATTACTGCTTTAGGTGCCTGTTGACAGATGCAGCAAGACAATTTACATTGATGTGTGAATTTGCCAGTATTTCAGTAATAATATCCAAGTCTAAGTCTGTTAGAAAAAGGGTCCACATCTCACTCTTGGAATATATATTTTCAATTAATTCTGTTTTTGTAGCATTTCCTCTGGCATGCTGTCATTGAGGGCTTCTATCATTTGTTTGTGCTCTGATCGAATAGTAGCTCAAATTAAAGTCCAGAGGGTAACTGGATAAAAGCAGGTTATTAGATTAGAAAGGCAGAATGAACCACTATAATCTCCTAGTCTGACCCGCTCAATAAACGTGGGCCACAGGACTCTCCCCCTGAATCAATCCCCGCTGCCATTGCAGCATGGAGGAAGGAGGAGAGAGCAACACTTCCCCACAGCACGCTGACGGCTAGAGGCTCGGTGACGGAAAGCGAGGTACCGGGCAGGTGAGGGTAAAAAGCCTCAGTGCCAGACTCTTTTCCCCGTGTACCCCCCTCAGTGGCTTTTTTTTCACTTCTGAAATTTCACTTAAACTAGGACTGAAGTCTGTTTACAAATATTTACTTCCATTTAGAGGATGCAGGCTGCCATGCATCTCATGTCACGCGCTCATCTCCTTGTAACTGCATTTTTCTTTTATTCCAAAGAAATTTTCAGTGTTACTATAGATGCTATGTGATAAAAGCGCACTGATCCATTCCCAGTTAATCTATGTCTATTCTACAAGTAAATGGTTCAATACTTCCTCTAATGATCTGTACATTTCAGGTTTACTTATGCCTGAAAAAGCTCCAGCAGAAGTTTATGTGAGCAGAACCATAAAATCGAGCATGGAGCAATATGTAATTGCAGTGGACTACATGCTTGAGACCACCGATTTAAGCAGAGCCGAGTAAAACCTTAATGCCTTCAATTACAGACACGTGAAATGTCCTCCCTGTCTCGAGCATTTCCAGGGAGAAACAAGACAGAAGAAAAGCTGTATCACTACAGCCTTCACATTTACTCACGTCAACATCACACACCTTTCCTGCTCATTGCCAACAACAGTTCAGTGACTTCTAGAAGTGTTATACCCCCAGAGACAGAGGGAAGATTTGACCCTCACAGCTGAAATGACTTAAGGCCCCGTATCACACAAATGGAGCCTGGCCACATAAAGAGCAAAAAGCAGCTTATCCTTCTGGCTGAGCCCTCAACGAGCCTCTGGAGGGTTTCTTAGTGCTAAGGAGAAAAGGGTGCCACAAAAGGAAGGTGAAAAGCAGCAGTACTGACTTTTAAAGTGGGAAGTTCAGGGTAATTTATTCTAGCTACAGCCAGTTCTCCCCTTCACCATCTCGCCATTAATCCGCAAGCTCCTCCTTACTCAAGATGACAGGGGAAAAAAAAAGTTTTAAATTACAAGTCCTTTGCACAGCATGGCAAATTAGGGCTAACCACTCTAAATAACTGTGTTTTATTAATAGGATATTTACAGCACTTAATGATGCTTTGGCATTTTGCTGTAATGGTCAACACATTTTTTCCCAGGAAGACTTTTAAATTAAGCCACATTTTTTGTTTTGCTCTGGCTTCTACCTGAAATGCTCTTCTGGGTCAGAGATACTTACAACGGGGATGGTTAGAAAAGAGTTTAAAAGGAATAGGCGGATGAAGAATAACACTGCTTCTAACTTGACCTTTAATGGGTTTTCAGAGGGGTTTAACATTCTTCCAAGTCTGATAGTGACTGTGCTCCTTTGGCCTCACTGACACGGTGCTCTATCAGCTGAGGTAGGTGTGAAGGGGAACATATACACGGGGAAGGCAAAGAGCAGTGTTTAACCCTACTGTACAAGTTACATTTGAATAAGCTCTCGAGCTCTGCCAAGTCCACAAAGGTCCTCCAAGCAAGATAAAGGACAGAGAGAGAATGTAGGAAAAGAAGACTTACCAGGAAAAAGCCTCAGTTTAAATAATGATTTATTCATAATATTCAGCCCTACCCTAGCCACACAAAGGGCAATGCAAAGGCTCTCTTATCCCTGCTCCCCTTTAATACATTTATTTCGCATTAATTTGCCTGATCACATAAGTTATCATAATAAGTAAACAGATTTTGCTCTTGTGCTGTCTCTTCTCCTTCAGTTGACAGGAATAAGATGGGGAGGGTAGAAGTTGTAGCCAATGTTAAAAGGTGTAGTTATACCCAGGTAAGCGCTTAACCAAGCAAGCATCACAAAATTAGTGACAAAAACCAAATTTCATGTGGGAGTTGTTAGAACTCAGTAACATTGCAGCTAATGGATTTCAGAGATCAATAAGGAACAAATAAAGGGAAAACAAAGCAAAGCATCACCACTAGGACCCAGTTCACTTCCTCAAGGCTGATGCATCCATTAGTTACAGGGCATCAGGAAGATGTCCAATAACTTTTCAGTGAGTTACTATGCTTTGAGGTCCATGATATTACACATTAGGTGCCCAAATTGAAGGAAGTCTGGAAAGAGATTAAAGCTATCAAGCTTCAAAGACACAGGAAAGTCTATCCACAAATCTGGAGGAAGAGCAGAAGAAATTAAAATGAATAGACCAAAAGTTATTTTCTATGAGTTTCTCACTTGCAGAAGTACCTGTGGAAGATGAGGTTGCACAGGTTTCTTTTACTTGACAGACAGGACCTTTTTTTCTAGTATGAGAAAAGCCCCTGTAAGATATGTTTTTAAATAAAGTAATTGATTAAGATTAGCATTTCTTTTATATCTGCTTTGACCAAAAAGCTGCATCTGCAAGAGGTTTGACAGCACTCAGATCTCACTAGCACATCAATTTGCTGCATGATAAAGAGAAGTTAAAGTTAACAAAATAAAGACAAGATTGAAGCTCTGCAGACACGAACAGTGAAGAGCAGGGCTGCCAGGACACTGGCTACGGGAGAGTAGTCCATGGGGACCATATCACTGCGTATACAGCATACCTGAGACCCGGGGAGCCACAGGAGCGCTGTGCTCCACTGAGCTACAGCAGATGCAGCCCACAGCATTTGTCTTGCTGCTTTTGTGCAGGCACAGATACACACAGCAGTAATAGCCAGAGATTAGCATGATTTCTCTCTATTTCAAGATTCCTGTCTTACAGCTCTCAGACCCAGTTTCCAGAGGGAAACTCACCCTGCAGCCATGAGCTATGCCAGGAGCCGTGGGTCTGTGATCACATTCTTCAGTATTCAGGCATGACACAATAACGTCTTTTTAACCAGTGATTACACCATCTTTTTTTGTAAACTCTTAACTTCTACTTAGACAGCATCTTCTCTTGGTCAGCTTGTGAAAAGCCTGAGCCCATCTGATAGGATCATTAAGCACACTGTAAGGCCCAAATAGTTTGTGCTTGGAGAAAGCACGACTCAGTGGCTGCTTCCTGTAGGCTTCCAGCCTCTGCAAAGAACCTCGGTTGTGACAGTGATGCACTGAGGGCTTCCATCACCAGAGCCAGCAGTGTCTCCAAGGCAAGCTATACGTCCAGCCGTTTTTCTAAAAGTCAGTTTGAAATCTACCCTGCAAGGCATGGGGCAAAAAATGCTTAATTCTGTAAAGAGACTCAATCATTATAGCTCAGGCCTGAGAGATGCCAATATTGAGACTGATGCTGAGAGCATCCATAAGCTTCTGCACCACAGTAGTTGTCTGATTACTGCTCAAAGCATGCGAGGGAGGAGTAGACAGTTTGAGTCCCAGTACAGATTTTGCTTGGGATAAAGTCAGCATTTGTGTTTAACCCCTTTTTGACCTTTGTGTAAAATGAAGGTGCCTGGAAGCAAAGCAGAAATAGTAATGAAACAGTTCATTGCTCAGTTCACAGTAAGCAAGGACATCAGAAACTTTCATTACAGAAACCAGCAGCTATAGTAAGATCAGTCTATTTGATGTTTGAATTAGAGGTTAAGGGCGGAGGAAAAGGAGAATTTCACTGTTTGTGATAAAACTCATCCCTCTCTCTGGATACAGCTAAGCCATCCCTGGCAGGGATGGACTTTTATCCCTGGCTCAGACTTCTGAAGAACAAATCTTTCTGCATTTTGAATGCACCAGATGGTATGCCTTTACAAAACTGGCCTCCAGGGAAGATACCTCTAAAATCCCTCCCTGCAAGGACTTCACTCCCTCTCCCCCCTCAAATTACTCAGTTCAGGCACTGAGTAATGCAGGACAGAAGCATATGCCTTTCCTTTGGCAATTGCATTGTGTTATGCTATTAAGAAATATGCCCAATCTGCCTTCTTTTCAGTTTCAGTATATTGTACTTCTCCTATATTGATGTATACCTCAGACCAAATAGTACTGCACGGCCTAGACTGGGGTAATAGGATTACATTTATGTGAAACCCAAAGTGCTAGACGTTCTCAGGGGTGATTTTCTTTTTCAGACTGCCATTAGAGTCCCAAGGAAACCAAGTACAAAAGCCTAAACTAATCTCACATTAAACAGGATTTTTTTTTTTCAATCAAGTTGCTCAGGGAGGTTGACTTTTAATGGGAGCTGCCCAGCTGAGAGACTAACACACAGAAAAAAAATCCCCAAACTCCTTACCCCAAGGGAAGAACTTCAAAACAAGAGAAGTGAGGAAACCTGCGTTAATGCCCACACGTGCTCAAGCTCACCCTGCCCACGGGTGCTGATAGCTGGTAATTCATGCAGTGGCAAAAGCCAGGATAATTAGACTCTGCTATAGCAAATAAAACACACTTACAAAGGAGTCAGAAATCATTATCCCTACGGTGCAGAAGTGTCCAAGACACAGGGAGACCATAAAGCTTGAACAAGGTCACTCAGCGGGACCACAGAGGAGCTGGGATCAGAGCTGGAGTCTTAGACCCTGTAGCCAAGGGGCAAGTGCACTTAGAGCTGACGGGTGCTGAGAAGATAAGCTGACAAGTTTACGGCAAATTAGCTGTTCTAACTTTGCTGTCACAGTGGAAGAGGAAAAAGTCCCCCATCTTGAACACAACAGAGGAAGATACTTGTGACATATTTGAGTGCCTGAGATACTCATGAAACATTTTGAATGGCTACTGTGAAAGGCCCAAGGATGCACTTAGATCTGCCGGAAACGCAGGGTGCAATCAAAACTGCCGGGTGAGGAAGTGTCCCTATCACTCCTGGTTCCCACAGGAGTATTCTCACAGCATCTGGATCTGCGCCCTCTAGCTGGCTCAGGACCAAGGTGATTTCTTTGAGCTGTATGATTTCTAAACTGTAAATAACCATTTTGGACTGACAGGATTTTATTATATTTCCAAAGGGAAAAGATATTCTTGCTTCAAAACATAATTCAGAAAACCCTTTCAAGACTACTCTGAAGACAAGGGGAGAGGATTCTTTCACAGACATGAAAGGTATTAAATATTTTCCGTTCTCTTACTAATTGTTTCATAACACCCAAGCAGCATTTATTTTTCTTAGTGCAATACAACTGAATTACATTTGAATGGGGAGTAATTAAACTAGTGTGCTCTTTTTATTTAATCTCCCTCGCAGACACAGACCTAATTTGGGTTCACCATTATTCTCCTTCAGAAACTTGAACGCTGTTGCCACAGTATGGACTGTACTTGGGGCTGAATGACAGGGAACATGGATTTGTCATTTAACCTGCAGGGCAATTTGGGAAAAAAAAAAACTCATAAGAATTTCAGTACAAGGGAGTCACAAAGGCTCCTCTGACTAGATTCATACCTTTTTCTTCAGAGCACACGTCCTTCAGCAGGGAAACTATGGATTGTGTCTCAGAAATTAGCTAATTTGCAGATTTTTGCATGTGGTCACAACCCAAACCAGAAGCTATGACAGAGCCTGCAGAGACAGGTAGTGATTGGGAGAGAAGAATGAACCCAGAAACAGATGCAGCGATCTAGCAGAAGTACCACATGCAACAGGCTTATAGTTGTGGGCAGATCCAACTCAGCACTGCCAAACCACATTGCATAGGTACCTCAGCTGGCTGTTAGTACGTGCCATGTGCAGTGCCCATACATAAGCTTTGGCTTCAAGTGGACAAACGCACGTCAGTTTGAAAAGCAGGCCTTGCAAATCACTGCAGAGAAAGGTGACACCATTTGGCTCCTGACTCCAGGAGAGCACTGTGTGAGGGGAATACCAGTAGTCCTTTGTGTCACACCTCACAGAGACGTGTTTTGGGTGGCTCACCAACCGCCCACGGGACAAGTCAACATGCAATAACTGAGTTGTGCCAGGCTGAGCTGTCCCATTTGCACACACTGAGTTTTCTTGGTGTGGCTGGGCTCTGCCACCTCCCCAGGGCACCTGTGACTGGGCACTCCCAGCACTCTCACGGAATTTTCCTTGGGGAGGGGCACCTTTTAACTCTTGCTTTCTTTTTCCTCTTGGTGTCACCTAGGTTGTCTTTCAGTCAATGGCTGATGTCATTTTTACATTTGGAAAGGAAATTAGTCAGAGCTTAAGGATAACAGCAGTTGTTTCTGGTATTGTACTAGTGTACACTTCTGGGCTTGTGCATGTGAGAAACGAGGTTAGCGTGCATTAGTGGGTGTTAGGGAGTGCCACCACGGATGTGACACAACCTGGCGAGCCCCAGACCAGGCTGTGTCATCAGTTCTTTCTTGTCCCCTGCCCCAGATGGGTTTGCTATTTATGGGGTGGGAGAAACAGGGGACACCTCAAATGTTGATTTTGCAGATCAAACCAAACCATCATGGCAATGCCTTTTGGCTTTATCTTCTTGATATATTCGGGGCTTCATATTCCTAAATGCTGAGCTAAAGAGACCAAGAACTTTTATTTTAATCTTTGTGAGTAAAAAAAAAAAAAAGATTTTTAACCAACGTAACTGTTGTTCTAAGTATCTCCAGTCTGATGAGAAAAAAAAACCTCTGAGCTTCAGTTCTGAAACAAATGGGTGACCCTTTTGTCCCTATTCCACTCCTGATTCCTCTCCCTCACGTTCCCTCCCTACGGTCACCCCACCCTCAGCCCCATTTCAGCTAATAACAGGGAATGAAGAAATATAGGAGGGAAGAGGGAGGACAGGACAAGAACTAAAACACTGAAGAAACGTAAGAAGTTCCTCCTTTCATTTGAGAGATTTTCTAACAGAAGCACACAGAGGATTTTTCTTTTTTAGATATTAAAGACAGCCCTAGCGCTCAAACAAACCCTAGCTTCAAAATGGGAATCAAGGAGTGTGGATTTTTCATCAACCTTTCAAAATTTGTTCCAGAATAAGCTCCTAACATGGGCTGGACAACTCACGTATAAATGAGAAGGAAAAAGCTAGCACTGGAAGGCATAGACAGAAGCTTGTTGGACCGTGCACACCTTATTAAAAAACAGGATGTAGAAAGTAACTAGCCCAGTAAATTACTTCTGGTTTCAATATTGTGTTTCTACATTTGCTCCAAACTGAAAAAAACCTATAACTTAAAACATTCTTCTTAAAACTGAGCAATCAAACTCAGACTTACACAGTAAGGATATTTAACTTGGTAGTTCTTATTAAGAATATTTTCTATAAGAAATGTGGCAACATGACAGTGGGTGTATCATTGACAAATTTACCTATAGATCTGTATTATGACAAGCATAAAAATCTATCTACACTATAATACAGCCCTTCATAACAGGTTTTGATAGTTGGGTATGTAGAAGCTGTCATGACTACAAATGGAGGGGAAACCCTATTTCCTGCTATTCTGCAACACAAATCTTTGTGTCTGTCATTGAAATAATTTCTGCTGCTTTTTAAAAGAAAAGAAAAAGATACTTGGAAGGTTGTTCTTCCAGCTACACCATTTGAAATTCTGTCCAATCCTTCTATAGCAAAACCACAGAGGACCCGAGGGCATAGTCCCTTAGAGCAAGGGTTACAAATTTAGCAAAGTTATTTCTAGTAAACATGTTTATTTCAAAAGGTGTAGAGAAAAAAGCTTGTTAAATAAAACCATAGTGATGGTGCCATTGAGACAGAACAACTTAAGGTAGGGGCTGAGCGAATGAAATTAAATCCTATTTACCTTTGATTTGGGAAAAGAAGGGGAGAATGAGAGAGAGAGTTTGCTGCTACTGAGTACTGAGAAAATTGCCATTTGCTCTGTAACCGTGAAGGGGTAAAACTAGTTTCAGTTTTAGAACCCTGGTTGCAAGTAAGTTAAATGATAAATAACCCTGGCCAGACTGCAAAGTATATGCATATACTTCGGTGTATGGTGCTGGCACAGGGAAAAGGTGTTTTAAAAAGAAAACCATTAACTGGTTCTCCAAAAGAAACGAACAGGCAACTGGACAGTAGGATAAAAATTGGAAGTTGTAAAAGCTTTGGGTGAAGTCAGAGTCCTGACTTATGAAAGGCATAAAACCTTTAGTATGCTGTGGATGGGCAATTTCCCATATAGAAAATCTTCTGTCCAGTGCTTTCTGTTATTGATAGTTCTTGTGTTTCAGATTATCTTCATCTGTAACACTTAACAAGTAATATGGCTTTATGAAGCTGCCACCTCTCCCTCCAGCCAGAGAATTAAAAAGTCCTATTAGGCCAGGCTCCAAAACAAGAGAGCAGACAATATTACCTCTTTCTTAATCAGACTATGCATATACCTCCATCCAGTCAACGGATTCGGTGCTTGTTTTCAAGGAAACATCCTGCCCACTTGAGGCAGAGCACAAGAGCCGTAAAAAAACTATTATGGCTAGGATGCAAGAGGGAGCCATAGATTTTATGAACATGAGACATCACTGGCTTATAGGATTTTATGAGCTACAAAGAGGAAGTTATCTTTGAAGCATAAAGCGGTGGACACTTCACAATCACTTTTGGTCTTATGGGCATTCAAGGGGAGAGCACCCTCTGTCAAATCACAGCTTATATAATCATATTTTCCACATATAAACTGCTAAATTAAAGTCAGGGAAGATACTCATGGAGAGAAGGCTTCAAAGCACTTTCTTGTATTATCTGCAGGTACATACTCACAGACTGCTGTTCAGCCAGCTGAGGAGAAAAAGATTGCAGCTAGGGCAAAAAGGAAGATCAGTCTCCAAAAAGTTATTAATTACTCACATTTAGTCTCAAATCAAGTGCCAGTAGTAGACTGCATGCATTTATCCCATTTAGAGATCCTGCACGTTTGTTCATTGTTGATTGACCTAGAACCGGCACATGGGTGGAAGATGTAAAGGAAGAAGGGGAAAGGAACGAGAGGTTTCAGCTTAATTTCTTTACATCTTGATATCATGGGCTCAGAAAACCTGGACTATGGGCATTAGATGCTGGTCTTTTGAAAAGTCCAAAATATTTGGTTGTGCAGCAAGCATTAAAGTGACACCCGCATCACTCACACAAACGGTTATTCCTGTGGAGTGATGTGTGCCTGAATTAAACTGTACAGTTTCATTGCTCTCTTAATTTTTCTACACTCCATATAATTCTTTTGCACATGAAACTGCAGATTTATTAGAAATTATAAGCCTACACGCTACGTGTCACAGGAAGCCTGCCACCCTGAATGCACAGAGCACAGACATCTAATGCACCAACGTGTCTGAATGTGCAGGACTATGAACAAACAAGCCTGCGGCTGTCCCTGTGTTGCTCCAAGACACAATCAGACAAAACATATTCACCCAGGAGAGGTGCAGTCAGTCCATTTGGAAATACGACCGCCCCATCAATGACAAACCAGAGACACTATAAAGCAAATAGTTGGACTATTGCGTACGCTCAAGATGGAAAAATAAAGTAACTCCAAACATCTCCACGCTCAAATGAGAGAGAAAGAGAGGAAGTGCTTAAAGCAGAGAAGTCCCTGATCTAAAAGAGATAAAAATGAAGACTGTTCAAATGCAGATCAGGGAGAGATGAGGTGTTCTAACACTGCCACGGGAGGAATACAAACAGGCTGAATTTCAGAACCTCAATGCAAGTTATACTGAGCAGTTTTCTTCAGAGACGCAAAGGCTATGTCTAGCCTAATCTGCAAATATACAGAAGTTATTTTTCCTCTGAGCAGCTACAAGCTGGTGCAAATAATCCTCTTCATCTTCCAACACCAGCATCAGAGGTGGCTGACAATGAAAGTCTACTAGCAGCATTTCTTGCTATTCAAATCCATCTCCCTTTGACAGCTGACTGCAGTTCATTTTCATCTACTAACCCTTGATGAATATCTTTAAAAATGCAACAAATATGGAAGCTTCTGGTAATGGTGAACTCTTCAAAGAAAAATAATTATTTTTACAATGAAGATCCTTACACGTGCATTTTCAGGACATGCAAAACTGAATTATCTAAAACGTGCTACAGTTGTCACGTAGCCTGTAGTTCTCAGAAGTAGCTGGGCCACTTTTCTTCAGTAAATAAACATTTCTTATCTAGTTTCAAAATGTTTAACACATGCACTTAATAGGCAACAGCTGTGTTAATAAAAACTGGAGAACATCAACTTTATACATTGAATTTCATTTTTACCATTCTTTCTGGTTCTAACTAGGTAAATTGTGTATGATTTGATGTAGAGATTCTTTCTTCTTGTCTGTACAGTGCATAATACAATGGGCCATCGGTCTCAGATTGGGCTCCAAAATACTAACATGTTCAGATAAGTTACAAGATACTTCACCGAAGTACCTACATTTCTATAAATCAGTACTGCTTCTGCTAAGTCAGGATAGGCAACCGGATATCATTTTTTTCATAAGTTGGTAATTCTAAATGAGCAGCATCCAGCTGCTCAGATTTTTTTTAACTTGTTATTATAGCCATAATAGGTTGCTCGCAGAATTACATTTTATTCATGAATTGTCTGCACATCTGCAGAATGTAGGAGATTTATTTTAACTTGCCTTTTTACAACTGGTCTGAGGATGAAATACACTTTGCCATAAAGTTCACCAGCTGCAGAACTTTTTTCTGTTCCATAACACTCCTTAGATGAGGTTCAAGTGCTTTGGTGAGGAAACTTCCAGAGCAGATTCTTTTTGATTTTCCCCCAGCTTTTAAGTCGTGTGTGTTCCTCTATGGGTGCATGCACAGAACTTGCAAATACTAATGAGAGCTATGCATGTGTTCCTGTGGGATGGCAGACCTAATACTGAAACTCCCTGCTCCATTACGGTGCTCACATCAACCGTTTCATTTATTTTGTGCTAGAGGTGCCTATGATTCAGTCATTAATCCTGAAATACAATTTTCACACTGATGTGATAGCTAATATAAAACAGTGTTACTACATTTAAATAATAATACTGTGTTTAAGAATCTCAGTGTTTCTTCTCTTTTACACAGAATTTTATGTGTCCTTACAGTCAATTACCAAGCATGAGGAATTAAAGTGCTCCCAGCCCAAATAAGACTCCGATAATATCTCAAACTATGCAAAATTAGAGAACAACTTTTAACCAGGTTAAAGGGCTTTCTGTTCCACAACCAGCTTACTAAAGTTAACAGAAGGGACAACAAGGAGCAAGCTTGAGAAATCTCCACAACAGCTCCTGGCCACCTCTGACTGCAGCCAGTATCTGCTCACTCAGTCCTGAGGATGGATGGTTGTAGAGAAGGGAAGGTGCAACTTTAGCAAACATAGACCTAGACAGAGTAACTTAATCTGCTTGGCATAACTAACAACATGGCAGAGCCATGGCAGCCTCTATGAGGAAGCAGAGAATAAATTCTCATTAGACTAACATAACAAGAAAGGCCAACACATACAAGTCACTTTATGATCAGCTGGAAAATAACTCTCAGCCAAAGCACCTTGATCCACCCAGTGTCACAATAAAGCAATTTAGCCTCACTCATTCTAAATTTTATATGAAAAACTGTTTTGTTTTGCTGAAGTTATCAATTTCTAATTTAATTATGCGGAATATTGAATTCTACTTGTGTAACCCCAAATTGTCAATACATTATTTCACTCCTAAGGATTTCAGGACCTTTCCTGTAAGACAATGCATCACAGTTTATTGAATTTCTATAGCATTGCCCAATTTTTCTTCTTTGCTTCTATACCAGAATTACTTATAGTGAAATACTTATTTTAAAACTCTGATGATGACAAAGATATGTCCCCAATGTGATTTCAAGGATACACTTTTAAAAAAAAACAAACCCTCAGTAATAAATAAGTTGCATGTTCATGGGATAGGAAGCAGAATAATTACTCAACTGCTTTAAATAAATTGTGGTACCTAATGTTAATCAGCTTTAGTAACCTCAAAAAAAGGAAGTGAATGTACATTCATTTATATTCATTAAGTAGGCAGGTTTTCTATTTTAGGAAAGCAGAGGGGTTATCATGAGATTTTTGTTTCTATTCCTCCTATAGAACATCAGTCCTTGGATCAAAAGCATGATGTTTCACTTTAAACAGATTTTTTTCACGCCTCAGAATTTTCTCCTCAAAATCATATTGACCAAAAATGATCAGAACCATTGATATATTAAAACAGTAGGAAAATTAAATAAAGAATAATTGAACCTTAGGGACAGTAACTTTCTCAATGTTGCTTCAAGGGATAAAGAATTTGAAAATGGTGATGTAAAGATGGCAATTATTCCTGACCTGAAATGACTTGAAAGTAGATTCAGTCAACAAATTTTTTGCCACCAAAAGTCTGAAAAGCTTGTAGCTCCTACTGAACTTAGTGCATTGATCTCCAGTGCACCCTGACAAGCATGGCATTTGTCTCATTCTCTAGGCTCTTGGGGCTTTTGCTGAATGAGGCTTTTTCCAAAATGTGGCTGCTCAGGATGGGAGCTGGGGCACCCTGAGCTGAGTCTGCTTAAAGACTAAAACAAACAAGCCAAACAAACCAAAAACCCATCCCAAAACTGAAAAGAAACCTCTAAAATTTCCTAATACACAAAGATGAAGCAATTGTTTCAGGCCCTGTTATTTTGGGCTACTTTTCTTGTAAAGTGCAACATTGCCAACCGAGAGGGCTCTGGGCTGCTTTAATTCCAAAGTGTGGGGAAGCTGCTCAGCGTTAGGAGCATGCATTGAGATACGACAAATGGTTTTACGAGAATGGCTACTCCTTATGAGTCAATATTCTTATATATGTATGTACATATACAAATAACAGTCTGTATACACACACAGACGTTTGTGTATCAGCATTCCCTGGTGTCAAAACCCCACATTTTTTGGTGTCACACAAACCCCAAGAAAAGCAGGGACAGAGTGTATCTCAGTCTGCTGCTTCCTTTGTTTGAGCTGGTATCAGGTATTGGGCCGTGCGTGCCCCGGCACTGCAGGCAACTCAGAGGTTTGAAGAGGCAACTCAGAGGTTTAACTAAATGAAGCAGTAAAGCCAGACTGATCAAAAGCTCTCAGGAACCACAGTGCTGAACTTTAAAACTCATTTGTGAAAGGCAGCTGACACCTGATGCAGGAACCAAAACAGCAGAGCAAGCTCAGTGCTTGCTACCCAATGTGCATCCCCACACTAGGAATTTTAGAGGTCAAATATCCCAATGTGTATACACTTAAGGGAGAGTTTACTAATTAGTACCAGTTACAGAGTAAAATCTTCCTTTAATAAAAGAGGAAAACTCAGTACATCTTGGCTTGAGCTGTTCGATGCAGCTGACCTCCTACTCTTTCTTCTATAGGGCTGGCTAGTACGCAGGAGAGGCAGACAGCACACCATAAATTCACTTTCTGTGCAGAGAAAAAAAACCCTCCCCAATGACTACTTTGTGTTCTAAGACAAAGAGAACCAGAAAACTAAGCATCCCAAAAGCATCCCAAATTAGCAAGAAAAATAATTATTTTTTTTTTTTTTGCCACAGCAGCTCTTCATTAGAATGTAGCAGAGCATCCAGCTTTCGATGAAAGCACTAGGAAATGTTTCAGAGAAGCACAGCGGCCAAGGGGTCAGGCTATCAGTTTCAACTAATATAAGGCAATTGAAGTGAAAAGTGATACATCTGAAAGACAGAAAATAAATGCAGAACTCTATTACCAAGAAGGTGAACCAGAAAATAGCATACAAAGATATGCAGACAATTCAGTAGTAAGGAGAGGGGGAAATTCACCTAAGCACTGCTACGGACAGGAGTCCAGCCGGGGGCTCAGACTACATAGTGTGAGAGACTATTCCCAAAGACTACTTGGACCAACATCAGATACCTTCAGTTCTCCACTGATGCCTATTAAATTGCATAAATGCAGCGGAGCTCTCTCATGCCCCAAGAGGTGCCTCCTAGAGAGCAAGGCACAGGTGCCAGCTCCAAGAGAAGAACATTTCTGTCCAGTTTCCATTTCCAACCAGAAACATCAGTGCTTTGTGGAAGTCTTGCAAGAGTCTGTTGTGGCTCCTAGAAGTCCACGGGGTGCGGGGAAGCTGCCTTCCTCCTGACATCTTAACAAATTTGGGAGCAATTCTTCACCTTGATTGTTAAAGACTGAACCCAAAACATCCATAATCAATTACACCGTTCAAGGCCCAGAAAGAAATTTAAAAACTAACTTTCAAGGTCAGGGTTTCAGTGGAAATAGATCCTTGTTGACAATGGGCAGAGCTTCCCTGAGCTTAGCAGAGCTGACGGCTACATTTGCAGGACGACTGCACCAGGTACATTTCAGTGTGTTAGAGCAGCAAACAGGAAGACGTTTAGCTGATTTGCAGCACACAGAAGGGTTAACCTTACATTTTGTGACAGAAGTTAACCCAAATAAGGTCTATGCTATTCAGTCTGAAGGGAAAAGAAATCAATTCTGGTTCCCATGGGTAGGATTTCACCACTTGATTAGAGAAAGAAATGAATCTTTAAAGTATACTTACAGGAAAGGTATTTGCCATTTGCATGAGAGATGGGAATGGCTGCATCCCAAGTTAATGAAATCAAGTCTGCTGTGCCTGTTTGAGGATTTCATCTATTTGAATTATGCAAATATCAAATATAACTTCATTGTATAAAACTTCAAAATGAGAATGCTCTCCGTACATCCAGGGGGAGGCCAAAATAATATCTCCACTCCCCAAACTTAACATTGTTTCCTTGAAGGCCACCAAGAGGTTATGATTTGGTCCTACAGCACTGCGTTCGAGCTGTGACAGTCAATTTAGACAACATTCCTGCCTGTCAGCAAATAAACTTTAAGTCATTTTAAATTTCACTTCCATCTGATAAGGTTAAAGCAATTCTTTCTTGGAGACAGGGACTCAGAGGCAGGCTTTTGAACGCTAGTCGTTGGGCACAGGGAGACTGACGACCACATAGGTTGTGAAGGAGGGTATCAAGGCGGGCTGCCAGAGTGGATCTGCTGCAGCAAGAGGAGGACCAGGACAAGTGGTATCTTGCCCTTGATTCAGAGACCAAAACATGCAAGAAACGGATCCTTCACTTGTGGGCAGAGACCTGTGTGTGCACCAAGCTGTGTGGTCCCAGGCCGGCTTTCAGAAAGTCTCCTTCTGGCAACAGCTATTTGCCACAAAAATGTTCAACTTGGGTAAGCTTGCTGGACCTTTTTTGCAAGTTCAGCACCCTCCCTAAGAAGGACACAGAGTCACACAGTGCCACACCAAGGAACAATAAACATAACCTCTTCCTTCCAACCCAGTGGAGATCTGGGCTTTATGACCAGGAAATGCCTCCACTCACAGCACAGGCAACTACATCATGGACTTCAAGAAACGATCACATTCTCTAATCCAGAAACTGAGCTAATTTGGTCCAGCTCCCCATTTGGAAGGCTGTGTATGAACATGTCCTTCTCATTATTAGAGGTTTTCTCATTTCTATCTGTACTCATTCATGGCCCCTATAGACCTATTAGTTCTTGTCATTTAGGTCAATGCAGAGAACATAGCAATATTTTGTAATATCAGAGAGTTTGCACTGCAGGACAATGTTTCCTAAATTGTCAATACGCTCTTTATAATAGAAAAGAATGCATTTAAATGGTGGCTTGGACCAGAAGACAAATAGAAAGGGGACATTTGAATTTCAAGTCGCTATCAAAAAGCTTTTTAGAATTCAGTAGACACATATATGAGCAGGAATAGGAAAAGGGAAGGGAATCAAGACAATGGAAAATTTCAGTCTCCAGACATTAACTTTTAACAATGAACTACCTCCAAGTACACCAGGTGAGGAAAATCTTTTAAGAAAGGACAAAAGAGAAGCACTGAAAGAGAGAAGAGGTATACACTCACAAACTTCCACAGGCATAGAGATCAGATCTCCTCTGGCTTTGCTCAGAAACTGCTCCAACCGAGGGGTGATGGATGGCCCTTCATACCCACCAGACCAGCAGATAGCAGTTTCAGAACTCTCTCTTTTTGCTCTTCTATTGCCGGGTTTGGGGTTTTTTTTTGTTTTTTTTTTTTTTTTTTTTTTGTTTTTTTTTTTTTTTTTTACAGACCAATTTAGCGAATCCACACTCAGCACGGATTTAAAGCTCTATAAATTCAGAGTTAATCAAGGGTACTACAACTTTCAGACTCAAGTCTCTAAGCAGAAGAGGATTGTGCATGCTGAAGGGAAGGTCCTTGGCCCTACAACTGAAACAAAGGCAACTCAAACTCCTTGATGTAAGGCCTAACTTAAACGCACGGGGCTCCCTGGGCAGATTCTAAAGATGCACATCACGACTGCTAAGCTTAACTCATTGCACAATGAGATCAGATTGATTCCACCCAGAGTCACTCTGCATATCTTCCTCGTTCCTCAGTACCCACTGCCCCAACGTACAATGAGACAACTCAAAGCCAGCCATATTCTTCATTTTGCTACATTAAACAATACAACCTCATTATAGGTTCTGTTAAACATTTGTCCCCCCTTTCTCCAGTCATCTTAGTAGCCCTTTTCTCCAACCTCAACATGGGTAGTTACACGTGGAATTTTTTCAAAAGTTCTAGTTTAAAAAAAGATATATTTTAACCCATTATACTGTAGTACCTGAGTTACCCCCGTAGAATAATTGTCCAAGATTTTCAAAGGTGTGTGTACATCGGGAAATACCAATAGATGCTTTTACAAATTTTGGCAGAAGTTGACATCATCATTACTACCACTAGAATTTTGGTATTTCGGTTTTCCAGATGAAAAAAGAAAAAAAAAAAAAAAATCACTTAAATGTAATCCTTTGAGCACCTGTGATAAAACCCATTCCATCTATTTTAGACCTCCATTTCTGACAACCAATCAGAAAGATCTGTTGAACAAACTTGTGACAGAAAATCGGAAGGCTTTCACTGTCCAAAGGGCAAGGGCATACTTGAGCAGCATGCTTGCTTTTGACTTCTGTTTGTCCTTCATGTTAGTTCTTATCTAATGGTTAAAAAGCTGACATGTTAAAGTCACGTCCACAATAAAGACTGTTTGAATCTCTGTGTACCTTATTGCTGAGGTACTGCAATCTTTAGTTACCTTAAAAGTTTAATTCCGTTTGTTGGCTAAGTCATAGCACTTTCAAGAACTTACTCTTCTATAGGTATTCCTAAGCATTACTCAGTTGCTGAGGACCTCGTTCTTAATGCCCTTAAGGGACAAATTTAAGTTCAGTTTTATTTTCAAAATCAGGGAGCTCAAAAGCTGTCTCTATTGGAGCAACAGAATGTGAGGAACAGGAGGGGGAAAAAAAATCAACAAATACTGGAGCTGATCAAACAAGACACATTTTGATACACACACAAAGATAAAAAAAACACACAGAGTAATGAACAATTTTTTTTCTTGAAAAGTTTATGTTTGAGGGGCAGAGGGGTGTAGGAAAAATATAACCAAATTTGAGGGAGAACATTTTAATCGATTTTTTCTTGTCCAATCAAGCTTTTTGTTCTGCCATCCTTAAAAGCTTGTGTTCCTGTACCTGAGTGAAGGCAGACTCTGATAACTTGCCTGTTTTGGGATATACAGAAAGTTTCAGATTACGAGCAGACAAACTGGAACAGACCTAGGACTCATCTGCCCGTTCATTTCTTTCTGTGATGACCCCACATTGAGATCTGCGGGAGAAGGAACAAGCACAGAGTGATTTTCCCGTACTATTCACACCGAGTTTTTGGCACCAAGCAGTATCAGGACTTTCTAAACTGTAGATTGTATCTTGTTCTTGACAGCACTATCCTTCAAGGTTACATTTAATCTCTTTTGGAGCCCACTTTTACATTCAGCCTCCACAAGTTCCAGTACTTAAGTTTCACATTTTATGTAAAAAGTGCTAGAATAATTATATTTATTGGAATTTAATAGAAGAGGTAAATATATACTGAACTCCAGGGATTTTTCTAGGAAGGAGCAAGAAGGACAGTCTTCTAATAGTTCTTCAAATCAAAATCACCTTCAGCAGCACCTCGCTAGTAGACACACCACTAAAACGAATGGTGGAGCATGAGGCGGCCCCTCCTTTAGCTATGTAAGACAATTCATTGCATTCAACAAACTGCCAGCAAACTGGCAATATTATATGGAGGAGCAAAGCAAGGTGGATTTGCAGAAGTTCATATGAACAGGGAAAAAATATTTAGAAAACACTCTGACAGGGTCTGCATCTGAGCTCTTTTACAGGGTTCAACTAGAGACTGGAGCAAAACAACTTCTTGAATATCTGGGCAGATGCTACCTAATAAAACATGAGAAAAGAAAGCCATTTATGCTGAGTGAGGACAAGGATGGATAGCTAAGCAATGTTATCTTCTCTGATGCACCTCTGTGTCTTTATACTCATGAGTGAAGTTTAGTTTCCTGGTAATTATTACATATGGTTGTTTTGTTTTTTTTTAACTTTGCCCAGAGAGGTGGTGGAGTCTCCTTCTCTGGAGACATTCAAAACCCACCTGGACAAGTTCCTGTGCAACCTGCTCTAGGCAGACCCGCTCTGGCAGGGGGGTTGGACTAGATGATCTCCAGAGGTCCCTTCCAACCCCATATGATTCTATGATTCAATGTGCACCTGTTTGCAGGTGGATGTCAAGTGGTTTTTGAGTGCTCACAGAACTTTCTCTACATGCTTCTGTAACAAGCATACACTTGCTGTCAGAGATCCCCAACTCTAACCCCGTAAGTCACACTTTCAACTTAAATATCTTCTTTTAAAAATTCATAAGAACAAACATAATAAATGCTTTTAAGAGAGAATTAAATGCAAGAAACAGAGGCCTAAAAACAGCTTCAGGGGAAACAAGGAAAAATTAGCTCGTAACAATACCAGACCTCTTTCTCCATTTCACCTTTCCTTGTAAGTCACTATTTATACGATTAAGAGGTTCCTGGCAGACTCATTTAATCCATAATATTTTGACCTTGATATTACTCATGCTTCCAGAACAGAGATCAGAAGGATAACTGCTTTCTTACTTAAATTTAAAGCTGGCATCTAGCAGCAAAACATGCTTATAATGCCCTCAAAAACAGCTTAAAAAAGTGCTACAGCACACTGTGCCAAATGTAAGTTAAAATCTTAACTGTTTATCTTCAGTGGAAAACATAATTTTAAAATTCCTTCTTAGTAGTTTTTCAACTGTACTACCTCTCCAGCAAAATTTTAGATTTAGGAACTCATTTGCAATAATGGAAGGGAAAAAAATAATTTTTAACCTAATGGTTGGCAGTTGGTTGGTTCTCAGTTTCTAACACAAATGTTGTCTTCAGGAAACCAAGAAGTTATGTAGGATAAAATTGAAAGCTTCACATGACTAATAAATGCTCAGATATTAAAGCTCTCTTCCATTACAATTCACAGGCTAGCAATCATTGTTTAAAGATAATGGTCTTAACACCAGCTAGGAAAACAAAAGATTTAATTTTGTGAGATGTAGTATAATTGGAATATGAAACAATAGAGGAATAGATAATGCATTTAGTTTTCACGGGTGAAGACTTCAATAAAGTTCATCTGTGAACTTGTCACAAATGAGTCCTATCTACTGAAACCGGGGAGTTGTAAGCACAATCTACATTTGAGATCACGTCTGGCTCAGAAGAGACGGCAAGAAAGCAGAAAGAAATTGGAAAATTAATGCTTAATAGTCTCTTGACCAAAGAATGAGGGCAGTAGACCAAAATTGATGGGACAGGGTTACTTAATATATGGCTGCTGCATTCTATTTGAGGACTAATTCATTAATTCGTTGCATACCTGGAGCAACATCTGTATTACTCTACTCTGATGGAAATAAATCCTCCTGCTTTCTTAGCCACTCTTTGAAGAAAGATACAGTATCCAAGGCTTCTACTTGTAAGAAACATGGCCTAGAGAAGGTTTGCCATGATACAGAGTGTGTTTTTCAGAAGCTGAGATGACACAGCCAGAGCTCAGCTCCCCAAAGGCAGCAGCCCCCTGCCTGTTTCTTGGTTCTCACTGCCACAGCAAGGGATCTCGTCTGCACTTCCCTCCTTCCTTCTCTTAGCATACACCTTGGGGTGCCGGAAGAACCAAGGCCCCATGGGTTTATTATCTACAGCTTGTAAGGGAGAGAGAGAGAGATCAATACTACTAAGTTTAAGGCCAACACTGGTAACAGTCTTTAATGAGGCTTAAACACTTCAGACAGAAGCAAGCATAAGGCAAAAATACTTAAGAGATCTCAGCTTAGTCTCTGGACAACACAGATGGCAGAGCACAAAGAAGTGGAAAGATACTGCGCCACAGGATGATCTAGGCTGAAGCAGCGCACCAACACCTATAGCTCAATATCAGACCAGGTGAAATACCAGTTTCCCTGTAGGGATTGGCTGAAAGAAAGAATCGTGGCTCCGATTTTCACTAAGCACCAGTAAAGCACTCATTATCCTTGTGGGCTTCTCGTGCACACAAGTGAAGAGAGTAGTCACGTGTCCATAGGGACCATATCTGCCAGCCTATCACATACGGAGAATTATGTGGATTATACTACTGGTGAAATTGGTTATCCGACTAAATTATTTGCAGGGTTAGGTTGTTTTTAAAGCTGCAGACTTTTCATGTTGAAGCAATTTTTAAGTACTCTAATGCAAAGTGTAATCACACATTGATTTTTCCATTAAAACTACAAAAGTCTTAAATACCCTGGGGGTGCTGGCCTCAATTAGTCCCTATTCTTCCATTCCTTTTCTCTCCATACCATTTTGCCATCCCTCAGCGTAGGAGGAAACGAAGACTGTCTACTTAAGCCAAAAGCACAATCTTCTATTACATGAGTCCAGTTAAAAGCAGCAGTAGACAAATTGCTTTCTGTACAATAGGGAGGAAAATTATGCTAGTTTCTACTTATGTTCATTTTTAAATTACAGTGTGGGAAAACTGAACATACAGATATCCAGATTTTGGAAGTTTGCCTTGAGTCTATTTTACTGTCGCTATGTATTTTTATTTTTAAGTGCCACAGCTCTTCGGAGGAGGTTTGCACACACTTGCGCTGAGAAGCCGCAATCCATGAATGCAGCCTTTCCACTGTCATCTGTTGACTAGATGAGCGTCGATTTTGTGCTAACAGCATTCAGTAGTATTGATTGGCTTTGCTGTTGACACCAGGTTAATACTTTTGCAGAGAAGAGGAAAACAAATTTTACTGAACACCAGTAGGTAAATCCTTTTCTTTTATCTCTTTTCCAGAAAGCAGCACCTAAAAGAAGAATTTTACTCATGACGGAGGGTGGGTGCCCCATTCAGTTGAATGGCCAGACCGTGGTCTGTTGGTCTAAGTGTTTCAAGTTCCCTGCTCAGCCCCTGCCACCCATTTCAGTGCATTCAGTCTCCTACTTGTCTTGTGCAAAGCACTGCCCAGGGAAATATATGGATGGAAACACCATATAAAACACAGAGATGAAAATCATATCTAGTCTACAATGTATTTATCTTCAGGCATCTTTCGAACAAAGTCTCTGAAGAAAGGCAGCTGAGTGCAATGATGAGAGAAATGAACCAAGAGGAGTCAATGAAGCCGAGTTTAAAGAACATGGGCTGGAGCTGTGCTCTGGAATCTAATCAATTAGGTTATTCTTCCAATTTTTGTTCTATCTCCAAGCTTTACCTTTTTCGGTAAGGAAAAACGCAGCCAATTTCCAGCCTATGAAGAAGCATCTAATTTTCCTGTAACAGAAGTTCTACCATTGTCAAGTTATACTGTGCCTGAGTCATCTCAAGATGACAACCACATATTTTTCACAACTACTTGAAGTAATCTGCCTCCTGAAAACCCATTAGCCAAGTGCCTTATGAAATCTATTACCTTAGTGATCTTTGGAAAGTCTATTTCTACATACAATACTTTTATTCTGAGCAAAACATTAACCTGCCAGCATGAGTATATGGGGGAAAAAAAGTGCTCTAGCTTATGTTCTAAGAGGTCTTTTCATTTCTGACTCAAAGTTTTATCTAGGTATAGCTTATAGCTAGGTACAGCTGAATTCACAGTGCTTACAGTGGGATTGGGATTGGTATTGTTATAGAACAGCCTGGCATTGTTTAAACAGTCATCACCAAAGCAGTGGCAGGAGAGAGGCCAGGCAGCCCAGCAGACAGGGCACTAGTACAAGGTTCAGCAGATGCCTTTGTGAGTCTCCATAGCATTTGCGGCCTTGGGCCAGGTCACTGACCTCTTTCTGTCTAGCTTTTCCAGCCTTTCCCTTTTGCCCATTTTATTTGGATTTAGAGACAGCGACTCTCTTTCTTTCTACAGCACTTACCACAAACTTACCATATTGCTCTATAAAGCAGACTAGACCTGAATCTACCTGTACCATACCACACAAAACCACCACTGCTACCATCTGCAGGTTGACAGTGAGTATATTTCACATACTTAAGCATTAGACCAAAGAAAAAAATTTTAAAAATCCACCACCACACTGCCTTTCTCGAATGGAGGCACTGCCATAGATTATGATAAGCAATTCACTTCCCTGCTCAATTAAAGAAGCTGTCCGATACTTGCTGTCCAGGCATGTAGGTGAAATTTGTCTTACAGCAGAAGGTCCCAAAGCAGAAAAGCTGCAGTTCAGAAGATTTCTCTTCTACAGGATCCTGGAGATCCTGGAGAGAATTATCTGCCCCGCTTGGCTTGGGGGAGCTGGCGGAGTCAGCCTGGTAGCACCAGGGTCTCCAGTTAGGTAGGGCCAGCTGCACCTCTGGCTCTTGTCATCCATTGCAGCTACACCAGTGCTTTAACTTTTCTACCTGAACACCTCCATAGCAGCCAGTTTACTTCGATATTTCTCTCTTCTGGAATGAAGACTTCAGGATGGACTTCTCATCACAGTCAGGAGACAGAAAAGCTCTGCCTGGATGCCGGCTGGCAAATGGCAAATCATCAACAGTGCCTAGCAGCCACATGCAGTGGGACCCCTCTGCTGTGCACATGGGACAGTACTGCTCCCAGGGGCACATTGGAAGTGCATACAAAGAAAAGCAGAGGATGTAGCAACACTAAAGGACTTTTTTATTTCAACATGTTTACTGTGGTAGGCTTGAGGTTGCTTTATACGAAATAATTAAGGCTTTTAGCAGAAGCACAGAAGTGAAGCTGCCAAGGGAAATATTACAGAAGCTTTAGAAACAATAAATTTTTCATCTGGGATAGTCAAAACTCACTTCATTGTAGAGTACGTGTTCAGGTCAGTCAGATCAAGTTTGACAACAAACCATACAGCTGCTTTTGTATAAGTGTGGCTTTATATTGTTGACCAGATTAAAAAGAATGTAGCCATGGCCCGTGAGTGGGCACTGCTGGCAAGTAGCCACTGGTGCCAAAGCCTACCCCACCAGCAGCTTGTGTAGTAGCTTGTCCCATACCACTTCCCTTTCCCAGTGAGCAGGCCACCTGTTAACATTTCCTAAAGATTTTTAACTTACATAGTTACAGCTATGAAAGTGCCTTCTTTTTTTAACAGTTATAATTACTGCACTATCTGGATTTCTCTACTACAGGATCCTTCCATTACATTCTCCTTCTTTGTTTGCTCTAACCCATTTATAATACATGTAATAATACATATAAGTCTCCAAGCTCATCCCTTCCTAACACCTCACTACTACAGTGGCAAGGACCTGACCTCAGGTGTTCGAGCAGCAGGAGGTCCCCAGCAATATAGGTGACAATATAGGTAGCCCTCTGATCACTGCCATGGCCTTTGCAGCCACAGGACAAAGACAAGACTGAGCAGTCACAAAGACTGAAGCAATCCCTGTCAGGGTAGGCCAAGCATTAGGAGGTTTTAAATACCGTTAAAAGGTTGTGTTTCATCAAAGTGCCATTGACCAAGTATTTTCATAAGCACTATAGCTATCCAGTTTCCGCTGCTGGGAGTGGAGAAACTTTTATTAACAAATGCTGCCGTGAACCACTCAAAAGATCAAGTTCAGCTATATTTTCCCTGCTATTCGTGACAGGCCACACTCATCCAGACCCACGTAGCCTTTCACTAGAAGAAAGATCTGCTGTCCCAACATGAACAAAGCTGCTTTAACAACAATGAATGTAGGTAACCCACACATTGTCAACCAGCCTGAGATGGAGGCTCATACTCCACTGGAGGCAGCGGAGTTTTCCCACATGACTCAGAAGATAACTAAATAAATCACACACACACAGATTTGGGATGTATGCCCCAGTCTATCCAAAAGCACAAAATGGGTTATTTCAGGAGCAGGAGCATTAAACAGACACTTACATGTGCCTCATGTTTCTCAGGAAGCCAACAGCAACACTGGGAAGGAAGTTGGAAGGCACAGCACTGCACAGCTGACTTCGTAAAAATGGAATTGATTTTCTCCAAAATACTGGGTCAAATTACCCGAACAGCCCCTGAAAGTATACCCTCACCAGTACCAGGCATAGAGTAGTTATTGCAGCTGTTGGGGCAGTCCCTCCTCTCCACCATGAGAATAGCAAGGTAAACAGAAACAGTAGGAACTGACATCTCTACATCAAGGACTTCAAATCCCCAAGAGAACCATCTGAGCTATAAGCAGAAAGATCTGAACCTGATAGCCAACTTCCTTGGACAACAGCTCTTTCCCGTGTGAGCTCAGCCTGCCCAGCACGCTGCTGCTCTCCTCACTTAGCCCCTTGTCACCTTTCTCCTCCATCACAGCAGTGGTGTCACCCCATCTGGAGCCCATCCTGAAAGTGTTGATACTACCTAGAGCAAGTAGACTTTCAATATTTACAATTCATTTTTGTAAATTTTCCTCAAGTACCGCACAGTAATGTGATGCTAAAAAAGCATCAGTTCCTTCTTGTGTCTTCTTAGCTTTTTCTCATCGTCAGGAGGTTTATGAATTTAATGTCTGTTTTATAGAACTTATCACTTTTAACAACTAGAAGAAAATGCTAAATTGTTTTTATTGCTGTTAGATGTTCAAAGACATCATGCTATATACTGTCATTTACATTTCACATTAAAAGTGAAATATGTTGGGAATGCACAAGTATTTGTTTTAATTTGACCCATCTGTTAAATGAAAAACAAAGAGGACTTCTAAATCACTATATCTAAATTCAGCGATTTGTAAACAATTTATATGTTCATTTCTTCTGGGTTAAAACTGCCCTAAAGCACCACTCTTATGAAATCTCCAAATTAAATTGCTTTGCATTGTTCTTAGGGATGCAGGCCACAGTTTCTTCCTCCTCAGTTTATTAATTTATTTCCCAACCCAAGTAAATTAGCAAGACCCATATTAAAGATTCTTGCCACTGAAATCATTGTGGGGAATTCACGGAAGTGTCTCCTGGCTCCAGAAAGCTGAGAGCATAGAGAAATCTTCAGATATTGGTGGCAAATTCTCTTAAGATAAAGGACAAGCCAATTGCTTTCATTTAAGCAAGATTTGGTAAGATTTTTAACACTTCTGCAACAGCACTAGATCTGCCCTGTTCCACACCGGACCATCACCAAACAGGAGCAATAATTAAGGAGGGGAAGGAAAGCCACAGCGATTTACCTTCAGCTCTCAACCTAGCTAGAACTTACTACAGTATTTGGATCTTAGACTGGGCTTTAATGGAGCTGTGGATGATAATTTACAAGGGGAGAGAGATCCACAGACATCTAAGGATCCCACAGTAGCACTTAAAGCGCAGAGCCTTATCTATTTTTCTGCTTTGTGCAAAGTGCTGTATTTAGTGTTAGCTGCCAAGCCTCTACCCAAGAAATCAGTACTTTTAGTGGAGTAAGGATACCGAGAGCCCTTTTAATCACCCAGATACAGGGCCTCTTGTCCTGGACTAACAGACACCTTGCACAAGGAGATAATTTCTTTCTTAGGTGTACACCCTGAGCATGAGGAAGAGCTCTGTACAGCCTGGGGTGTCACATCTCCCATTTGAAGCCTTTGTCACCCTCCCTGCTGGTACAGTGTGAAGATTCACCCTTTCCCCAAACCTTCTGTATGCATGACAGGTTTTCACCATGTTCCCAACTCTAATGCAGGTGTAGCAGACAAGAAGCTGAGATGACCCTGGGCTCCTTGCTCTGCAGCTTCACATTCCAGCCACAAACCATGATAAAAGCAGGACTAGATGAGGAAGCAGAGAATGCTCAAAAAAAAAAGTACTTAAAGCTGTACAAGTGGTCAGACCCACAAGTTTCAATTCCCCCTCTGCAATATCAGGCAGCAAACCAAAAAGCAACACAGAGTACTAGGTCTACTGTGCATTCATAGTCTAGATGGTTCATTTATTATATCCAGTATCATATTAAGCAACCCAACAAAACAAGAACCAGCAGTAATTCAGCCAGGGCATGATTAAGGGTGCCTCTAAGAGCATCAACAAACGTGGAGACTACATGGATCACAGCCCGGAAAGATTTCAAGTTGGTGAAATGACAGCTTGATTAGTTTTTGTCTGACAAATGTGGCAAGAGAGATCAGAATCAAACATAATTCCAAGGTTATAGGCCTTCAAATAAATACAGGGGAAAAAAAAAATTCAGAGGGCAACAGCAATTTGCAAGACTGAATCAACTCTCCAG
This sequence comes from Xenus cinereus, assembly GCA_025774025.1. NCBI lineage: Eukaryota > Metazoa > Chordata > Aves > Charadriiformes > Scolopacidae > Xenus > Xenus cinereus. The sequence continues at coordinate 8,706,411 of JAOXJK010000077.1, forward strand.
TCCAGCTTTCTTAATGCCCAGATGCAACACAGCCACTACTGCCAAGGCTAAGTACCCTCCTGGGAGCATCCTGAATTAACTGGGACGTGCCTTCAGAGTGGGACAAGCTTCAGATCTTGCAAGACAGTCTTCCCTCCCATCAAGAGCCTTACTAAACATACACGCATTTGTAATTTAACAGGAAAACTTGTAAGTAGAGCTACTTTATATCCAGGCAACTGTTGCCTATTGCTACTCCAAAGGCCAAGCAGCAACACCCTGTTACCTACATTGCTGCATGTGGGCATGCAGTATAATCAAACAACATAAATAGCAGACAGTAAATGGGTTTTTCCTCCTTCTTCCCTCCCACATGTTCTAACAACAAAAAGAGTGAGTCAAAAACATGAAGGGAAATCAGGTTTCTTAAAATATATCATCACAACCAAAAGTATCCCTCTCCCTCATTTCACACTAGTTTCAAATCATACATCTCCCATTTGGGGGAACTTGGTGAGATAAAATGGAGGCCTCTGGGTTTCCTTCCTATGTGGAAAGGGGGCAGGGGAGAAGAGGCAGAGTAGGACGCGGGTCTTACCCAGGAATAAAGTGATCTGTCTCCTGGAGCTCTTGCCCTCCGAGCTCTCACTTTTTCTTAGGTACTGCTCCTGGTGTCTTGGTCCGCCCTTCACTGCCACAGTTCCTTCCTTGTGGATCATCAGGATTTTCATCATGCTGTGGCACATGAAGGCGACAGATCCCAGCACTATGATGTACACAGCAAAGGCACTGAAGATGCTGGCCTGAAAGACAGACCACTTGGAGGAGAGGCTGGTACAGATGGTCATATTTTCCTTCAGCTGAAGGAAGTGCCTGGGCGTAGGCTTGACACAGTCAGTCATACGTGGGTAGCCCTCGATAGTTTCCAAAGGATATTCTGTGCCCATGGCAAAGAGCAGAGGCAGAGCTACTATGACAGATGTCCCCCAGACAAAGGCAATGAGCAGCTTCACTGTGCGGGGTCCAGAGACTGCCTTGAACTTGAAGGGGTGACAGATAGCCACGTACCTCTCAAAGCTGAGGGTGGCCACATGCAGCACAGTGGCATAACTGCAGGCTTCAAAGAGGAAGTAGTAGAGCTTGCAAGCTATGTTGCCATTGGGGGTGGAAAAGGGGCTCCAGATGGCACTGAAGAACTCCATGGGCATGCCCAGCAGGATGACCAGTAGATCAGAGCAGGCCAGGCTCACCATGTGGTCCGTGACCTCCTTCTGTAGATAGCCTTTCTTCTGCAGGATCCTGGTGACCTTGATGGTGATGCTGTTGCCCAAGATGCCCGCCACAAATATGCAGACATATACTGAGGCCAAAGCGATCTTGATCCAAAAAGACACCTCAAACTCAGGGACATGGCTGTGGTCAATGAGATGAGAACAGTCTGAAGCAGACGTCTGTCCTGCCATGAGCAGCCCCAGGGGGAGGAGGAGGGAGGAAGAGCTTTCCTGCCCTCTCTGATGTTCAATTTCACAGCAAAAAGATCCTTTCTCACTTTGCCTCTCTCACCAAGACACACAGGTCAGAGCAGTCAGGTATAATGAACACGTCTCAACTAGCCACACCTGTGGGTTTTGTTAGTGACAGCCACTGGGTCAATAAGCCAAGCAGGAAAGTGTTTTAGGTCTTACCTATTTTTATGGCAGACAGCTCTTCCTCCTTTTGGATTTTCCTCCTCCTTTCTCTACTGAGTGAAGCTGCTGTTCTCCAGCCCTTTGCGGTGTAAACTGCTCCCCCTTTCAACGCTTGCCTCTACCTCTGCAAGCAAAGGCAGCTTTTGGTCCTGGCACCAGCAGGAGGAAGTCAAAAAGTTTCCGTGTGGTTATAGCTTCTTTGTTAACCATTAACCTAAATCTTGACTATCCTTGGTCACTGGCAACAAAGCCACGCATGTCAGAAAGTCACTTCCTGTAACAGGAAGCTGCTTCTCAGGGACAAAACGAGGTGTTTCTTTTAAAGCTGTCAGATTGGTGGAGTCAGCCTGAATGTGTGAGCAGGAGCTGAAGTGTCTGCTTATTAGTTTAACATTAACTGGGCTTCAAACCTTACTTTTGTATGCGCTACTGCCAACATGCTTCACTACTTTACATTTCCTTTAATGAAGACCTTGGTATCTGCAGCAATAGTGTTTGTTACGCAGCTTGTGCGGCCACGGACTGATTTACATCAACAGGATGTTCTGGTGATGCTGCTGATGAACTGGTAGCTTCTTAAAGTAACTGCTTAGACTCTAAAGATTCTTCTCAGAAGTTATAAAATAAGTTGAACTCTAGATTTAGACACATTGATTGTCTCCCTTTAAACTGCCATCTCGTTATGTTAGATAACAAAAATAATGAAGTTAGTAATCCCAATCACACTCTGCTTTTAAACAGTCCATAGTGGCAGGGGATGAAAATGTACTTCCCCCTCCTGTGTCTCATCCCAGGGGAAATGAATTTAATGACTCTTTAGTTTTAGTTTCAAACCATAGCACTGAAGGCTCCCAAGGTAACCCCTGGAAACATTTAATTAGAGGGTGTGTATATGGATTAGGAAACCTTTAAATTACAATGCAAAACAGCAGAACAGCTTTTGCAGCTATAATCAAGAGAGAGGCCCAGTACAGCGATCTGCTCCAATACCAAATCTAAGAACAGTGGGCTCACAAAGTGATTTTTATTAACTAGACAAGCTCATGTGACACTTTCAGCTCATGATAAAAGAGAAACATTAGAAAGCCGTTATTAAGCAGTCTCCTCACATTCAGTGGTTATCACTGTACCTCAGCAGCCCAAGTATATAATGAACAAAAGATGCCCAAAACAGGATAATCAGCACCTGTTTCTATGCATTATTTATGCATTCCTGTTACAGAAAAATCACCTCAAACCTTGCACAACTTTAAGCCCTGTCGTCCCAGTCATCTTTCCTTATGTTTGATAATTCACATTTGTTCTGCTCAGACAAGCTTTCTATTATTACCCAATTTCTTTCACTTAATTTTACTTTATAAAAGTGTGAACAAAGATTACATATGCATGACTGAATTGTGGAAATGAAGCTAATTAAAAATTGCTGCTTACCATCAAAAGGGAAAAAGGGAGAGAGAGAGCAGAAGAGAGAGAAGGCCCAATAGGATTAGATCTCCCCCTTTTTCCACACCAATTATAAAATGCAGAACACAATTTTGTAGTTTTCAATATTATCTTTAGAACATACACAAAGTTTATTAACTTTTTAATAAAGAGCTGGTGCCACAAAGGGGATAAGAAGGAAAAAGACAATTGTGGATGCTCTAGACTGAGACCATTTAAAAAAAAATATCTTGCATAGGTTACTGGACTAGATACACCAGCAGTGAGTATTCCAGAGATAGGTATAAAATCACTATCATGGATGATTATAAAAAAAATATATCCTCCTGGAGGGAGACATTTCTCCCCAGTTAAATGTGCTTAATGCTTCTTTATGGCATAGAGCTCATAGTCTAACCCTGGTGGTTATGACACCATTTTAAAAACTAACGATTTGTGTAATACCCTAATTTTAGGGATTTTGCTAAATTTTCCTTGATATCTTGTAGCAGCAAGTACCACAAGTTAATTTTTGTGTTGTTGCCTTTCCCTTAGCAGTTTTGAAAGTGATTGTGGCCTCTGTAGTTGTACCCAAGGAGAACGCTGCAGGGAGTCCCTCCTGACCCAATTTGTTACAATCGCACCCCATGACTTCAGCCCCCAGCACCAAAGAGGAGTCGAGCATTAAGGATAGAGATCACTGTATTTCTTTCTAAAATCAGCACACATGGATGCTGCACGCTGCAGGCAATCACTTGTCAGCCCCTTGGTAAGAAAATAGATCTTGGTAAGAAAAATCTGCATCCTGAAGATGCAGATTACATGGGCCCAGGGCGGCAGCTGGCTCTGTGTGTCACTCGCTCGGCCCCAGTCATGCTCACCTGAACGCTTGCTGCAAGGCAGCTGTTGGTATGAGATGACAAGTGGTAGGAGCCAGAGAAACACTGAGATGGAGCACGGATTGTTGTCGCTGTAGTATACCAGGCGATTTTTCACTTTCAAAGATAACAAAGCTGCTGTGATCATCCGCCCCAGTTTGTTATCCAACAACGTCTACAAGGTTTCCTGAAGGGCTCTTTGCTTTCTTGGACAACACCCTGGTGAAAGGCCTTTTGGGGCAGAAGAAAGCGGAGCTTTATTGAACATCCTTTAGGCCATTGGACAAAGCTCATCTTCTGCCCTTTGTGTAGCGCACCATCTAGCTCCCTGCCGTGCCGGAGGACCACTGGATGAGCTGAAGGGCAGGAGGGGCTGCAAGGCACTCAGTCCTTGGCCAACTGCCTTCTCCTTAAAAGGCAAGTCCCCCAAACTCCTGAAGAGGTTGGGCCCCTGAAAGTGGCAGTTAGCACTAGCTGTAGCTGGAATGAACCTTGGGAGAACAAACTCATTCGACAGATGCTGTTGCATTTGAGGTAGACGGATTGTAGATTAACCTTTTCCGGTGTGCAGGGGTACCGTATCGCTACCGCCCTACAACTGCGCTTTCTTCCCCAGCCGCATCGTGCCAGCGCGGGGATTGGCTCGAGGTGCCCAATCTGCAGAACCGCTCTATGGTTATTTCTCAATTACCATATAGCACGGGAGCCAGGCTGTCCTGATTGGCAGACAGGCATTGTCACACTTGCGTTATCTCTGCAGAATTATTTCTCGATAGCCGTGTAGTGAATATGCAAATCCGCCCTAATTGGCTACGCTAATCACACTGCTCTGACTGGTTTCTGTTCTCAAACTGTTCAAGCTACTTGACAGGAACAAAGAAAATACCTCGGTTCCTTGCTTCCTTTAGCTGAAAAACTCTAAAACTTAAATGAAAAAGGAGAGCTATCTCAAAAGCAAAGAAAATGAGGCTGTGAAAAGGATTAGCTTTTTTTTCAGATAAAAACACATTGACTTTTTTTTTCTTGCCAGCCTTTACTGTTCTCCATCTCAGCAAACCTCTTGTCCCTAGAATAGCTGTGATACCTTTGTCTTGCCAGTATTTGTTTAGAGAAGGCGAATCCTGGGCTTGTTCAATTCTCTTTGAAACACAAGGTAAACAAAATGAGATTGCTGTTCTGCAGAAGGCAGCTACTCTGATCTGCACAGGCAGAGGGGAAAGTGCTGTGGGAATAAAAGGAAGAAACAATACAGACAAAAGTGAAACGTCCAAATGATTTTAAATGTTTTAGAAAATCAATTTGTGTGAGCCAGCTCATGTTGGCTTTTAAAATTATTTTTCATTAAAAATTTAAATAATTACAGACTGCATTCAGATAACTTAAGGTTTCTTTCTGTTTTCTGAAATCTAATAAGCCTCCTCTACTGTTAAGATCCTTTTGTATTCTTCTGGTGAGTTATTCTTGAATTATATTTTTCTTTGGAAGATTATGATGATAATTAATAAAATAAGTACAAGTCATTTGTGAAATTTATTTCTTCTTCATTTCCTTAACAGTTTGGTTTTGGGCAACGCAGTCTAACAACCACTGTGCTCTTGCTTGGCTACTTTTTTTCTGGCAACATGAGAGACTGGGTTATGCAATCTGGGCAATGGATGTGCTGTGTAACCTGCATATCCATAATGAATTCTACTCAAATTACCTCTAGAAAGGTCACAGATGGAAATCTGCCATCTTTTATTTAACAACATGCAGTGTTACCTGCTGTAATGCCATCCTCTTGGAATATCATATTGTGAGTGTTTGCTTAGCTGGACAGTAGAGAAGGGGGTTTCATGTGCTTTCAGGATACACAGTAAAAAGTGATCTCTGCTCCAAATCGTTCCGTCTAAATAAATAGATCAAAGCACTTCACTACTTCCAGTGTATTTTACAAATTGGCAAGCAGCATGAGAAGAAGCTGGGGACAGTGAGACTAAATGGTTTATCCAAGATAAAGAAAATCTGTGCAACACCTGAGCCTCCTCACCGATACGTTGAATTTCAGCTAACTTCCTCACATGACCTGCAGCATACAGACTACAGAGCAAGAAGTGCATTTACACAGCTCTTCACTAGTTGCTCCGGTGGTTTTAACTGATGTTAATTCATAGTAATTAAAACACATTTACAGCACCAAAACACATAATTATCATACTTAGTTATGTCTGGAATTGTTTAACAATACACCACCTGCTTTCTGATCACCTTGGTAAATTAAAGACATTAAAGCTCTTCAAATCCTTCACTCAACTACAGCGTTTCCTGAAGTAAACCAAAGCACCAGGAGGTCTGTGGATTGCTGTGATTAGGTAGGCATACACTCTACTTGGCAAGAAAGTGAAAGAGTTAATTTTCCACTCTTGGAGTGAGGAAAGAGATGCACTTCTCTCTGTCCCTTGACACTGCAGTAGCTGTTAGGAGGCCAAAAAAAGGCCAGCAGCTGTGGCCCCAAGTGGAGAGAGGCTGATTAGACAGGCTGGGAAAAGCAAGTAAAGCAAGTCTCCTCCTGAAATGAGATGGTCCTTTTTGCATCCTTTGGGAATGAGGCACCAAAGGAAATGAGTTTATTTATATCCCAGGCCTGACAAAAGAGCTATAACTTAAAAACAAAATGAACACATATGCTAAGCCCAGATCTCAATAATCATGAATCGACCGTATTGAATGCATTTCCTGAAATATCTGTTCAGACTCCGCTTTGTCTGAAGCACAACGGCACCAAAGCACAACATCTGGTTCAAGAAATCACCACTGTGAGCCTTGGGGCACAATCTCCACTGCACTGAATCAAAGCTTATTTTTCTCTGTGTAACTTCTAAACTGCCTTGTCCGAATAGATGATAATGGCTTCAAATTACAATTCAAAGCTCCTCTTTAAGAGCATATTTATTTCCCTATGCCGTATTTTTAATACGTAAAGTAAAACTCTTCTAAGCAATGTACTTTTCCCACCCATCTTTTAACAGAGTTTCTTACTTTTGGATGTTGTTATTCTACTGTCCTAGAAAAAATTTCAGATTTCTTCCTCTGAAGGTAGTGAGTTGCTTAAAGTTACAAGATAGAAAGAACGTCTGTAAAAATGCTTCTTCTCACAACCGGAATTCTCCATAATTTTTGTTACAAGTCTGCAAGGTCAATAATCTATGGAAATGGCTGTCACATATAGGTACCAAAACACCACAGTTCAGAGTACACGCTCTTTTTTTGCTAAGAAACCACATGGGAATGTTCTAAAAAACATTGATAGTTCACTCTTGCTCTCCTGAAAAATCTTTTTATAGCAGTATTAAGCTTTACTATTGCAAGGAGAAGCAAAAAAATATCTCCTTGCTTCCTTCTTGTGCTTGCCATCTCATCACCACCACGACTTGCACTCATGTGCCCAGCTGAGCTATTACAGAATCATTTTGCCTCTCTTCAAAACTCAGCTGATGGGGTTTAGCCTGAAGCAAGCTAATGACAGCTTTTTGACCTGCTTCTAAGGAGTCCTAGCAGCATGTCACCACAGCAAGGGCACTTTTCTCACCCTGTTCTTTCTCATTTACAGTACATACATGATGCTAAGGCTCAAAACATCCAACTTCTCGCTTTAAGCAACTTGTATTTTACCATTATGTAGTTCCTTCTCTTGCAGGAACTTGAATAAATTCAATTTTAAATAGCTTGTAAAAAAGGCAGAGTGCTTCACCTGTTTCTGCCATAGTACAGCTACCTCTAGGTAGAACACAACAATTAACATTACATAGTAATTTGTGGGTGTAGGGGCTGCTGCATCTGGGTTTCTAAGTAAACCATGTAAAATCTGTCAGACCTGAAAATTCTCCCCAGAATGCAGGGCTTCTGTTCTTGTTCTCAGAGAAAACACTAGGTGAATTTCAGGACTTTTGGCCCCAGGATATGCCATCACCACAGGCTCTGTGAAATACCGAGCCTTCAGTCACTGTCCAGCTGAACCACCAGACTCCAATTACTGACCGGAGGTGTTCTCATTCCTGCTCTACTCATGCTGGTGCATATCACCAGGGCTTCTTGGGGCAGGCGTTCTGTGCTGCTGCACGCTGGGCTGTTCCTCCACCCTGGCACACAGTAACCAGGGGAATCTGAGAAAGCTTTGGAGGACAATCTGCGCCTGAATAATTGAGGCTGCAGCCTCGCTCCAGGTCGGCAGCCTGCCGTCTTGATTTAGCAGCAGCCCACTGGGTCTGCTGCAAAGTCCCATGCATGCCAGTCACGGTGAAAGCCTTCCCATGCAGGCAACTGGGGAAGCAAGCCTGAAGAGCCCTGAATGACAGCCTGAGGACAGGGGAGATGGTGTGGAGATCCAGAGCAGCCCTGTGAGGAGACCCTGGCTGGGGAGTGAGAAGCAGTAAAGGCACAGCAAGGCTCATTGCCACATGCCAGGGCCCTGTGGGCACAGCGAAGCTGCTCCACACTGGTCCCCAGCAGCTCTGTGTGGCTCATCCCCTCTACTTACACGGCAATGAATTAACTCTGTGGCAGTGGCATACTTCCCCACCAGTCAATTCGGTATTGACTCTTGGCAGGATTGCATTTTTTCCTCACTGCATTTTAGCTGTCGTTGAATTGCAGAGGCAAATATTAACAGTGTAATGGGACTGTTTGGCAATTTAGTACTATATTGGTAAATGTAAGTCAAGCAAAGAAAATATAAAATAAACAAATGTGAAAGTGAGCTAATCTAAATTTAGAGCACACAGTTTACCTAGGAGTTAACGTTTGTGTTGCTTGCAATGCTTATTTCTGATGTCCCTGGACAGTGCTTGGGGGCGGGGGGAGGTGTCCTCATTTGCTTTGGGCATCCAGTTAAGCTTACTTCACCCATTAACTTCCTTTACTTCTGAAATTCTGCTAAACATTGACCTAGAAAGTGGCTGGTCACTGTCCTACAGATCTAAATCCTGAAACTGAACATGGAAATAAATAGAAAATGGGATCCCCAACTGTTTTTTCAATGGTATTTTCACCTGTGTTTATATGGTACCATATTCTGTCCAAGTGGTTGTTAAAGTACAAACAGGACTACCTATCGGTACAGATATACGATCAATAAATTGTTGTGACTTCCCATGGCAGGTAAGTAGAGCTCTTCTATTTTGGAAAAATACAGAAACTCCTTTGTCTGGAGCAAACCAAATGCTATTATATAATTTTTGGAGCATGAATTATATAAAATTCATGTGAAAATATTTTAGTTATCACTTTTTTCTCTTTGCTTTCTGAATCTCTAATTCTCTCCCCCTCATTCCCTCCCCTCTTGACAGTAGTTTCTATCTTTGTTCCTTGGCATACTATTCCTACTAGGAAAACATATGCTTTAAAGAGCCGTAAATGCCAACCTGCTGCCACCAGGCCCACTCTGACATCTGACACTGTCACCCCAGGATTGCCTGATGTCAGGGAAGATCTTCCTCAGTGGAACCAAGACCTGATTGATGCCATCCTAAAGATGTGTAAAATATGCCTGCAGTCCCAGGAGTATCTGTTTCTCTCTGTTGACAAAAAGGGCTCCTAGCACAAATAACAGCTGTAATATCTACACTGTAGAGACAGCATGTAAAGGGAAGTGAGACAAATCCAATCTTTGTATATATATCAGCTGATATATCCCACATGTTTTGTGAATGTTACTTTGATTGCCCAACTGTTGGGTGGCTTTTCTTTGCTATTGTAGCTTCCAGTCTTAACTTCTCTTTGACTTAAGAGCTATCAGGAAGAATCATTGCACACAGAAAAGAGCTAGCAATACAGACTGCTCACGAGTCATTAGTTTTACAGGACATCCATTCAAATAGATAAAAGACCTGGCTCTAGGCCAAAGGAAATAATTCTTCCAGGATGGACTTTGCCTGGTTTGCTCCTAAATAAACATTTGATAAGGAGTAGAAGTTATCTGGAGACACTATCCTAGAAAGATAACATCTGGAGAGACTATCTCCAGATACTATCCGGAAAGAAGAAACTGGAATTTGTAAAAATACAAAGTTTTAGCTCAGATTTTTGTACTACCCAGAGGAAGAAAAGACTGCCTAGGAAGAAAGAAACCTGCAACTGCGAAATATCAGTCAAAATCCTAAAAGGGTGCTAAAGCAGGAAGGTCTCCTAGGAAGTGTTTTGTGTCTAGGTAGTTGCAATTAGAGTCAGTCTTGGGTTTTGTCTACATGTAAGTTAAGTTTAAAAACACATTTGCAAAATCTATGTGAGACTTGCACAGAGGTCTCCAAATGGATGACTGACTCAGGGACTTTGCAGCTACAGTGAACCTCTAGAGGCTGTGCAGGACTTAAAACAAACCACACTCCATTTTTCAGCACCCATCTGCAAAAGAAATCCTTGGTAGAGGATCTGTACCCAAGACTAGCTTAGAGACACAGAGCCGAAGACCCCTTTTTCACACAGAAACCCTGAAGTGAGTAGGATAGTGCAGTTTCACAAACATCCTCCTCTCCTAGGCGAGATGTATGTATACACAATTTGGAAAAGGAAAGGAAATAAGAAGTGAGAAAATCAAGAGACAGTCTTGAGCCTTGGTGGGTGCGAGAGAATAATTGAAAAAACATTCTCTTTTGGACCATGGTCAACAGACTTGCAGTAAAAAGATTCCTAACAGGCTGAGGTTTCTCTCCTGTTTTGGACTCTGCCTGTTATTTGTGTCCTGAAATGGCGAAGTATTTCCAACACTGAGGTCAAGCCTGCTGCAGGGGTTGCAGGAAGCCTGACTGCAGGTTGCTGCTTTAGAAGTCATGCAGTGCTGCAGTAAATATAAACATCAGTATTAAATGTAAGGACTTTATGTCTTTCATACCACTATGGGATGAATCCAGTGAGGAGGAGCTGAGGAAGCACTAAATGTGGTCAAAACAGCCATTTCCTTTTGTTAAGTGAAAATGCAAGCTCTTTTATTTGCTCACTCTGCTGTTATTGACTGAGATAATTTGCCTCCCACACTGAAACATTTTGGAATACAGTATCGCGCCTGTACCCTTTCTGTGAGTGTGCTGTGTGAAGCACCATTGTTCCCGTTCCACTTTGATTGCAGCATCGCTCACGGAGACTGCTGTTTCCAAGGCATTGCATCTCTTACTTTTAAGCTGTGAGACATGACAGAACCGGCTGCTCAAACTGAGGGGAGGCATGAACTTCCCAGGGGACTTGGGATATGTCCCTGAGAAACGCTCTTCTCCACAATGCCTACCAGAAATGTAGGAAGTGACTCCAATGTGCAGAGGGATTTCTCCCTCTCCCGGAGCAGCTGGCCATAAAGCTCCCAGGATGCGTTACGGTGTGGACAGAGGGGTCAGCTCTGTTTTTAAACACTGAGAAGTGGGGAGAAAAAGCCCCGCCTCTGCAGTGCCATACTGACATGGCTATATTATTTTTCATGGTGGCTCTGGCTCAGTTAGTGCAAACTTGGGGGTTCCTGTGAAGAGCACTGCTGTCTAACGCAGCCCTGAGCTGACTAGACTGACAACTCCATTTGATACCGGTTTGCACAGCTGAAGGCACCACTGCCTGCAAAGGTCTTCTGTCTGAGGAACGCTGCACCCGCTCCACAGTGAAGACGTAGCCATTGCACAAGATGGCAATGTTTATCTCACTAGACAGGTTATCAAAAATCCGTATGGACAATTGCCAAATATTCTAACTTTCCAAATTATGATCAAGCCTTCTAACCTTTGGGAAACAAGTTATTATGGATTTCTGCAAATATGGGAGCTCTAGCAAGTCATTGCTCTTTTTTTTTTCAGTCATAAGCTTTTTGAGAGCATTTATGTCTCTACTATGTTACAAATTGCTTAATAATTGTTTTTGACAGGTTAAACTGCTAGTGAATGTAAAAGAAAATAATCCCCAGATAGTAAACTGAACACTTCAGTGATTCTCTAACATATTACAGTACTGGAAAGCCTTATGGAACACCAAAGATGGAAATCCCATAGACCAAGGTTAGGTATAACACAGGTTAAAAATGAAAATTACTCCCTAACCTTATAGCACCCATAGGAAACCAAACCTCTTCCACATAACTTTAAATTTGCAACATCAAAAAATAACTGCATTAGAATGCCATGATTTATGTTACTAGTCTATGGAAACACTGTAATTCCTTTTTATCTCCTATGAGATCCTTCCCATAAGGATTTCTCTAAATTACACCTCCTGTCCTTCAGTGTTGTGGATTAATAATGCTTCACTAATGAGGATTAAATAGCTCAAGAATTCTGTGATGTGTGCAAACAGCAAGACTGTAAGGCAGGATTTGTATTCAGAACCAAGAACTTTGTTCAATTTTCAAAAACCTGGAATTATGCAGCAGTACTTCTCTAGGTGAAATTTAACTGTCTTCAATGAAAGCTCCGCTTTTTCATTCGTAGGTTCATTACATTTAAGATCAGAATTGAACAGGCTAGTTGGATCCCATGACAATCACCCAGTCCTGCAGTGAATACATTAGCTTCTCTTTGGCTAAAATATCTATACCCTTCTTAACCTGAAGACCTCAAGAGATGAAGACACCAACATTTCTTTTCTTATTTCCTTAAAAATTTGAGTACAGTTTCTCATTTGTACTTGCTTGATTTTTGCCTCCAGACACTCGTTCTTGTTGTGACTCTAATTTAAGTTAAACAGCCCTTGAAAAAGTACTTATAGTCTACTCCAATCACCTATATATTGTCACCTGTGTGTGCTCTTTCTGATTATTTTTTCCATTTATATAAGGTGCTACCTCTGGCCCTGTAGTCATATTTGTTTTCTCCATGGTATCCAGCTTTTTACATCTTTTAAGTCAAGGTTTCACATTAAAAAGCATTGTTACATTTAGTCTCACCAGGATGGTACACCTGGGGGATACCTTCTTAGTTGTATCAGCTGTTCCTCAGTTTGTTCTTTCTTCCTCCTCCTCCTTTCTGCTACAGTATCACATTGACAAGTCACATTGAATTTCACTTGATCTCCTAAAACATCTTAAAAGTTGCTGTTTTCAAGGGAATTGTCTCTTCTGCAGATGTGTCCTTTATAGCTTCTCTTTTTGCATCGGTTGCGTTTTGTGCATGGGCTCAGGTTATCAAAAAACCTATCCAGCAAACTGGGATACCCTACCCATATCCTGCAACACTGCCCCAGGCTTTAATTCGTGTATTTGCAGCTGGATCATTGATGAAAACGTTCTGTAGTTTCACATGTTGTTTGAAATACATCCAAGTTTTTCCGATTCCCAGAGGGGATGCCTGGCTCCAGCCCTTGATTAGCACTAGCTACTCAGTCTATCTGCCACATTTTGTTTAAGGTTCCCTGAATCAACCTCCCTAGAGCACTTTAAGAATTCTGTAATAATTGCCAATGATATCTCATCTTTGAGATCTATCCATTAGCTCATTTTTAATGCATGTTTCACTGAAGCTGTAGAATGCAAAATTTTTCATCAGAATACAAGGAAAATATTATCAAAATCTACACAACCACCATTATCAACACATTTATAATCTCATTCAAAATCACTTTTGCTGCATAAGCTATATTTTTAAGAAAAACTGTGCTGATTAGCATTTATTACATTTCTGCCCTTTGAATTGCTATCATTTAAATCCCTTATTAACTTTTCCATTATTTTCTCCAGGACTGACATAAGGCTAAGAGTATAGTTTGTTACCCGTGTCAACTTCTTAAGTCTTTGGAATATGTTAGTTATTACCCCACATTCTATGATTTTAAAAAAGCATCACAAGGCCAGAGATGCCCTTTTAAAAATCCGCTTTTCAGATGTGTAAGACATCTACGTCTCCTGAGTTAAACTTGTTTCAGTCATCCTCCTGTGATATCACCCAAGAAGCTTCATTGAACGTTTCTCTGTCGTTACAAACAATTTTGCTGTCTTCACCTGGAAACAGCCTAACACTTGAGTCTAAAGGATTTGGCTGTGATTTGACTGGAATATTCCATTGCATCATGTGGCCTTATTTAATTTCTAAGCTTTTATTATCTCTATCTGCTTAGGGAAGGGCTGGATACTACAGTCCTGTTGCCATCAACTGCAATAATACTTCAACAATTTTGGGTCTAACCCCAAATGAATCATGAATGAAGAGAAGCTGTTGAAATGAGCTTTTCCATCTCCCCCACATCTCTTAATATTCCTGAACTAATAGTAGGAAGCCAGTATCTGGAAGGGATGAATCACTTCCATTTGCAATTTTAGCAAATTGATATATTACCTTTGATGTAGGCTTTCTGGTACTTTTGGGAAGTGTGTATCTATGGTTTTTTACTGGGTTTTGGTAGGAATGCAAACAGAGAAATGCAGGCTGTGGATGCCAAATTTCTATTTTATGTTACTAAACTATTTCTAGTTTGACATGTATAAATAAACATATATCGAGGTACAAATGGGTAACCATTTACCCAAGAACTGCAGTGACTTCGTGTGGAAGGAATCTTCTCTGTGTTCTGTCATCTTGTTTTAGGCTGATTATAAGGAAAGTTGTTTGATTTTTCAGCAATAAGGAATTAAGACTCTTGGGTTCTGCTGAAATAAAATTGCAATCTTTATGCTATAATTTCAGAGCTTCACCAGAGCCTTCATCAGAAGGACAGAGGGAGTGAAGCACCTGATAAATGTGTTATCAGTTTTACTTTATCTGAATAGCTAACATAAGCACGCTGCCAGGAAAAGTCTGGCTGGTTTTAATTGTACACAGGTTGTGTTTTCTGCACCAGTTCTGATGCTGAAGTACTCAGATTTGACTGGAATGCCCACAGGATGGCATGTAAGCGCCTCTCATTTATGATAAAGGAGTTGTCAGTGTAAATTCTGGAGCAAAAATTGCAAAGCTGGAGTTCATGTCTGACAGTAGATTTCCAAACAATATACTTTGTACCATGGTCATGTTCCAGTGCTGA
>JAOXJK010000077.1:8725681-8748742 GCA_025774025.1 Xenus cinereus
ATAACCTCCTGTTTAAGATGGGATATTTTGCAAACTCCTGAGCTATTCTACTCTAGTTTCCCTCTTCTTATCATCAGAAATATTTTCCCTAATATTTAATGCAATTTAGCAACTTAATTCTTGTCAAGCATAATCACAAGGAGTCCTTTTCATTTTCTAAACCCATAGTGATAAAGTCTGGTCCTGTCCTCTGAACTTCCTTAAACGGTCAATAGTTTTCATGAACCGCAGTAGCCCAAATTGAGACCTCAACAGCATTAAAAAGAGTAAATTACTTCAGATCTCTTCCACACACATCATCCATACCAAGAAGTTGTATGCCTCTTCTGCTTTGACTCTCATGCATTTTTTTTATATGAACATTGTAATATTCTTAAGTAGAAAACTACTTTACATTTCAAAACCATTGACCAAGACCTGTACCAAAGTGAGAATAATGCCTGGTAACAAATAATAAGAGTTTTGAAGGCTCTCTTCAAAGTTGTTATCCATCAATACAGAACAAGATTAACTGTGTCCTCTGTAAAAACGTGCGCTTATATAACACAAATACCATGAAAGCCAGCCCTCACCTCTCTCCGTACTGTTTGAAGGTTATACAGCATACCTTTTGTCTATGAACAGCAACTGTCTCCATCTTGTGAAACACTATGCATAGGAATGAGACTTTCACACTGCTCACTTTCTTCTGGCATTCTTAAAAGAAACAAAAATTTATTTAACATTACACAGTAATATTAAATTGGTTGTTATGAAGCCACCGTAAGTACTAAGTATGCTACTTGTTTGAACTGCAGCCATTAAAAACATACAAAGACCCCGTAACTTCATAAAATATATTCAAGTTTGCACAATTTTGCAATCACAGAGGTATTAAGGGAAAAAAAAAGAAAACTCTGACACCCACTAGGAAATTTATTTTAGAAGGTAAACAGACTTCATATCTTTCCATTTTCTGAGCATTACACAGGTTAATAAATGGATTGGCAATTAGTACGACTAAGAAATTAGTACACCTGAATATAAAATTAGATTAATATACATACAGTACAAGTATCATGACTTATAAAAGAGTATAAGACAGTGCAAAGGCAAATGGAGAGATAGGATTATACTTTGTGACTGCCCTACCTCTGAATTCGATGTTTTCTACAAATAAAGGCAAAAATTCTTCTGATTCCCACCATCACTGGATCCCAGTTGTTATAGTGACATAAGAGAGTTGCAATGAAAAATGAAAAAAATACAGGTACTGCTCCCGCAAAAAATAACCAGGAAAACTGCACCTGGAATTAAAACACAAACATGGCATAATTACTATTTTAAGTTTGAGTTCAGTTTCAGTTCTTTTAAACTGGGTGAAATACCACAAATATTTTTGTAAGTTATTTGGTACAATTCCTATAGCCATGGCTACTTATAATAAATAAATAATCTTTCTTCTCTGATCCGTTCTTGACAATGGAACATATTATTTGTGCTGTGGTGCAGATGAAGACTGCTATTTCCAAATAGTCTCATTTTTAAGTTTTAGCTGTCTGATCAGCACCAGTGAGAGTCCCCTAGATACTTCAAAAGTTTTGAATTAGAGAACTCGACTGAAAGAAATTTTGCACCTTTTTATTCACTATGAATATACTGTCGCTGAATGGTAACTGGTGAAATCAATGTGCATCAGAAGACTATGGTGCGGGAAATTTCCAGTAATTCTCTTTCTCCATTTAGAAGAAAAAAAAGGCAGGACATTATTTGCCCAATTTAAATTCTACTTGTATCCATCTACTACTACACTCTGCAGCGATCATCTGAGACTGTCTAAAACTCAGAGTTATAGAAGGTTAGAGAAGTCAAGAGTGCAAGAACAAGAACTAGTCTCTGCAACGCCTTTAAGGCTAACAGAGCAATGAACCACGAGCAAGGCTCCCTCTCGTGGAGAACATTTCCAAAGTTGAAGACTCTGGAGAAAAAAATGGTATAGTTTTGAGACCTAGCGATTATGTTTACTCTCAAAAACCTAATAAACTGCAGTTGTTAGAGCCTTATGTTATCCTTACTGATTTCTAACAAAAATTCAGATGCATGCATTACCAAAATGAATATTTAAGTAGTTGTTAAAAATTTGGTTGTAATTCCTTAAGATTCAGATTTATGTCAGATTATTACAGAACACTGAATACCCAGAAAGTTAGTAATTATGCATATTGTATAATTACCATACCATTTGACAGTCATACAAAGACTCCGTATATTCATAGATTAATCTTTACATTATTAGCCATGCCAGTGGCATTCCTATCTTGGTTCCTTCTAA
Source organism: Xenus cinereus (assembly GCA_025774025.1). Classification (NCBI taxonomy): domain Eukaryota; kingdom Metazoa; phylum Chordata; class Aves; order Charadriiformes; family Scolopacidae; genus Xenus; species Xenus cinereus. Next base: position 8,727,993 of record JAOXJK010000077.1, read on the forward strand.
GAAAACTGAAACGTGGTGTAAGGACAGGGCTGGCCAGAAGCACTAATTGGAAAGCTTGAAGTTGGAAGTGTAAACTACGCAATAAACTACGCAAATGAGTTAAAAGTGTAACTTGCCCTTGTGTTACCAACATCAACTGAAAGACATCCAACAGAGCCTTAAAAGATGTTTCTGCTATTTCAAATGCCGCAATATCGCATAAAGACATGAAGAATAAACTAATTTTAAAATATCTAGACTCTGTGTTTACTCAGATTAAGTAGCCTAGAGATGAAGCTGTTTACTGAGAATTAGAAAAGCATACTCCATTTTTCAATGTATTCCATGAGCAAGTTTAGATGAATCACTTCATAAGACAACCTAAGCTTTTCATATACTGATATATGAAACTATATATATGTACACACACATCTCTAAAGATGTATTTGCACGTACAGACATATATATAAAAATATGTATAAATGCACACAAATATACATATAACATTTTGGGTTTTTGCTACCAGCATTAGCTCACATATAAACCTAATTCCACCTCACTGCAGTGAATTCTTTGGGGAGAAGTCTACAGACTTTGTTTCCTTGTTTCCTTAATAGCTATCATTAGTTATTTACTTTCTTGTACAATTTATGTCCCAAGTGTATATTGCAGATACTTTAAGAGCAACAGAAATGCAGTTATCTTACCAATGAATGCTCTATTATTGTTGGAATCACTGCGAGGTTTTGCTGTGTTTCCAAATTTGAATATTCAACTGATGTTAATATGAAACATACTGTATCTCACATTTGTTACAGAAATATTTATTCAGGGTGCAACTCTCCTTTTTATTTCCCAATTTGACTTTCCTTTTTTTATTTTATCCTTTTATTTTTCTGCTTTATTTTCCAAAATACATGCTGACATTAAGTAATAGTGAAATACAAGTTGTGTGGGTTGTTTTTCCCCCCATTTTTACATCCCTAACAGAATATTTCAGAAGTCAAAAGGTTCTCATTAGAATTTATATTTTGCTTATAAAAACATTGAACAGTAAAGCTTCTTTTTGACCAGAAACATTCCAAGTGCAAGACTTGACTAATTTCTCGTACATAAAGTCAGTCTTGTGCAAACAAGTACAAGCCTCAAAACTCAAATGTAATGACTGAAAACAAGTCATAAATTGAACCACCACAGATAATGCACAGACCCCACTTGCTTCAGGGAAGCCAGTACTCAGAGAACGCTCAATTTAAGCTATGTTCCAGGCATAGGCAGAATTTTTTTTACCTGGCACATGATTTTACTCCCTGCTTTCTAAAAACTCCTGCAGCCTCTCTGTACAACATGACTATACAATCATTTAACATCAATGAAATAGAGGTGTCACCAACAGTCAAGATGTACACAAGCATGTGATGGGAAATGCTTACACTTTAACCAAGTGACAAATACACCTGTGTCTACACTGAGGTGTCAAAAGGCATAGCCATAATGGACTAGGTGGGGATGCCCGGCAAAAAAAGGCAGCTATTATCACTGTAAGAAAAATTAAGCTTGCTTTAACAACAGATGCATTATAAAATCAGGTTGAAAGCTATTTCAAAGAGTTAAACAGCTGGTTTAACTTTCAAATGAAGGTTTCAGCAGTAGGGATTATTTAAATCCCAAATAGCAGAAAAAAGTGATCCTGCCTTCAGGAAACAGGAGGAGTTATGTGACCTCGATTTAAATAAAAAAACCCCAGCAAAACCCCAATAATTGCATGCTTGCAGTATATGCTAAATAATCAATCCTTGAAATTAAGAATTTGATATTCCTTGCCTCTGATTAAATATTAAATTCAAATAGTCAGAGTTGAAGTTCATACATAATTAAATAATTAAGTCTGAGAATTCTACCCCATCAGCATGAACAAAAAAGTATCTATACAGCCTGAAGAGTAAACAAATTACCTGCATGTGATTTCTATTCTAAACTCATATTATCAGATTCTTTTCTTTCTTTACATGCAGAGGTTTTCCACAACTATTACCTCATAGCAGTGAAATTAGACTAGCTGGAAGGAGGACAGGTAAAGGAAGCCTAACGTCCACATGAATCTAATCATGTTCAATTAAGCCTTGTACATTCCTTGCTACATTCCTTTGTGGTAAACCTGCAGATTTTTGGTTTGGTCACTAATTGAGTATTTTCAAGATAGGTAGTCTACAACAATTTTATAATTGTAAAAGTATCAATTTAAGGTGTGCTGTACTTGCAGTTGTTCTTTAATTTTAAGAAGCGCCTGTTCAAGGTAAAGCATTTGACCAGGCACTGCTGATGACTTTGGGTGCTTTCCAGACAAGCTACATCTTCCTCAAATATATTTAAGCCTGTAAGTGCACGCTTGCAAGTGGAAAATTACTGTAACTGTCAATATCAAGAGAGTATTAATTACTACGCAGTTCAACAATTATTGACAAGTGACAGAAGTAAAATACTGTTCATTGTATACATTATTGAGAATAACACTGCTGTTTAATTCAAAGAAATTCTGTTAATAATGCTCAAAACTTTGTAGTACATTACCTTTTGCATGCACATGTCAGCTATTATGGACAGAGGTATTGTAAGGCTTAGCGCAAGTGTGCCTATCAGTGATGAGGTAAGAAAGCATCCCCTAAAAAATAGTAAAAAAATATAATTAATAACGACAAAGAGGTCTAATTTAAAAGTTAAGAGACAACTGAAGTAATACATCAAACTGCAGAAGACATTTAATCAAGCTTAACTGTTAGTCGCTGTTTAAATAATTAAAAACGGAGATATCCACACTCACATGATAAATCTGTAAAAGCCCATAAAATTCTTAACTAGACCATTGATGTCTTCTTGAGTAAGGTTTAATTCCAATACAAACCTTTTGAGATGATGGAAGATTCACTACTTCCCATGTAGCGATTTCAACCTGAAAAGTCTGCATTTTGTTTCTATTTTAATACCAGTTTATAGCAATTAAATCTCGTTTGCCTCAGTCTGGTTAATTAAAAAAGAATGGTTATTGATGTCTAGAAATCTTCCCAAAAGAAGAATTTTTTTTTTTTTTACAAATAGACAAATTCTTAAATTAACAGACTCTACTTTTTAAATCTCACATTCCCTTATGCCGCTATTTTAACATAGTGCTGGCCCAGAAGAAACTCAATTCTCTCAAGCTGGCCAAACAATTCACTATCACCTAAGAGCTGTAAAAAGGCTTAATCTGCCACAGCTTTTAAGGTCTTCACCTTGAAGTCTCATGTTCAATCCACTATTGCCAACCTACCCAGACAATCATATAGCTAAATTACACAAAAGCTAGGCTAATTGCTTTTAAACAGGACATTGTGACATGATAGATGACATCCTCTAACTCAAATTGCATATATTGACAGAAAAAAGACACCCCCCCTAAAAAAAAAGGGCAACAAAGCTACTTAGGCAATTTGACATCTCAACATTTAAGAACACAGGTAAGACCATTTATGTGGAATAGATACAAAGCAGGTAGTACGTACCACAGCCAGAGGAACTCTGACAGAACTGTTCCGATAAGGCCATTAATGACAATGCACATCCATATCAGTTTATTGGGAAACTCAAATGCTTCAAACCCAGTATAGTGAAGCAGGAAAAACCCCGGCCACAGCAGCAACAGGTTAAACAGCCCTACAAAACCTGAGTATAAAAACAGTAGTAAGAAAATCACAGTAAGTATCCTTCAACATCACTAAAATCTCAGCTAAACTGCTACTTTGATAACATACATAAAAGCCACAACAAAGCAATAATTTAAATGTTTCAAATGAAGGGAATGTAAAAAAACTACCTAACATTCACAATCAACAATTACATCAGATATTTAGAGGTTTGAAATTAAAATAAATAAATAAATTTCCATCAAGTCCACAGGGGCTGTCTGCATTCCTACAGGTAGTGTTATATTTGATTGTTAAGAGTGTAAACAAGAAACAATTCCCATAATCAGTCTCTATAGTACTCATAACCACAGGAACAATAGGCTTTCTCCACTTCCTTGGCTCTTCTGAGCCCCTTTACCACTCATACACAGTTCAGTGCCTGAAAGCAAACAATTTAATCACACAGTGAATTAAAACTTTCAATAGAGTTATTTTTATTCTTACCAAAGAACATTGGTATGTCAAGTTTATCTTCTCTATCTACTTTCCTTTTGATCATTACTATGTACACAGCATACAGCATGGCTCCTACTAGAGACCAGAGGGAACCTGTAAAGATGAAAAAAGACACTTAAGACAAGCCCAACGTGTTATGCACAATAGGATCAACTCTCCTAAACACACACCTATTGTAAAACTGTCAAGAGATAAAAAAAATATTACAGAATCCACTACTATATGGAAAGTATAGAAAAATGCAGGAAGCTCAAAAATGTATACTTTCCTAATTAAGCTATATACCTAGAAAAAAAAATCATCATAAATGTCCAGTTTCAGAATCTGAAACTAAAAAGCCTGATTATGAAGTGTCACAAGAGATATATAGCTTGCTATATGACCTGCCAAGTATTGTCAAAAGAGAGTACCCATCTCTGTATATCTTAGAATTAAAAGAAAATAAAAAGAAGTATATACCTATTGTATCTTTTCCAGCAGACTTCTCGGATCCAGAAAGGTTAACAAGTACCACACCACCAATGCTATCAACAAAGAAGAAATGCAAAATGCTACGTAAAATCAAGAACTTCTTTTACAAAGACAGAAAAAAAAAATAAGGAGAAAAATACCAAAATAGAGTTCCATCTTTAGGTATTTTTAGTTTATCAAACCCAACTTTTGCCAAAGTCAAATGGAGTTCTCTATTGCTAAGACCTGATCCTAAGCTAAAAACAAAACAAACCACCTCCACTTTTGACTTCCCTGAAAAACGCCCAGGCATTTAAGGAAACAGGCTGACAGCATTAAATGTCAAGCCTCTTCCTTTTTCCCATTTACACAAAAATATAGAAATAATTATTAAACAACAAGAAAATAAGTTTACATATTTCCAACAGAAACCTGATTAATCCAATTCCCTGCAGGAGCATGAAACTTGGTAACTATCCATATCATGAAGTATTTAAAAAGAAACATGGATTTTAAAGCGAAGAGTATCATATATTGCCACAGATACAGTAGGTATATTTATTGTCTCACTGTATCAGGGAGTTTTTGATCAAATCTTCTATCCCATCATCTTACCTTAAAATAACAGCTAATAATTTGGACAGGGTGAACCTATCTCCACTGTTACTGGGAAAGACTGCAGCTAAGATTAAAGTAAAAAGTCCTGCAAGAGAAATTAAAGAGTTTATACAATCAAGTTTTGCTACTAGTTTGTTCAGAACCACAGATATTTTCTTCTTTATATTTCAAACACTTATGTTAACTACTTGATTTTTAACACCCATAACTTTAATTGGAACTATTATGGAACTAACACCTCATGATGTGAATCCTCAGATGAGCAAATACATGCTGCATGATGAGAAAGGCTAGGCATGCTAACAAAATAAACTGTAATAAGCCTGAAAAGTCAGTGAAAAAAACCACATAACTGTGATTTTAAAACTGTTTTTATAAAAGAACAAAAGTTACTCCTCAAAACATGAACTGTCACACGATTTAAAAACTTTAAAGCTCATATTACAGCCTTTCTTAAAACTTGTAAAGCAAGTGATATGCATAATATTTAGACAGTTTAAGTTCTTTACCCCAAAACCATTTTTATAAAACCCAATAATTAGCAAGAAGACTTTAAGTTGCATCTGTTTTCATAAAAAGTTATAGCACCTTTCCTTCAAACCTATTACACTCCCAATATCTCTCTCCAATACATAGACATAACCACAGAAGTGCACACACACAAACTTGAAAAGCAAAATCCTGGGAATCACAAAGACAGCTCAAATCCCTGCAATTACATAATGAAATTATTAAATGCTCATAATCAATGCCCTTAAGCCCTACTATTCCCCCCAAACCACAGGTAAATCATTACACAAGTCCATTGTAAAGGTTTTTTTATGTTATAAAGAGCCTTATAATACACATCTGATTGTGTAAATAAAACTTACCAGAGGTTGAAGACAAGATATTAACTATGGCAACCTGGGTATCCGACAGAGCTTCTTGGTAAGAGAAATTTGCCAAGAACCACTGAGGGAAAAGAAAAGTAGTTTTGTGATTATATGGATAGCAACAGCAGAGTTTCAATTGATCAGTGCAATAAAATCCTACTTAAAGGGAAAAAAAAGCACAACTATTTGTCCAAAAACAAAATCAGAACAAGACTTCTACCCCAAATAGATTTCTAACTTATACTGGAGTGTCAGCTACATTAAAGAACGGAAGCAAATTAGAACTGGCCCAAATCAACCACATTTGACTACGTGTTTAATAATGAAATAACATAATGCAGAACATAAACATAATTAAATAACTGAAATGAAACTATAATAGCTATTCTATAGTAACTGAAGGTACTTTTAACTCGTTTTGCAAATGCTTCAAGATGATTACTGCACAAGGGCTGCAAAGAATTTTAGAGATACATGGGACATAAGTACTGTAAAAAAAATTATTAGGCTGACTAAAAACAGGCACACAACTCTACCCTCAAAACCAAGCATCACTTAAATTCAACACCTTAAAAATATTTTAGAAGGAATCATGTCAGAATTCCTTCATAAATATAAAAAACAAGTGTTTTATCGCTTCTTGATTGAAAACTCATTAATAAGATCTCAAATATATCCTCAGGGATGTTACCATCCTCTAAAGTCTTAGGTGGAAATACTTATACTGTCCAAGAAGAAATACACATATGTGCCAGTAGTAGCAGCATCCATAAATACCATGAACACAATTTGTTTTGAACATAAGAACTCTACTCTAGAAAATCTGCATATGTATACGTATGGAAATATACTCAGATACACAGAATTTTAAATGTTTTGTTAAAAAGCTATTTCATCCATCCAAAATCATTGACAAGTGGCTTATTCTCTTGCTGCTGTATGCACATTCTTTATGTATACATACAGAAAATTACATCACCATTTTCTGATCTATGCATCAATAATACTAATAATTTTTTTAATTGTTATCATGATTTAGAGTGTCTCAAGAGCAGAGCTTCCCGAAGAAAAGGTGTGGTGGGTCCACACTACATACAACTTATTCAGCAGTATCAGTGAAGCTACTTGTAGGAAAGCAAACACCGATCCGCTCTCTACGTTTTTTACTCTCTCTCAAAAAAATCAGGCCACCATTATCTCTCCCTCCCCCTAGAACCAAGGCAACATGGCAAAAAAGCACGGCATATCTTACAACTGACTTTACACTAACTAGGATCTCTTTATTCCCCTCCCTTTAAGAAGTTGCACCTTCATGTCCAACATGAGGAAGGTTTTACTTCTTATAGTGTATTTATAAAATGAGGCATTACGAATAAAAATTATCTCAATACTGCTTCACTATTATTATACAAGTTTTAATTGCATCTATAGTTAAGTTTGCTGAAAAAAAATGGAACACATACCACAAAGCAAAAGAAAAAGCTAATTTTTGCTACTTGAGTTGCAGTGAGTTTTCCTACAGTTTTTAATATTGATTCCTGCTCCTTAACTGTTGGATATGACATACGAGACAACTTCGCTTCCAATGCGTGGCTCGATGGGAGTTGTCGAATCTCCATAATATTACTGAACCTTACACGCGGCTTTTTGGGAGCTTAAGAAAAAAAAAGAGAGAGAGAGAAAAAAGGCTGCATATTATCATTAAACTTTTCAAGCCAACACAATAAGCAAATAAAACTAGTACAGCATTGATTACAATACTTCACAAATAATAACATGTTTTAATCCAAACAGAAGACATGCCATTATTTGTATTTATTAAACAAGTATTTTGCTATTTGGTAGGTCACTAATAAGACAAAGCACAATTATTGTTTTCAATCAGTACAGTTGTCCATCCACAAAAACCTCACTGAAAGGCACCATCCCTCCTCCATGTCAAAAAGGTCCCCCCAAGGTAACAACAAGTTTTAGGGAAGAATTACTCTATATTGATCAATATTACATATATGGTTTTCTTTAACCGTTTAATTGTCAAACTGCCAAAAACTGCACACAACTATAGCTAGCTACAAGGACAGCGTTTCATCGGTGGATGAGTGTCCAACAGACCTCAAAGCTTAGCAGAGATCACAAGGGCACTTGCTCATTTGAAATCCACTCTCTAACTAATCTTGCAAACCAGGATGAGATTTTTATTTATAAGGGTATTTTAAGTATCATTAGTTTTCTGTGTAAAGAAAACATTACATGCTACATATAAATATTAGCCTAATTCAACATGAAACAATACCTCATTCCCTAAATAAAAAGTAAAGGGAAAAGCTACAGCTCAAATAACCCTGAAGTGACCGGTGCATATTATCCTAGGACAGCAGAGCCTACCCAAAGCTGTTCTGCACACGTCTCATCTTGAAATTAACAAAGAAACTTTCCCTTTTATAAGCAGGGGCACTTTTGCTGAGGGTCAGATAAACGGATTCTTTGACAGCCAACTTTCCTATAACTGTCTGGGACAGTTAGGCCCATTTCAGCTACTGTCACAAGATAGTGAGGCTTAAATAAAATCAGAATGCACATAGACTGTTAAAATTCTTACTTTGACTGCTTTGCTCCTGCTCTAAAAAGGACAATAGCTTGTTTTTCCAGAGGCTGACTCACTGCTGCTGGTCATACAAGCCCAGAAGGAAAGAATCACAAGTACTGAACCCAGTTGGTCCCTTGAGATAAACATAGGCTGGATCTGTAGTGACCAAGAAAGGTAAACTGAACGATAGGCCTATGTTTTCTCTACCTGAAAGTAAATATATGAGACTGCAATTCATGCAATAAGAGATTTAAAGAAAAAAAAAAACCACAAACGGGGAAAAAAGAAGAAAAAAAAAAAAAGAGGCAAGTCTTGCAACATGACAGCAGTTATACTAACAAAGAGGAAAGTAATTCATTCACCAAGGAACTAGCATTTCAGCATTCCAGAAGTCTTTACTCACTTTTCTCTGCATCACTATTATTACTGCCATTTTTTTCAGTTGGCAAATCATGAAACTTTACAGGAACATATAAAGGTTCACTCTGAAATGAATCAGTATAAGTAAAAATACAGTTAAGCAGCATATTTAAATTATAAGCAGTAGAATTAATGTAGTGAATTAGAAAACTAGAGCTCAGTGAATACGAAGAGAATCAAATTTAACAAAGTGGTTTTGCACACAGTGGATCGGCTTGCTGAAAGTATAAAATACATACTATGTATGAATGTTAAACATACTGGTAAAATGAGTACTTAAAAATAACTGTGTGCTTTTGTATACATCCTCATGAACACCAAACTCATCCCCAGAAAATTCAAGCCTACTGATATAAAATTAAAAAACTCATCAAAATCAGATTTCATTAGATCTACAGCTTCTGTCCAAATGATATACTAAAACATAAATAGAAAATACATATACAGAAATTAATACATACTCATTTTCCTTCCGTGACCCTAAAAGCTCATGAACTAGAACTAAAAGCAAAAAACTTCGGGAAAGGAACTCAAATATATAAGGCATTTAGCAGAAGTTTTAATTGCTTACAATACTTCTAACAAGAAAAGTTTTAAGCTGCTTGTTTGAATTAAATTAATGAACTGTAAGAGTGAAGTAATGAAAAAGATCTGGTAGCTGCATTTTCATTAGGCTCCTTGTTTAGGAACAGAAATTTTGTGGATGTTTAAATTAATGCCAAATTTTCCAAGGTTAACAATGAATCCTGCTTCTAGAGTGAGATGGTCTTAACAAGGTGAGCAGTCTACGATTTTATTCTTAAATGCAGATAAATAAAGTTGGAAAAAACAGAGAATGAAATGAAAAATGTTTCCGAAAAATTTCTCCAACTCCCTATTCAGTATAAAATACCCATGTGGTAGTTTGTCAACACTCAGTCATCTACCCCTACTCTATTACAGAGATGGTGCAAACTTTGGAGGTTCTGTGTTTCAGATACATTTTTGCATGCAGCCTCTGATTTAAGTATGCAGATTAAGCAGCAATCTGTGATCAACAAGGGCATAACAAACCGTCATTTATGAACGATGAAAATCACCACAAAAATGCCATCTGGCAATGCAGCTTATCAGCAGAATACCAGTACTGACATTTGATTCAGTAGACAGTAGTCACTCTGTCCACTGGAAGGAAGCAAGCTGTCCATTTCTCTTTCAAAATGCAATGCAGGATCACGGTACACAAGCTAGTCAACTGACTGAATCACTCCCTTGTGGCTTTTAGTCTTGAAAACTGTGTGGCTTTATCACTAGCTTTCCACGTTTTGCTTTGGCAGCTACTGAGCTAAATATGTAAAGTTTTCCTCTGTACGTCATAAATATTTCTTTCACAAACTACTACAGAAACATTCAAGTAAGTGTTATATTGAGCTGAGAAGCTGTATTTCTCATAAACAGTATCATTATTTGCAGCATATATTACTAACATATAAGTTACCAACCCCCTTTGCCAAAAACTATTACACTTAAAGCCGCCGTATTTTAAAAGCAGTAAGTCAGGATAATGGTGTCACATTACTGTAAAACATTGACCTTCACAAATGAAAGAGCACTTACCAGAGAACTGTTTACAGTGTTATCTGTTGTACAAGCAGCAAAATAACCTTCTGCATCTGCAAACTAATTACAGAAACTTAAATGTAATAATCTATCAAGGCAGAGTTATTAATAACTAAAAAAATTTGAGAATTTGTTCTTTAATGCTATTTTCCATAATTCTATCACAATTCCCCCTCAACCTCCAGCCCTCCCCAATGGATAAGAGGGCTTACAAATTCAGTAAATAATTTCAGTATTTTCTTGTACTTCTTGGAGAACCGCACTGAATTTAACTACCCAGGTATCAATCATGCTGTTCGAGTGCCAAACCCCATCAAGTTCAGTCTTAGCGAGACACGCTTCACTAAGTTATTGTGCATGTATTAACAACCAGCCTCTTGTTTCTTCTTTTTATTGAGGCAGAGTTCCTTTGCATAAAACCCTGGAACTTTGCCTTAGCTTTAACAAGACTTAAATTAGGATGTGGTCAAGTATCATTTTTCCTCTTCCTTTCTTCATCTTAACAAGTGCTACTGCCACCCCTGTTGCCTGACCCACAGCTTGCTGTTCCACCATGCTGGTAAGAAATCTGTTAAGAAAGCCTCTAACATGCAAGAGGGCTTAAAAATAAGGTATGAGTGTTTATCTAAGCAATCATTATTGAAATAAAAATCTATGAATCTATAATTTTTGTTCCAGATCAATAAATACAAGACATTTAAAAAAAACTTATACAGTTCAATATTTAACTACACTCTAGGAAGGAGGTGTCACAAATCTTCTAACTGCATACTACAGTCCTGTCTCTGCACTGTTCTTTTAAAATATACTAATATCAAAAGTAATGGCTATTTCACAGAATTCTAGGCGTTGGAAGGGACCTCCAGAGATCAAGTCCAATACCCCTGCCAAAGGAGGTTCGCCTAGAGCAGGATGTAATTTTAAAAATTACTTTTTTACAGTATTAGAAAGAAAAAATGAGATTCCAGCAGCAGTGCCATGAGTTACACACACAAATGTGACAGATTCAGCACTCTTACTCATTGCTGTCCAGTTCATATGAGCTCCTTCTCTGACATAGCACTGCCCAAGATTCAGTTGGTCCATATAATCACTATAGTTCACACTAGGCAATAGCCCCTTATTCTACTCACCTGCTCAGATTAAATAAATTTGATCATTGTAATTGCTCTGTACAACCAATTATCCTTATTTGTCATTACTGCCAGTAGAGAATCTGTAAATTCTAGTCATTTACTGATTATCTTATGAAGATACTGAACAGCATCAAGTCTAACACATGCCTTACTATGCACAGACATTTTGATATTAAAGGCTGATCTACCAGAAATTATTTCAAGATATCAGCCAACTCTAAATGTTCTACGTGTTTAACACAAAATTTCTTTAAAAACAGAAAAGTTAGGGGTTTGGGTTTTGATTTTTGGGGGGTTTGTGGTGGGTTGTTTTTGTTTTTTTCTTTTTTTTTAATAAAAATCATTTAGCTTAATGTCATGTAATACTTCAGTTATTTAAGTATGTTACGCCTACAATTGTAACTATCAGTCAAGCTTAATATACCCAGAAGAACTGAAGTCAGTTCATACAAAGCTATTTTCTATACAGACATGTTGATTAACAGCATGTTCTTGGATCAGATTTTCTGTTATTTTAATACTAGATTAATATCAGGCCAAACGCCTTACTGCTTCCTGAGTCCTGCTGTTCAGCATTCTGAAACACTGGCACAGAACAAGCACTCTTCCAGGCATCTCTAATTGCCTTGGAAAAAAAGTATGTGTTTCTCTAATATGACAATAATTTTTAGACTCTAGCACAAGCTATGCCTAGACCTAGAATGGGCAACACAATGCCACCCATGCATAAAGGCTATCAAAATACAATATTAATAACAACAAAAACATAATTCTACCACCTTTCCTAAATATGACTTTAAAAGCCTCAAAACCTCTTGGCAAACAGTTCATAGTTCTGCCAGAAACAAGAAGAGTCACTAATAAAAATCAATTATGAAGTTCAAGTATTGATTCCATCGGTTACAGATGCTAGGGAAGTAAAAGGGAACCAAGGGCCAACAGCAGTGATTCTCATAAGCTTTTCTTAAAAAGAGTTATTCTCTGCAACTGTCCAAGATAAAATAACAGGCCAGGCGGGCCAATGGTCTGGCCCAGTAGAGCATTTCTGGTGATTCCTGACATTTCATACTGCTTTTTCCTTTCCTTTCTTCCTCTCAAGACTTCTATTACGATTGCCATGTCTTCCTGGACCACAATTCAGTTTATAACCCCTTTTCTCATAGGCAAAGTCTACATATTTGTGAAACAGTGCTTTCTCTAGTTCCTATTTTAGTTTTTTTCTGTACAAACTTCAACATATATTGAAACATTTATAAAGGTAAAATACTTACAAAAGCTGCATGCCTTCCACGAAACCCACGAGTACACTGTTGCCTCCATGGTTTCCAAACAATAAATCCCAAGAGGTATAGAACAAACATGGATGTTTTTGCAAATGTACTGAAAAAAGGTTTGTTGTACTTCGTAAAAACATACTGTGGAAAGAAAATAATTGCAGTATCCAAAGTTACCAATAAGGTGAGAACTCACAAAATTAATGATCAGATTTAAGCACATAGTCCAAAATAGTCTGGTTCTCAAAATGATAGTACTGCGGGTATTGGCATGTATGACCAAAAGACCCAAGAGAACCTACTTATTCTGGGGTACCCTCACCCAAACTATCTTAAATGCCAACAAGAAGGTACTGAGCCATTTTCTAAAATACTGTGTCACTGGAAAAAAGCTATTTATTATTTGTATGTAGCCAAGCAACATACTGATATGCCACTGAACTTAAATAGGACTGAAAATACATTTATACACAAATATTTTCTAAACAAAAGACCACTTTCGTAAGCAATAGCATAGTAATCACAAATTAGAGAAGATTACTTTGATTAAGTAACATTTCAGTATCACTAGTGGTTCCACCAGCTCACTGGAATAGTTTTATTAACGTAATAGCATCTTAAACATGTGTATTTTTATATACTTAGTTTCAAAAACTGATACAGAATATAAATTCATGACAATACAGAAACCTGAATTTAACAAGAATTTATTAACTCAATTTCATTGCTCAAACTCTGGATTAAGTCCTAAAATTTAAGGAGTAAACACCAGATCAATCTCAAGGTGATGAATATATGAACTAGATTATGACAAACTTGTCTGCAAATATGGGGCTTAACTCCATGACCCTGAGACCTTTGGTCCTATGCTTCTAGATGTTCCGAATAATGATCTACCATACCGCCTAGCCTGCTATATTACAGCTAATTTACTACTTCTTGGGAAAAACATGGACATTATTTTAATGTGGCAACAAGCAAAAACTCATTACTGTGTACTGTAATTAGGGAATTCACGTTGTTTAATTTTAAAGTCATCAATAACACCTGTCTTTAAGGCAACTGTCACCGACTTGAGCTTTTTTGTAACTTTTAGTGGATACAGGTTAGTTCACTAACCCAAAGGGTATACTATTCCCTGTACTGAAAAGGTGGTTAAACATTACACTAGGACACTCATTGAGTGTTTGAGTGACTGTGTTTCTGCTGCATCTTTCTCTCAAATAGCTCTTTATTTTCTTTTTAAGATTCATGGACTAATACTTACAGAAGTGAGTTCTGAAGAGGCAACCCATATCACGTCAACGAGGAGAAGAATGACAATTCCTAGAGCCATCCGCCTGCGCTGAGTGTATGAACTGCTCTGGGAGCTCATTCGATTCATGATAAAAACCCACACCATTTGTAACCTATTCAAGATCAATAAAGGAATAAAACCCAAAAGATTACAAATGGTGACCAAACAAAAAGGGGGGAAAAAAAAAAAAAAGAGAAAAACAGTGGGGGCAAATGTTTCATATATGAAATGAAATGGACACAACATGCCAGGAAACTTATGTTTATTAAAAAGCAGATCTTTCACAGATCTGTCATGAGATTTTCCAAGACAGTAGGTGCAATTATAAAGTAAATCTGGACTCTAAAGAATTTATCAACTGTTCTACCTCTGAAGTAAGCAAAAGTAGGTAAAACATATAATGCCTTTTTGGAATTTCTACTCCGAGTTCTACAAAATTTGAAACCACTATGTTTTAGTAAATTCAGATACTCTTGGCTGACAGTAGAAATTATTTTAATGTGTTGTGTCAAATACAATTCTACTAGAGGTAGTCAGAAATATGTTTCAATTTAAGCATTCAACAAACTTTCCTGAAGACATAGCAACATATTTGGGTAAATTATGATCCCCCAAACTGTAAAGTGAGTAAAGAAAAAAATAAAACCCAAAGAATATTTAATTGTAAACTTACAAAATTAGATTGCACATGCACTCAAACTTAAAAGATTTATATATCTATTTAGTAATTAATGAAATACAGGCATGCACCAACTCTAGTGAAAACCTATCAAACTAAGAGTAAGCTTATAATAGATGCGAAATAAAGCTTTGCCTATTAAAAAAAAAACAAACCAAAACATTGATAATGATTTTCACTGTGCCCCAGTACGTTACACACAGGAATCATCAATTAAGAACACTTCGTACTGTGACAAATCAAAACTACAGCAGTGAACTAGGTTTAAGCTTGTCATCTGGTACAGAAGTACCTTAAAAAGTCACACAGACTTGCCAGAAATTACAGCATAAACAAGTCTGGATTTTGACATACACAAACCTATTATCCTTTTCATATACACACCTTGTAGTTCCTAGAAGTCTTTGTTCAAGGTAGCAATAGAAAAGTCTCAATTTAAGCAATTCTGGTGAATTATCAGAAAAGAACAGCCAGGTTTAAATGCTTATAGCCAACTGTTTTTACATACTAGAAGAGTATACAGCTCAACAGAAAGTTCTGAAGATACGGCTTGGACTGCAAAAATCTGTATTAGGAAGACAATTATTTGCAGTTAAAACATTAAAACATATGCAGATGAGCACTACAACAGTGTGTAAATAGATCATGACCAACATATTATTTATGTATATATTTTAAGAACCAGATTATTTAATTTCCTACAGATAACATAACATACCTTGCTATTTTTCATCATAAAGATAGTGAGTGTTTAAGTTTGAGAGAACTCAAGGAGCTGAAGTCTAGTTCACCTTTATTGAGCAAACCCTGGGTCTTCCAGTAAACAGAGGTGATCTCCTTTGCTAATACAGTTCAGTGAATTTAAATTACAAAATTTTTTTTCCCCCTGCATGTGTGAACATACAAACCCTTACTGTCTTTTCATTATTTATCAGTTATTTATGAATGAGACAGTGCCACAGTGCCTTCAGTGAGCAAGCCACACAATTTCTTTTTTCCAGACTAGCCTATTCCTCAGACTAATGACTTACATACCCAGATACACACAAGTGCATTTGAGATCACTACACTGTTTTCCACCTTTGCCTGATGCCTCTCCTTTCCAATAGTCTCTGCGATGTCCAAATCCTGACACTTTTTCCTCCATTCCTCAAAGGGCTTCTTTCCAAAGAAAAATCAACAGGCAGAGTTCCTGAAACATAATTATACCACTAGATCTATGCTGATATATTCTATGTGTGGGCATCAGCTCTGGGCAATTATTCTGCTTTTCTGATAAAATGGTGGGATTGACAAAAGAAAGCAGAAGTCTGTAAGCAGGGAAGGGCAAAGTTATGAAAGACTCAGGAAGGAAAGGCAGTTTTTATCTGATAAGGAAAAAGGAGAACACATTTGTTCTCAAAGAGAGAATAAATAGGGATATTATCATAAACCTGAATAAGCTAACAGAAAGGGTTTCATGCTTGAAAGCTTATAAGGGTATTTTCAGTTTTTATGAGTTGGTCTAATAGATACTACATATTATACTCTACAAACTTTGGCTTCATTTTATTATGACTAATAGCCTACAAGCCATTATATTAAGTTATATTACATCTAGCCTCCAAATTGCTCAAGTGTTTTTTAACATACAGCAAAAAATGGAAGCTGGGCATAAAAGAATTCCAAAAGACTGAGAAGGAAAAAATCTCGTTCCTTGTCAGGCTACAGCATGACACATGAACAGTGGTAAGATACACCAGAAATGGAAACCACTCCAGGCTGCCACCATTTATGTGCTGATGGTAGGAAGGAGGGGGGAAGAGGTAGCTGGATACAGGAAGGAATTGCAGTAGCCTGACCAATTTGATATCTCCACATCATGTGCTCACATCCCTAGGTCTTCTGGTCTCACCACACACTGTTTCAAAGCATATAGCACATATACGCTGTGCATAGAGACCATGCATTGTACTCAGCTTGTCTACATTAGGCATGTACAAATCCCATGCTTTCAGATCCCTCAGCAGGAGGAAAGTAAAGGATGCTAGAGTACCCAGTACTTCTTAGGTAAGAGGTTACATATGAAGTTATTCAGAGTATAAGTACACATTGTACCATTTCTTTTCTACCTATAAGCAGATTTTAAAATTCTAATTAAAGAGCCCATACTTATCATAGAATGGTTTGGGTTAGAAGGGACATTAAAGACCATCTAGTTCCCACCCCTTGCCATGGGCAGGGACACCTCCCACCAGACCAGGTAACGTTACGTCTTGAAGTTTTTTCTATGTTTCAGTACAGTTGCTCTTACTTTCTCATCTGAAAGTGCCCGTTCACCATTCCTGTGTGCCTAATATAACACTTTGATTCTTCCATAACAAGGAAAAAAGCTTAAGAAGGAAGCGCAACTACAAAGTCTTCATCAGGCAGGAAAACGCAACTTCAAAGTAGTAGTTGGCAAAAAAAGTTACAAAGCAGCAATACTAAAATACTTATAGCATTCAGCAGAAAAACAGAATCCTATTGAAACTTAGATACTAAGTTTTAGGGCAGAATTAAAACCTGTAAAACTTCACACAAAATGCAAAGACAGATAGAAACTACTATTTTGAGAAGTTTTAGACAGACACGTTATCCCACTTACTGACAAGGTGCTATTATGCCTGAACTTGTAACGAAATACAGTTCCACATATTTCTTTACTGGCTTCTGACCATTGACAGCAATATGCTCTGACAAAAATGAACATAGAAAGAACAAGATTTACTTTTCTCATACTTACCTTCACACTGTAACTTTAAAAAAAAAAACGAAAAATGCTAACAAACTTCACACATCATGTCAAAGTGAAGATAGTCTCCTAAAAGGCAAAAAAAAAAAGCAAGTTTGAAAATTAGCATGCATGTGTTTATTAACCACTTATCATTGCAAAACATTTTGTAAAATCTCAAGTTCAACAAGTGTCTGCCACAGTTTAGGTCTTAAATGTTTGGGACATACAGATATAGAACCTTAGGAATCAGCCCACATCAAAAATGCCAGCAGGACAGCACTGAGCTGCAAGCAAACACCATGCTTTACTATTTTTGATACTTCAAAAAACGGGATCCCTTCCTTATTAATTGAATATAAGAGGCTCACTTGAGAAAGAAGAGGCTGACAATGTTCAATTCTAAGTTTTTAAGCTATGCAGAGTAAGGCCATATTTCTTAAGCCTACACTCCTAAGAAAAGAATTTAAACGTTAGAATTAAGAAAGTAGCAGAAGAGCGTACAGGCTTGTTGACAATAAAATAATCTAGAAAGATACAACACCTCCATATTATTTCATTTGGAATTCTTTCCTTAATTTGATACAGTATTATTACTGTATCCAAAATTAAAAAACACATAAAACTTTTATTTTTTTAATTTTAAACTCAGATCCTATAAAGACATTCAACAAAACCCACTTTAAAATTGTTATATAGGAAAAGAAACACTATACATAAGGGACTTTGGAAAAAGTATTATACTAGCCCAGTCAGAAGCCCATCTAATCTGCAACTATTTGCAAATCCACTATTTGCATATACTTGCAATTGGCAAGTATATGGTGTTTCAAAAGAAGGCACAACAAAACTGGAACTGACAAGAATAACAAAGCTGCAAGTTTTATTGCCCAGAAGTGCTGGAATTTCTTTCTTTTCTAATTCATGTGAAACCTTGCAAAGCTCTATTTTAGGAATATCCTACATCAACAGAAGTCATACCCAATATTCATGTCACAAATGAGTGGGTAGAACAGAGATAGAAATAAGGGCAAAACTAAACATTTATCCTAAATTTTGCCTTTGATTACCTGTCAAGCACAGCTAGAAGTTTAAAAACTGTGAATAGGAGGCTAAAGTTAAACCGATGCTTTTCACTTATTGCAAGTTGGATTACGAGGTAGACTACAAAGATGGACTGCACAAGCCCATGGTTCAGCCTCCACCAAACTCATCATGATTTAGCATCCAGCAAGTTCAAGCCCTTTACCACACAGTTCACCAAATTACTGTAGCTGGCTGAAAAAAAAAAAAAAAAGAAATTGAAGATGTAGTTTTAAGACACAGGCATGTGCTTCTCCATCTTCCATAATGCAAAGCCTAAGCTCACTGTAAATCCTAAACACCTATTTAGCTCAGTGCCCTCACATACAAACAGCAGCTGTTGTTCTTCTTACACTATCTTCTTACACTACTTCTCTTACACTATCGATCTCGTTAGAGATTCGGATCAGTATCTCAGATAACCAACACTTAAACCGGAAGACTTTTATCCATATTATCCATACAAAGCCCAAACGGTTTGTGCATGCCTAATTTATGCACCCAAAAAGAACTGAGTATAACAATAACAAAAATAAATAGAAAGCAAAAAGGATGCTTAAAAATTCCTATTCTTCCTTCCACGTACAGCAACCCAAATATCTCTAAAAGAAAGATACTATGCAGTTGCTTACTTTTGGCCCCTACTTAATCCATATTAGCTATACTCAAGTAACCACGTACAGAACTTCCACCTAAATTCAGTTATTATGCAAGACATATATCCTACCCTCCATCAGCATGCGAGATCTGCTGCAGGCTGTAGTCCGGACTGGACCTGATCACACAGAACCCTGTTCAATGCTTATTACCAACAACTAACTCGTTCAGGATAAGGATAAGAGTCCAGCATATTAATATAACATCTGACACCTAAACCAAGAACTGTACAAGCCTCTTCTCTCTAAGAGCATGGCTTTACCCTTACAAAACATTTAATTCATCAAGTGCTCAGAGTTGTAAGTCTAAGCCACAAGGTGACCTCCAGGCTGAAGTAGAAACAATGGTATAAAAGTAAATATAATATTCTACTCTATTAAATACAGTAGAAACTTCAGCATATGTTTGCCTTTAGTTTCCATTATTAGGAAACAAATACCCTTTTCACATGGTGTAACTTTAAACATACCAGTTGAAATTTGACATTTGAAGGAATATTCATTTAAAAGGTATTTCTTAGTATCATTATAGTTCTCAGCAAATAGCAGGGAGACTTATTTTTTTTAAATTTTATTTACCATTTTAACTGTGTTAGGTTTGGTGCTGTCATCTTGCAGAACCATTTTTCAGCCAGTTACATGAAGATCTTCTGCAAAAAAAACACAAAAAATTACTCAACTTTCCTCATCATGACACTGTATTTTGTTTTTAAAAGTTTCCAAGTCTAAGATCACTTAAGCTGTTACCACTTTGATTTATGATCCACAAAAAAGATAAAAAATGGCCTGTATAAGAATACAACGTATGTTCACGTAGCTGATAACACTAAAGCTAACAGGCTAATAACCTGTCCAACTCCACTGTTCTGAACATGCCGTTAAGTGACTTCTGAAGACAGGACGTATAACTCCACCACTGATACTTAACGCGCAATCTTATTTCTAAGGCACTAAATGTTGCTTTGTGCAAACTATCACTTTTTTCATACTGAAAGTTCCACCCTAAAATGAAATTCATATGAAGTTCACAAAATATGAAACAGCTTTTATGGTATTGACAATTAGGAAAGAGAACATTATAAATAAAAAAACTGCCAAATCATTGCAAAACGGAGTATTGCTTCTAGCTGTTCTATGAAAAACAACACACCCCCACCTCACCCCCCC
>JAOXJK010000077.1:8764132-8780130 GCA_025774025.1 Xenus cinereus
GGTGGCTGCCGGGGTGCGGGGGAGCCGGTGCGGCTGCCGGAGCCGGGGGCGGCCAGCGGGGACAACGACCCTGCCACCCCCCCGAGATGCCCTGGCTCGGGCCCCGCCGGGCGCCGTCTGTGGGGGCGGGGGAGTGGGCTCTTAATGTGCTTATTTATTTTTAATATGTGGATAATGTCATTTATTCTGTGTTACTTCTCACTGTGGAAGGGGAAAAAAAAAACCCCTCCCCCTCCAGCGAGCAAGCGCAGAGGAACTTCCTTAGTTTTGTCAAAGCCTCTTCCTGCTTTCGGGCTTTTCTACCTTATAAGGCAGTTTTCAGTGTCAAACCTGAACCAAATCCGTTTTAGAAACTCTTCTTTTTTATTTAGCAGCCACCAGCCGATGAAGAGGACGCGGTGCCCCTGCTCCGTAGCATAAGCGGTGGCTGGGGAGAAGGCCCTGGGGATTCAGGCTGCCTTCCCCGCCGTGGCCTGGCTGCTGGAGGCCAGGGCTGGGGAGCCGGCCCGCAGAGAGGGGCCGGTTGGAAGCCCACCTGGAGGGGCTACCCCTGGAAGGGTGGGTTACACCCGGAGGGGTTACCTGGTGCCGCTTGCAGGAACGCACATGAGAAGTGAAAACCGCTCCCTGACCTGCCCTCTGCGATGTGATTCTTCTTCTTCTTCTTCTTTTTTTTTTTTTTTAAAGATGAAGTATTTAATTTTAGGCATTATGCATCAGGCTTCTACTGGGAAGTACTGATGTACTTTCAAGGCTCTTCCTCTTTAGCTAGTGCTGATGGTGTGGTGATTCTTTAACTCGACGTTTTTCTTTCCCTTCTCATCCATCTTGCTAAACATAGTCAAAGAAATTTCTCGGTGACTGCAGTGTAGGTACAAATATTGAAAATACCCTGAAAGGGCAAGTTCTTTTGAAATCCAGGCACTTGCTTTTTGAAAGAACATGCTCATCTTCCCTTCAAGAGAATGTTTGGTGTAGGACTTGAATAAATTGGTCATTAAGAAGAGCAGGCATATATATATATATATATATAATATATGCATGTTTAACAGTTGTATGAGGAAGTCATATCTGTAGTTAGAGCAAGAACTAAGATCTTGAATTTTGTGGGGTGAAGGAAGGTCAGCACAGCAGGAATGAGAGTCTGTAGCTGAGTGTAATGGAAGTGTGAGTGGAACATGATGTGTATACGCACTGTTTATCTTTCAAAAGAAAAGATCTGTAATGTACTCTGCTGCATGCCACTAGGGGCTTTTTCCCATCCCATGTGTTTGTACATTGCAGGTAGGTCGCATTAAAGTCAGCAATTATGTCTTTATAGGTTTGCAAAATACAGGTCGTGACCGCTGGAGTAGAGAGATTCACTTAGAGCTTTCAGTGATGCCGAGCAAGAACAACGTGCTAGCCTATAGCTGTGTGAGAAATGACTTTGTCTTTTTAATGCAAGAGGTATAGCGAGGGACCCGAGTGTTAAAGCAAAGGTTCCTGGGGAAGATCTGTAAGTACTCCATTAGTCCACTTCACTGCACAGGGCTTACTCTGTAATGGTCTAGTATATAATGTTCACCAAGTCTTGTTTCTATTTTATTTATTTATTTCCCCCCAGTCTCGAAAGATCTCTCAGAAAGATGCTGTTCCATTGTGTACCTGTATTTTATTTTTTTTTTAACATAGACCAACCTATTCTGCTCTCTATGCTTTGTCCTTCTGGTACTCTTCATAGTTCAAAGTTGTTTTTCCTTGAAGTTCTGCTTCAGGAAACTGTGTGGGCAAAGATTTTTAGCGTTGGAAACATTACAGAGCGTTGGGGTTGTTGGAATGAATTGACTTTAGTAGTCAAAGGTATAAAGTGGTGAATTCACAAAGGAGAACTCTAATACTTGAGGCAAATAGGGAATAGGTGGGTAGTAGTGCAGTGGGATGTGATAGCATAATCGTGTTCATAGCTTTTTTTTTTTTTAATTGGTGCAGCCCTCCCTAACCCCATCTCATTTTTTGTGAATAAGCAAGAACATGACACGTAAATTATGTCAGCCTTGTGCTCTGTGCAGATCAGTTGAGGTCTCACCTAGGGTACTGTCTTGTCTACCAAAATGGAAGAAAGCAAGCAATTTAAAGATAGCCCCTGAAAACAGGAAAAGAAAGAGGTTTCGAAAATACAACGAAAGCATAAAGTTTGAAAGGAACTGCCTTTAGAACAGGGAAAGTGTTAAAAGTGCACAAAATTTCCAATAAGTAGGGTTCTTCTAGAGGGAGGGGATGATAATTAATTTACAGTCCAAGGAGAACTTACCTTAATCAGCAAAAAGGCAGACGTAGGAGAGGTATTAAGGGTGTCTTCCTGCATGTCTTGTAGCCACAGGTTCAGTTTGTTCATCTGAGTGATTTTTTTTTATTTTTATTTTTTATTTTTGGGGGGTGTGTTCATTTTTGCCAGGTAAGATCAAGGGGAAGGGGATGGATGAGAGAGGTGGCAGAGTTGAGCTTTTCAGCATCAGCCTGCACAGATCAGACAAATTTTAAGAACCCTTTTCAAAGCATGAAGAGACCAAAGCACAGCAGAGGTTGGGTAGATCATGTGATCCCTGTTGTTTGAGGTTTTAACAGGTTAATCGAACTTTTTAGGGATCATCCAGGCACGTGTCACACAGCTGGAGCTGGCAAATGAGTAAAGTCAGTGACATGGCAATCAGATTATGGGTGCAGCAAAAATTCTTTCAGTGTTACATTTGTTATCTTGAAATTTGCATTCTTTGCTTAAGCAAACCTGATATCTAGAAAATAAGGTAATGGATACCTGGTAAGAGCAGGTAAATACTGTGAATGGGACTGACTTCAGATTGGTATATCTAAGGATTAGATATAAAATACAAAAAAAATAAAGGAAAAATTACATGGAATTCTTTCCATAAACTGTACGAACAGCCTACCAAAGAAAGAAAGAGGCTCTTACTGATATTTTAATCTCAGTAGGCTGCAGTCTTTTGCTCTGTGGCTTTCGGGTATTTGAATAGTTCTTGCTGCTTGTTCTACAGGCAAACACAGCGCAGCCTGCGAGTCATGATTAAAAGCTCTTCCTACGCCACTTCAGAACTTAGCTTGATTAGGTTGACAAGTAGATTTTAACTGTGTCTTTCTGTGTGAATGCATTTTTTTTTTCCTTAGTATAAACTTGTATAACACTGAACTAGCTCATTTGAGTTGGCAGATAATTGCGAGTGTTCAAATTAATGACTCTTCAGCTGAGCTGAAGTAAGTGGCTGTGCAACCTACTGCAGTTCCAAAATGAGAGCTTAATTTTAGCAATGAAAGTGATTTAAAGAAAAGTATCTGTATATTCTGTACCTAAACTTTCTCTTTTCTATAGGCTTGTGTACAGTTTTTCTGTGGCTGTCAGGTGGATCCTTTACCGATACTCGAGTGTTGTAGGTGACCACCTTCTCTAATGTGCCCCAGAGTCTTTTGTCAGTAGGGTCAGTACATTGTTTCTCTTGAGTAAATTGGTTACGTGATTGCATGAAAAAAAAAAAATAAAATCTGTTGCCTCACATCCTACTTTGGTATATCTCTTCTTGTGTGCCGAGCTAGGCCCCTTTTTCACTTCCCTTACACAGTTTACAAGAATGGGTGTGTTTGGGTTTTTCTCTTCCTTCTTTCCTGAATACTAGGGGGGAATGAAAGGTTTCAGAGTTGACTGGAGAAAGCCCTGCTGTTTGTGGTAGGAGCATGAGAGTCCCTCGATACTTCATGGCCGTCTGGGTTCCCTCGGAGCTGAGAGCCTGGAAAAGTAAGGCTGCTCAGGATATTTTTTTTTTTTTTTTGCATTGGGGAACTTCTCTAGTCAATCTTCATGCAAAACCTGTATAGCTTCATGCTCTTAAGTAGAGTGAGGTATTACGGGTTGAGTGTCCTCTGATGTGAGAAGTTATGACAGTACTGTGGCATTCTCTTTCTCTTCTGGGTTTTGACCTGGTAGTATAAATGTATACAAGATCCATGAAAACTAATAATCTTCAATATTGGACAGCAGAGATACATTAGGTGAGAAATGCAGTACTATAAAAAGAAATTAAGGGGAAGTAACAGCCTGTATTTTTTTTGCTCTGCACCTTTTTAAGTCTTATACTGGACCTTGAAATGATTTTTCTTTCCTAACTTTCCAGACATGGGTTAATTCCACAGATTTTTGAATCATAACCTCTATTTAGTATAAATATATCAGCACTGTGGTGTTCTCACAGTTAATATTTCAGTTGGATATCTTGTCATGACCTTTCATGGGTTCCCGTCTTCATGAAAATGTTCTCTTTTGGGATGAATTTTCTCTATGTTGTGTCATCCCAGAAGTAGCTTTTCAGTATGGAAAGCATGAACAAAATAATTCCTTAATGGAATATGGAAAAAAATACTCTTCCAGGACTTAAGAGTATCTTTTGCTTGCCAGTAGCTGAACTGGTTAGGGAGGGAGAGGGAAATGCTTCATCCTTAACATTGAAAAAGGAGTTGTGATGTATTAAACCCTAACTCTCAATCTCCCTATATTTTTTTTTTTAATAATTGCAAATAGGTTCTGAAGTCGTATGATGACCTGTGGTGTCTCTTAAGTGATTTTGGTACCTCACAGTCCATGTTGTAACACTAAGTGCACAGAGCTTACAATATAATTAGGAATAATAAGAATTCAGTTAGGAATATATATATGTTTCAAAACACACGTATATTTTGGAATTCCATTATAGGAATCAGTTTATATTTTATTGGAATGCGTGTCAGAAGCAATCCGAGATGCACAGCACCTTCCATTCTGGTCCTTTTGTTTCTGCTTTGCTTTTCCTGTGTCTCACTTAACACTTGATACATATATATTAAAAAAAAAAAAAGGGGGAGAGGTGGCATTTCTGAGTTGAGGACAAACCCACTCGCAACCATGGGCTGGATCTGTAAAGTTAATGATAAATGAGCCACCTTCTGTGTACACCGGAGCGCGTGGGAAGCTTGCGCAGTCGCCGGGACTGGAATATGGCCCTGGTTATAAGGAAGGGTTTGAGGGAGGGTAGGGCCGTGGGTGGGACAGGGCAGGTTCCCTTCTTGTTTCTTGGTCATTTATTACCTGGCTTGAACGTTCTGCCCAGAAAGCATGTTGATTGCAAGAGCGTGATCGTGCAATTTTGCACATTTGCTCATCTGAACTCCTAGAAGCTGTATATTCAGCTCAGCTAGAACTACTGCACTAGTTCCTGACTAGTTCTCCAGCCTCTGTATTATTTTATAGCACATATAAGAAACTTTGCAGTTGGGCTTTTAGTTCTTGCAATTTAAAAGTTTCAACATAATGTTTCAACGTTTAGTTTCATCACTGCAGGCTTTCTCGGGGAAACGCAAAAAGGCTTTGACAATTTCAAACAAACTTTTTTTTAAAACTGATTTTGGGCAAATATTCTTCTTTAAAGACTTTAAGGAGGAAACGTTAAATTTGAAAGTAAAATAAGTAAAATAATATTTTACCTTGTCCCCAGTAATTCTGATAAGTTCTGTTCCGCTTAGGAAAACAAATTTTTATTGCTTTAATTTTTAATTTTTGGTTTGTTTTAGTCACTGAGCTAAAATATATTTAGGTCTACCAATCTAACAAATATCATCCTTGGGTAGGTGCTTAAAAATACCAATTTGATTGCAAACTTTTTAGTATCCGTATCCGGATTAATTTTAACCATCAAAATGAAGCATCTGTCCTTTCCAAGTGCTAGTGCTGATATATTGCTTTCTTTTTATATTTTTATTATTCTTTTTAATCAGTTACAAGGAGTATTGTATCCAAAATTGAAAAAGCCATCATTTCATCCACTGGCTTAATGTAGGGTATAACATAATTCAATTTTATTTTTTCATTTTTGTTCTGATCATGAGTTTGCATTTTTAAGACTAGACATGGAAAAACTCTAGATAAATTTAGCTATTTTTTTTTTCTTCTGGGGTTTCCTTTTTCTCTTTATTATTCTCTTGTGGTCATTTTGAGCATTTGCAGCTGTGCACAGGATGTGTTTTGGCGTGCTCCATCTGTAGAGAGCAAGACGCAGACAGGAGGTTGTCTGTTGATACTTTATTTTGATTGTACCGTGCTATCAATGAATGAATCCAAATTTTAATTCTTTAGTTGATGCAGTATCTCTTACTTACCTATTTTTTCAGTATTAGCATTTTATTTGTCATGTCTTGCTTTAGATTTATCATGCTGTTTATAATCTACAAGAGCCTTTACAATATATGCTTGCATATTTGTAGTCAGACTTCAGAATCTCTGTGATCTTATTAAATGAGACCTGCTTTTTATATTAAACAAAATCCAGCGGTGCGGGTTTTTTTTCTCCACAGCTTAGTGGGGCATTTCTTTTCTACAAGGCAACTGTTTGTAATTGGAAGCTGTCTTGTATTAGAAGCGCGGGGTAACATGATAAGTACGTAAACTGGTGTTTTAATGCAAGCCTCTTCTTGATGGAAAACATTTGGTTGCCTGCCGAGGTGGTGACCAGTGTAGTACTGGGCAGACGGAAGGTGTGCCCAGAGTGCCCTGCCGTGCTCGATCTGCGCTCTTTTCTGTCTGTCCATGCTCGAGCTGCCTCTCCGGTTCATCTAACCCTCTGCTCAGACTGGGGTGACTGGGGCAACGGCCTAGTAGCTATTGGTTCAAAGCTGGAGCTCTCAAGTGCTGAAATTGTGCAAACAGCAAGCACAAATGCTCAGCTTTTTAAAATGTGGAACAACTTTACAAGTTTTAGGCACTCTATTGTATTTGTTTGGAAAAACTTCCAAGTTAAGTCAGATTTACATCAGCTGTGTCTCTTTCTGCATCACATGACTCAAATTTTGCCCGTTTAATTTCTTCAAGTGCAAGATTTTTTTTTATTGTCAATTATGTATTTCTTGATTCAATTGATCTCTCCCTGTTTTATCTGTTGAAAAGTATGTACAGTTAATCTATTCTTTTGTTTTTTGTTTTTTTTTTTTCTTCTGACAAAGGTCTGTGCAATGTTCAGCTTATTTGGGGCAAATGATGTAGACAGTTGCCAAATTAATCTCCCCCTCATAATAAGCTAATAAGTGACTTATGCTATTAAGTAATTAGTCATGCAGACTTCCAAACTTTTGGGGCCTTCCTTTGCTATTTGCAAATATCACATGGAGCAGTCAGGCTGTGGAAAATGCTCAGAAAACTTCAATGGAAATGAAATACAAATTTATTAAGAAACGTAGCAGTATAGGTTAGTATTGTGTGGGTGTGGTGTAACACAGAGGTACTGTTAAGACACTTGTTAAAATGAATTAGTCTAGAAGTCTCAAAGGAAGCAGTAAGTTAAAAGAGAGCATTCTGCTTTCGCCAACACAAACTACTTTCATTATACAAAGATAATATCCAAAGCCGTTTGCTCTTCTTACTTTGAGGAAAATGTAGTCAAAGGAAAGCTGACTTTCTGTGTTAAAGTACATGTCAGCATTAAATATTTGAAATGGATTTTACAAATGTAAATAAAACTGACTAGGATTATAAATTTAGGTGGTAATATCATCAGAATGGCTGAATTGGATTTTCTTAATCTTAAACACTTAAGCACAGGCTGGTTTTCAAGCACACTTTTCATGACTCAGTCATAAACTGGAGTTATTTGGTAATAAATACATCTTATCTTCCTGTTTACTTTTAGGATAAGAGAACTTTTCCAGAGTCAAGTTATCAATGCTTGTTGTTTTGGTGGTGGTTTTTTTTTTTTTCCTAAGGTTTAGATGCAAGTAAACATGAAGCAAATTTGAAAGTAGATTACACAAGCATAGAATTGCCCAGATTGGAAGGGACCTCTTAGATCATCTACTCAACCATCTACCTAACCCTGACAAAAACCATCGCTAAACCATCTCTAAGCACTGTGTCTACCCATTCTTTGAATACCTCCAGGGATAGTGACTCAACTGCTTCCCTGGGCAGCCTGTTCCAATGCTTAATGACCCTTTCAGTGTAAAAAATTTTTCCTAATATCCAGTCTAAGTCTCCCCTGGCGCAGCTTCTACTCCATTCAAACATTAGTAAAATTAGAAGCTACGCAGTGTGGTAGCTTTCTCTGTCCTCCAGACTGGTATGAAAATTGTCACCTGGAGACTCCTGTTACAATGCATGTGAATTTATTCTGACTGCTGTGTAGCACAGGCTGCTGTTGCCTCTGTGTCCTTCTTAGTCACGCACCTGAAGGGTTCTGCTCTTGATGTTTGTGGCCATGACTTTGTGGTTTTTTTTGCTACACCTTTTAGCTAGGTTTTTACAGCAAGCAAGCAAAGCAATGCTTTTAGCAAGCATTACAGTCACGTCTGTGCTTTGGGTTGTAAAGGCAGCTGTTGATAAAAAGCAGCACTGGATAAATATTCTAGACAAAAGTATAGATACTTTTAAAGATAAATTAACTGTTTTTAGAGGTGTATTTTTTCCTATTTAGGAAAAAAATTTTTGTTAGAAGCATTTCTCTTTCAAGTTGCTTTTTGAGCTTACTTTTAAATTGCACACCACTTCCATCTGCTTATGGTCCGTTTTACTGTGGCAGGTAGATCTGTGCTGAAGAAGTATTTGTTGTCAACGTGAAAGTTCTTGTTCGAGTGGACTGATATTTTTGGGGGGAAATATTTTAAGAAAATAGTTTCAGATACGCAGTAATGCAGTTAATTCCAAGGCCAAGGTGGCAGACTGATGGATTTGTAACATCTGTGGTGTCTAGGGGTCCCATATGTCTTTGAAATATCCCCTTTTATGAACCCTTCACGTGTCTCATCTACAGTTTATCAAGATTCTTCAT
The DNA here is from genome assembly GCA_025774025.1 of Xenus cinereus. Taxonomy (NCBI): domain Eukaryota; kingdom Metazoa; phylum Chordata; class Aves; order Charadriiformes; family Scolopacidae; genus Xenus; species Xenus cinereus. The sequence continues at coordinate 8,772,967 of JAOXJK010000077.1, forward strand.
CTGAGAGCACTTCTAATTTTGAGTGCTTTTTCTATTTATAGAGCTAATTCTTTGGCTTTCACTATTGATCACTTAAAACATTTTTGATCAACAGGTGTTTTAAAACTTGAGAGGAGCAGTTGCTATTTAAAAATGCAAGCTAGTGATGTGTAAAAGTAATATATATTTTAGCTAAAGATAGAAAAATATGAAAGGCGTGACAGATTTAAAAGTCTTTTGCTATCTTGTGTTTTATCAAGGACATTTGAAGAGAGATAGTAAACTAATTTATTAATACAAGTCCCATTTTCCTAATATAATCAGTTCCTTGAGGGACTTCTGATCTGCTGCTGCTTAACCAATTTGCATCTGATGCTAGAGCTGGGACCTTTTTTAAAGGGACAGGATGGCTTTCCTCTTTTGCCATAATTTTCTCGTTATTTCTCTTTATGGGGATTTGAAAAGTAAATACTTGGCTTTTCAGTGTCATCTAGTGTACAAGAAGGATGGCAGAAGAAAAGCAACAAATAAAAGCAAAGATTTGTTCAGGCTTTTCAGTCACCTGAGGCTGTATGTACGAAGACTAATGCCTCATCCATGTTTGAGAAGTTTTCCACTTCTTTTTAAAGCAGTTTTGTTATCTAAGACTTCAGACAGTAAAAACACTGTAACTGTCTTACAAATTCTGTCTATGTAGAATATGTCCAGTTAAAACTGGAAAGTTTTAACTTAAGAAAGGATATTAAGCCCTTTTTGATGAAGTCTTTGATGGGCAGACCATCTGTAAGGAGCTGGGAATTGAAAAGCAGAATCCCTTTCCATTCTGTTTAAATGTTGTTTCTGTAGGAATTTCTGCCATTTGATTTATTTCATGCCCTTTTTGAGTATATTACTACGTGTGTGCGTGTCCCTAGAATCTCCCTGCTTTCTGAGCTCTTCCGTAGTGCTTTCTACAACCTGCTCACAATTTTCCTAGAGTTAAGGTAACTTAGTCAGCAATGAATGTTGCTGTTGTATGCACACCTGCAACAAAGAATTTACATGCTTCAGTGAATTTAAGTTGCATCTGCACTATCTTGCATGCCTTCACACAGCGGCCTGCTGTGAAACGCTGAAATAGTGAAGCTGTAAAATAACCTTTCTTGGTGTTGTATCTTTTATCTTGAGCCATTCTTAATAATGTTACTTACTTGATAGTAATTTAAAGGTATAAATAATGCTTGAAATGTCATAAATAACTAAATGCAGTTTAACTTTGTGTAAAGCCTAATCCCATCGCTGAATATCAGACTTGCTTGGAGCATGATCCCTTGGATGGGTTCCTCATAGGGCTTCGTAGAGGTGTGTGTAGTTAGAGAAGCCTTGCTGGGCTTGGTGTGCAGGCTGGGAATACACCAAAGCAGAATTTTGGGACTCTCACACTCCAAGCTACCACGTATGCTGTACAGGTTACTGTGCTTGGGAAGCCCATTGCATCTGCAAGGGAAGATATGAGGCAATGAATGTTTTGAGCGAGAGCTCGCACAGAAGGTTTGCTGTGGCTCAGATGGTAGACAGTGGTACAAAGCCATTGTGAAGAGACAGCAATTTGATGAACAGAAACAACCACAAAAGCTTTCTGGAAAAAAAAAAATCCTTCTATATATCTTTGTTTTTCTAACATTATGCACCTTGAAGGTAAAACAGAAGGAGACCATTCTGATTTCAGCCTAGTCCTGACTTTCTTTCCAGAGAGTTTCAGGTTTGTTTCTCCTTCCTCACTACACAAAAGTGGTTCTTTTTGTTTATTTGTTTTTTAAAGTTGCATTGCACTTTTCTAGTGAGGCCAGTGTTGGAGGTACATCTTATTCCTGTTTGTGTGTGCATTTAAAAAAAGTGTCCTATGCATGAGATTGCTTTTAGTCCAGGTCATTAGGAGTAGCTGAGGGGTAGGCTATAACCAGGGTTTGCTCTACAGAAGTTGAAGACCAGGTGGTATTTGTTCTCTAGAGCTCATCTCTGCTTGTGCTTGGCTAACTTGTGTCTTTGCATGGAACTGTCAGCAAAATGACAAGGGTACAACTTGTGTTGGGCCACCCTGTTTCTGTTGTACTTCTCAGAGCAGCTAAACAAAGGCATTGTCTGTGGAGCAGTTGTCCCCCTATTCCTCAGCCCTTAGTTAAAACTGCAGTTGTGCTAGAATTAGGGCATATAAATTGGGAGAATATTTACAGAATGACATCTGTTGTGGACAGGAAAGAAGGGGAGCAAAGGCACATGGTCATGGTTTGTGGTTTGCAGACGGAGGTTCTGTTAATGATGTTCTCGTCAGAAGTTCTTACCCTAAGTGCTGTTTCCTGTGGCTTTAAAATTATCTGCATGACTAATACGTAAGTAACCTTCAAGTGACATTGCTTTCATGTCATAGCCTCAGAAATGTCTGTTCTAGGTGAGAGAGCACATATAAGAAATCCCGTTAGTGCAGCTGAGAACATTGCGGAGAACCTTTTGGCTGTTCTTCCAGAGATCTCTTGGGCACATCAGTCCAGAGCTACTTTGCAATTCAGGGTGTGAGTTTGAGGTGGATGTGACTCTAGAGATCTCTAGAGATATTTCTCCACTGATAGTTGAGATGCGGATTAGTAGACTTAACTTAGAAGGAACCTTCATTAGTTGCTACCCCCACCCCATTTGTGGTATGGATGTCTCCTACAAAAAGTCATATTTTGTTTGTCGCGGTGTTACATCTGCATCGGCCAGAGGATGTGTATGAGACCCCACTGCCTGTTGGAGAAGACGTTGCAAGGAAGTCACTGGGGAATATCAGCACCTATGTATATCTATTGATAGTATAGAGGGTGGTGTATACGGTGTATATGTATATGATTCTCTATATACCTACACGTACGTATGTATGGAGACTTGTGGACTGCTATTGGATGCTTTATAGCTTATCTTCTAAAGTAAATGTGAAGGTCATGATTATCCAACAAAATTTTTTGTGGTGTTGTTTTTTTTTTTTTTTCCTCCTTAAATGAGCTACGAGGCTTACAGAAACACTTCAGGTAACTAAGCGTGGAGAAATAAAGGAAAACCTTTGAATGATCAAGGGGTTGAATTCAGGTTTTCACCTTTGGGATTTTGTAAATCAGTTCTGTTACAGATTTTTTAATAGAAATCCGCTTATACTTTATGCTCATCTGTACAGTGCATTGCTCTCTTACTGCTGAGTGCCCCAAATTCAGTGTGGGAAAGCTGATGAGTTCGTGTCTCATTAAATGGCATGTGCCTGCCTGTCTCCATGGAAGTCCCTCCTGCTACTGTCAGGGCTGTGTGGCAAGCACTGGTATGGAAATCATATGCTGATATGTAGCAAGCTATGATTTATTGGAAGACTGTGATCAAGTATTGGTACTGTCTTATGATATCTTTAATATCAGGGGTTTTATTTCCTGTAGTGGCAGTGATTGCTGCCCTGAAGAAGACAGGGTGTGCCTCATTCCCCTGTGAATCATCCATTAGTCAGAGACTTTGCTCTGTATGAACTGCTTGTAGAAACTGTATACTTGTGAAACGTAGCTCGCCTGTGGTATCCTTTTTCGTGTCATTTAAATGCTTACTTCAAGTGACAGTGGTAGAATAGATCTGATCAGCCTGAATAAAGCCTCATCTTTGCAGAAGTTAGTTTTTAAAAAGTTAATTTTTTTTTAAATTCCCACTGTTACTAGATTGTGCATTTGAAGAACTGAAGATTTTCATCAATTTTTATTCATTTTTTAATTTACCTTATTTGTCTCACCTATTGCCTTTTTAAACTCCATTTTAACTCAAGAATATCTATGTACGTTTTTTTAATTATGAAGAACAAGCTTACTGTTTGTTATGGGTATTCCCATAGTCCCTGGCAGCTCCTGTCCAGAGCCCCATAATACCAGTATGAATACTGCGGAAGGCTGGCCGTGCCTGTGAGTGTGGAGCTGGAGGGGCAGGGGGTGGCTGGGGGTCCCTCCCCTGACCCGTGGGTAAGGCGCGATGGATTTCGTGGTGCAGAAGGGTAAGGAGGTCTGGGCACACTAGAGATGTGAAGCCTTGCAGCTATAATCCTTTAATACTCAGAGACCAGAAGCCATGTGGGTTTTTCTTTTTTTTTTTTTTTTTTTTTTTTTTTTTGAAACCTAAAAATGTGACTTTTTTTTTTTCATGAGTCAGGAGACTTCTTGCTGAGTAGGCCATACTATTTTTAGATATGCTGATTTTATGTCTGAATATGGTCTTTTTATGTAAAATGCATCTCTCATTTGACTGTTTTCCTTTCAGTCTGCAGGCTGTGTGTGCGCTGGGCAGCCTCCCACACCACAAGCGGCTAAACAGCCCCTTGCCTGCAACAGTTCAGCGTTTGTATTCTTTGAAATACTGAGTTTAGTAATCAAATAGTTTTAATTTTTTTGCTTAAGGCACTTCTGATCTAGTTGTAGGTTTACGTAGACTTCAGGCTCCAAAGTTCCTCTGTAGATTTAGCTTTAAAATCCACATGCCACAGTTCCAGATTTACAGGGGAAGGTAGAGGGAGTGAGTCAGTATTTGCTGGTTTTCTTATTAATTTTCTTGTGGAACTAAAGAACTAAAAGCCTCTTAATGTAGATACAGCGAACAGCTTTATTCTGCGTAGCAGGCTATAGAAGCGTCAGATTGTGGAAGTCTTGATTTTTCAAGAGAAGAATTTAAAAAACTTTTAAGTCTGCAAAGTCTGAGTTGTGATCCTGAGCTCAGGTACATACAGTGCATAAGACCGATCTCTTCATGTGGTGTGAATTTCTTTCTTTTATTTATTTTCTTTTTTTTTTTCCATTATTTATATTATTTCACCTGTGAAGTTTTGTTTCAGTAAGCAGGCCCGTTGATCAATAAGAAGTCAAGCTTTTTGCTTGGCTCCTCCCAACTGTTGCAGTGTGTTACAGACAAGATCACAGGTTTACAGCTTTAAAATCACTTGTTTTGCAAGGCGTTTTTTGGTGTTAGATGGGGTCCTGCGGTAACAACTTCGTTATTTAGAGAGAAATACACCTTCCTGTTGAGGATACAGTTTCTCCTGGCCCGGCGCTAATGTGCAGGACCAATGTCAGCGATAGAAATGGTGTAGGCGTTAGCAGACGCGTGAGCAAATTGCCAACCCCTGCATCGGTAGCATCACAGCAAAACCTACGGCAGCACCACCCCTCTTCTGTCCTCCGAAAACCAGCCTCTTGCTGTACTCATTGCCCCTTGCTTTGCTGTGTTGTTGATGTAGATTTATGCCTTGTTCAAGTTACTACTGCTTTATGCAGCCTAAGATCTTCCAGCTTTATATCTAAGTGCTGAAAATTGTCGAGGTGCTACTACAGCGTTCCGTGCTTTCGCTGATGCTGCTTCTTTAGTCAGTGCAGCCATCGGGCTGTGTAAAGAAAACAAGAACTTTCTTGTGTCTGTCTTTATTAAAAACTTGTGCATAGGCTGTAACTCTTGAATGCAGCGTGCATTTTGGTCTGCGTGTTTTGAGAATTTGCCCACGCTGTTAATTCTCTTGTAACAAGATTTCTAGCAGCTGGATCCTTTTGTTTCTGTGAGTTTTGTAGTCGTTTTCATGAATACAGCGGTAACTTCTTCAGTTTTCTTGCATCATGACAATGAAAGGGATGCACGTATCTGTAGCACATGCTGAAAATTGGGTGGGCGAAGGTGTGTAGTTTTTTTCCTCTTGCTTTCCGTTGTCTCTTAAACACATTTTCAAGGCTGTTTTCCATTTGTTAAGTGGAATTTACTTTGCTGCCACGGTCATTATGGTCCGTCAGTACTTGCCACCTACAGTAGTACATCTTGGAATGGTGGCCAGCCCTGCCGCGTGCCCAGCTGGCAGTCTGTTTGGTTTGGGTTTTTTTTAAAGAAAGTTCAGTAGATCTTTTTGATGTGGGAAGAGAAGTATGTTCATCAGAAAAGGGAGATATCTTTGGTATTTGTGGCATTATATATTATAACCCAACCTTTTTTTTTTTGCCTCAATAGGTACACAAAGCTCGGATATGCCGGTAATACTGAACCCCAGTTCATTATTCCTTCATGTAAGTATTTGTTACTTGTGTATGAGTGCTGAAGTTCCACTTAGAGTTTCTATAACACTCTATGTAAAAAAAAAAAAAAAACACACCAGAAAATGAGCAACTTGAAAAGATCTCTGAGTGATGATACAGAGTGATAGCATGGCTCTGTTCTGTTTTGCTATGGATGCTCAGTTTAGAAAGATACATTCATTAAAATGGTATACTAATGTTTGAAGTTAATATCTTGGAAACTGAAAACATACTGAAATAGCCACAGGAGTGTGGCTATATTTACTTTTTAGAAGGTTTTTCCCTTATTAGGGATTTCTCAGGTTAGTTTAGTAGATTGTAACTAGAAAAAAAATTAAATTGGATTTTTTAATATCTTTAGGGTATAAAATGTTATACTTCCTAGATATTTTTCAGTACTTCAGCTGTGTTACTTAATTTACTATGTTTTGTAAATAGAACAGGAAAACGTTTAACTTATTTACTCTACATATAAAATTGCTTATTTGCTCCTTGTCTTCTGAACTGTTTCTCCCCTTGAAGTAATACAGCTCTACTCTAGAGTGGAATTCAATCAGCTTCCTTTAGAAGTGCTTCACCTTTTGACCTTCTGCACCACTTGGCATTTTGTCATTGTTCATCCGTGCCAAAGTAATCACGTCTTACATCCTGGTGAAAAGGAATAATTAGTACACCCAGTTTTCCTTGTAAACGCAACAGGAAAAGAGCTAGAACTAATAATACTTAAGCATAGTTGCAGTAAAGTAGAACTTGATAGTTCAGGCTCTATGTTAATTTTTCTAGAAAACGTGCTTCAAAAAGCAATTTTCATGGAAAGCTAAGGTTAATTCACTTAATGCAGTCTCCTATTTTCATACAAGCGAGAGAATCCTTTCGATCTCTTCTATATGTAGTTCTTCATTCATTTGAATATCATTTGGTTTATCTCAGTGGCATATAAAATATACTCTACAGTTTTGGTTTTCCACACAAAACCTAGTTTTACCATTATGTTTTAAAAAAGCTAACAAACCACTGGAAAAAAAAAACAACTTAAATTGCCCTTTAAACTTAATATCAATCTTTAATTTAAAAATGGGCAGTTTGTTATTTTATTTACTTT
>JAOXJK010000077.1:8780230-8799512 GCA_025774025.1 Xenus cinereus
GATAAATAGGGTTTATATACTTTTTTCTGCATCTTCAGATTTGGTTTATTTAATTTTAAAATTGCTTTCTTGCTCCAAAAAAAGGAGAAGAAAGATCATGACACTTTAAACAAATTCTGCACACTAAGTGCACAAGTTTGCATTAATCCTTTGCCTCAAATGAAATCAAATTGCACTGGTGTAATCCACATTAAATGTAGAGTATAGCAGTACCTAGTTTCAAAGTAAAATGTTATAGAAAACCATGGATCTTTTCAAAACCCTTTGCTGTCTTTAATTTCCTTAATATTATCCACAGAGGAAAAACGGATTGGTTTCTCCTTTGACTTCCAGCAATGGTAGCTGCATGTTATCAATTTGATTCTCTAAAAAATGTTTGCTGTGAAACAGGTTTGAGCAGCATTCCTTCTGCCTTGTTCAATTGCTGCTTATCTTATTTACTTCTGCTCTTAACAAATTTTTATCTCCCACTCCTCTCCTGTTGTGTTCTTGATTTAATTGTCAATGTGGTTCTGTAGAGATGACAAATGCTTGTGTGAAAAGTGAAGTAAATAGGAATATATTGGGCCGATTTTTTTTTTAAGAGACTTGGGTTCACTGCTTTCCTCCCTGGCTGCTTTTTAGATCCTAGCAGATGATTAATTTTGCTTGATTTTTATTCACTTAATCCTTTTTTTCCTGCTGTATGTTAAAATAGGAGTCAAGTTCTTTCCATGACCCACTAGTTCTCTTGATTTGTCATCTATTTCAATTTATCTATAATAGTTTACATGTTAGATGGCCTCTCCTTTACCTTTAAAGGAAAAAAAAAAAAGGCTTAAGTAGTGATTAAGCACAAAAATTGATTTGATGCAACTATGTCCTCTTTTTTTTGTAAAAGCTCTTAATTCTTGTGCCAAGCAAACCAAAGGCAAATAGGCTCTGAGATACCACTGGAGCGCTGCCCATCTTTAGACGCCACAGTAGCCTAGCTCTGGTTTCAGCAAGATTTATTTTCCTGTTTGTATTTTCAGGATGTGAGTTTTGATTCAGGTTGTTCCCTGCTCATTTCTGATTTTCAAACCCAGGGCTGAGGAGGGATAGCCTCGAGGTCAGCAAAATATTGAGAGGTCCCGTCTTGTTTTAGGCTTATAATAGGGTGAAACCACTTTGACGTGAAACTTTCTGTAATCCTGTGGCAAGCGATGGTATTTTACTTGAAACTTCTTGAAGATAACACACATCTGGACAGAATTTCCCAAAACGTGTGAGCTCTGTAATGATGACCTGAAAAAATATTTGGCAAGATTCTTCTTTTCACTTGCAGCAGATGCTGGCCTTGCGACATCTCCTTCCCCACGATTTTAGTTTCTACTTCTTATCTGTCCCCCCGTGTTTTCAGCTTCCTCCAGTCTTTTGCTTCCTCTCAGCTCTCCTGCAAGCTGCTACAGAAGTTACAGGATGATTCAGTTTTCTTCCTGAAGAGCTCAAAATAATGTTTTCTGTTTTATCCTGTTCGGTCTTTCACAACATTTTGGCTGCGCAGCACTGCTTTTGTTGCTCTTTATGGGATGAGAAAGGAGAAGGATAGGGAGCATCAATGAACTAATGGTGCTTTACCTTAGCATGCTATTGATTTCCAAATCCTAAAGCTGTCCCACACGATGGGCTTGAGGCTGCAGCAGCTGTTTTCATAACTTTTTTTTTTATTTTAGTTTTGAGCAAACAGAACTTCTTACTGAAGGTGAGAATTAGAAAAATAATTCTGCCTGTGAGCTTTTGGAGTGTGACTTTTGAATAACTAAGGCTGATATTAATGCTTCTTATATATATGAATTTCCTAATTTGTGTAAAAGATTGTGTTTAAAGGCAATTAGGAGGACTTGAAAATATACAGCAGGTATTGCTGGCGCTGCAGCCCTGTTAGCCAGGGGGCTGATGCAAGAGATGAGGAAAGGGAACATCTGTGTTCCTGTGATATCTAATCACTGATCTATCTTTCCAGGATCCTGTGTTTAGCCTTAGCCAGTATTTTTCTAATAAAACCTTTTTTGCTTTATTTATGATGAGTAATTAGCATTGAAGGAATAAATTGCCAAGACACGAACTCTTAACTTTTGCCAGTTATTCCTTGAAGTGAAGGAGAGATTTATAGTCTGTCTTAAATGAAATTCTCCATCCTGCTCTTAATGATAAGATAGGAATAGGGTTTAAAGAAAGAAATTAAACAAAGACTTTGTGAAAATCTGTTTTAAAGCATCTAAAGATGCATCATGGGTCTGTTTGTCCTTTTAAAAATGCTCCTTCTATTCCTGTCCAGTTTTCTTTTTCTGTATGCCTTACATTTTCTCCTACTTCTTCCTTCCTGGCCTTTTCTACATATTTTTGCTTATTTAGTTGCTATTCAGTCCCTTTTTGTGTGCCATATCTCAAGTGAAGTAGAATGTCCATTTGTATAATGACAACATGTTTTCTTTCTTGCTTTTTATAAAACTTTTTAAAAAGTTATTATTACTAGCACAGTGTGCAGAAAATTAGCTAACTTGTTGAATATCTGTAGAGATACCCTTAGTGATTCTTTTTATATTTTATCTCCCTGATTGCACTTTGAGTGTCTAACAATTAAATCTATTTTGGATCTGTATTGGGTTACTTTATAAATCCTAATTATGTTTACCCATGATTGGAATTAAAATTTACGTGTGTTTTATTTAGCTTTTCAGTGCTTATGCCTGAAACAAAGGATGAATGCAATTACAGTGTGTTCCTATTTTTGAATGTTGGGTTGTTTTTTTCTTTTTTATTGTGCAGGATATACAATTAGATTATTCTTTGTATTTTCTGTTAAAGGTATTGCTATCAAAGAATCGGCAAAAGTGGTCGATCAAGCACAAAGGAGGGTTTTGAAAGGTGTTGATGATTTAGACTTCTTTATCGGGGATGAAGCAATAGAAAAACCAACTTATGCAACCAAGGTATTAAGAGAAATGCTTAAAATAATTTTCCAGTATTCTTAAGAAAGCATCAGCTATACAGTAAACAGCTGCTTAAGAATGTTTTCTGGTTAACTTTAATCTTGTTTTCTTATTAGCTCTGTTCTAATGGAAAATAGGGTTTGGTATTAGTTTTGTTGACCTTCAGGAGCCTGTGGGAATTTGCAGAAATGTATGTGAAATGTATATTTCTTTTGAAGTGGAGGGAGGATGGGAGAGTGTTTAGCGGAAATGTCACGTTCTTTCATGTTCTTTGGCATCTTTTATCAGCAACATGAGAGTCAGGATACTGGGTTAACTGGGACCTCTGGTTTATCCTAGTGCCACCATTCTGTTGCACTGAGAAAAGCGCAATATATTGTCTCTGCCATTCAAGGTTGGAATCTGAATTTCAAATAGGTGTCAGACCCAGACAGGGAAAACCTAATGCAAGGATTCTTGCTTATGTAGATCATATGCTTTTACTGTACTTGAAAACACTGAGTATTTTTTTCCTTTTTTCTTTTGTTTCCAATTACATTTCGATATTCTTGTGCAACAGTGGCCCATCCGCCATGGTATAGTTGAAGACTGGGACTTGATGGAGAGGTTTATGGAGCAAGTAATCTTTAAGTATCTAAGGGCAGAACCTGAGGATCATTATTTTCTTTTGGTAGGTAGAATTATGTCCTACTTAAGAAATTGCATGTGACTAGTAAGAATGTGTTGATTTATGTAATAATTCTTAAATAAGAATATGCTTATCTTGAAAACTAAAGTAAATATAAATTACCTGAAACTTTCCTGACCTGGCCTATCCCATCCAGGTTCTTTAATCTTCTAAATATGTCAGTCTGAACTGCAAACTTTTTTCTCATTTACATCAAAATTGTGTCTGTTCTATCCCTTTTTTCTATTGCTTACCCACTGAATTCAGTAATCATGTTGACATTTTTGAGACCAAAAAGTACCTGTGTGTTTTGACTTGACATAATTACAATTATTTTGTTTTTACAATGCTGCCACGTGGATAGTATGTCTAGACAGTGATTTTTTTTATTTTTATGTGAAATCAGAAGAATTGATTTTCATATTTGGGTTAGACCTGAATTAAGGTTAATGTTATTCAGAAACATCTGCTATTCCTTAGTATTTTTTATTTAAAGCCATTGAAATAGGCAATTTGTTTTAGTCAGAGCAAGTTTGGAATTTGAGGCGTTGGCCATGCTTGTTAAGGAACATCTCATCTAATGCAGCCTCTTCTCGAAGCGGGTCCGATTTGGTCCAGTTGCTCAAGGCTGTATCCAGCCAAGCTTTGAATATCTCCAAGGATCAAGATGCCATGACAACTCTGGGCCGCTTTTCTAATATTTGACCACCCTCACGTTTCCGTTTTTCCCTCCTAACACCTACTTAGGATGTCCCATGTTGCAGTTTGTCTCTGTGGCCCCTTGTCCTGTGACATTTTTGAAGAGTCAGGTTCCCTCCTCTTTCTAGTTTCCTATTACATAGTTATTGCAATGGAAGAGTGATTTTTTTTTTTTTTCCACAAATATTCTGTAGCACTATTAAAAATAATATTTCAGAGGAGAGACTTAATTATGTGTGGTATTTTAATGAAGATTAAAGCTTACTATCATAGCGTATTGTATGTTGTTGCTAGCTTGTCTGTTGAGCACATTCCTGCAGCTGATCATATCAGCTTGTTTTATAGTGATTACCTTCTGAAGAAACACAGCTTTTTTCTTTAATGAGTCACTGAGATTTTTTAAAAACAATTGTCATTCTTTTAAATGTGCTAAACTGCATCCTTTGACATTTTTAGGTTGATAGTTCTTGATTCTTTTGAGTGAAATCTAAAGTTACAATGAGCTAACCAACCCACAAAGGGGGCCTTTGATGTAAATTCTTCAGCAGTAATTACTATAATGTTTTTATTGCACCACTTGTTTTTGCAATCCAGATTGCATAAATTCTGTTATTGTCGAGTTTCTAGATTTTCTTAATTGCACCATTTGCTTTTAAAAGTACCTTTTGCACATTATTATTATTACATGCTATTGTTGAATAGAGCTCATCTTTCAAAACTTAGGATTTGGTGATTTTTTTTTTTTATTATTTTTTATTTTTAAAGTCAAGTGTTTGATATGAATAACACTTCGGGTGTTTTGTCTCACAGACTGAGCCTCCATTAAATACTCCAGAAAATAGAGAATATACTGCTGAAATCATGTTCGAGTCTTTCAACGTTCCAGGGCTATATATTGCTGTTCAGGTAAGGGCAGGGCTGCTGAAGGTTAGAGCTACAGTGTTTCTCTTTGAGCTAAAACTGATTCCTCTATGAAAACTGTATGAGTGGTGTTTGAAATACCTTTATGTATTTTTGGTTAGCGGTTTCACCACTAGATGTTTGAAATGCATTGATTCTGTGGGCTGTTGGCTGGGTACTGTTCCCTTGTTACCTGTGTAGAAGGTGACCTCCAAGCAGTAGAGTATAATATCTGTTGTATCGTAAATAAATAAAAAAAACCCCATGATAAACCACATCATAATAATGGTATTAGGTCAAGAATTTAATCCCCCTCCATATGAAGTAGCAAAAAAGATGTTTGAACGTGGCTAAAAAAGCATTAGGAGTCAAAAGCTACATTTGTGCACTCTGTTTTTCATAAGCTGTTGTGTACAGAAATATAATATTACTGAATGAGTTTCCATGCTGTAAATTACCATGAGGGTGTCAGTCTGGGTGTTGTTGGGAGGAGTAGTGGAAGGTGGGATCTGCAATGCAGTGCTTTTATTAAGATTTGGGTTTTGTGTGTATTCTTTTACAAGGCTGTCCTTGCCTTAGCTGCATCTTGGACGTCAAGACAAGTAGGAGAACGAACGCTGACCGGCACGGTTATAGACAGTGGTGATGGTGTCACCCACGTTATTCCTGTTGTAAGTATACATCAACGCTATAGAAACAATTTTACCGGAGAACAGTTTGTCCTGTAACTTCTCTGACGTTTACACTTTACGCAGACTGAAGTTTAGCTAGGAATTTTCAAAACTGTCAGACAATTTCCAGGCGTGTGGGTTTATTTTGTTGTGCGGAAACTCCTGAAGAACTTCTCTGCACCCTGAGTTTGTCAGGGCATACTGTCTTTCAATGACTCATCTTAAAAGGTGATTGCCAAGGTCATGCTAAGTGATCAATGCAATTGGATTGCTTTATCGTATTTTCTGTTTATTGTGCTGGTAAGAGAGGAATATGGGCTTTACAATAGTGCAAAAAGTTTTGGAAACTTATTTAATTCAGTCAATTCATATATAAAATAGAAATAATACAAAATATTTGAGGGCAGGTGTAGTATTGTTTACAATTTTTCTCTCTCTGTTGACCAATGTTTAGTAGCATGCTATCATGCATCAGTGATACAAGCAAAAAGAAAAGTTCCTACCTGACTGGAGAATAAAACCCAACCCTTAAGGTTAATTAATGTTGAATATCTGTTCCAATATATCAAGTTGCTAAAAGCAAAAATTAGTATGATTGTGTGATATTTTATTAAATAATTAACATTTACAGCTGCAGTTTCTTAACTGTCAAACTATTGTTTTTGATGTGGCTATGTATTTCCTTTTACAAAGCTACATATTTGAAATTTTATGATTGGAATATTTAATAGTGCTCTTCATTTCAAGTGGCTGGTGATACGTCTCTCTGCCCATCTTTCCTTGGGAAGTTAAATGCATGTCTAGTCACCAGGTGCATTTTTCTTTTCAAAATGAAGTTAGATTACAATTTTAAAGATTAAAATCTATACAAAGCTTTATCATGCCACAGTAACCTCAATTTTTAAAAATTCTTTGTCACACCAAATAGTAGTATTGGTGGTGATCAAACATATGGTGCCATGTAACAATTTGTTACTAGTCTTGGTGGAATCTAGTGGCTAAATCCGTGTTCAGACTGTTCATCCAACATGGCATATTTTTATTAAGCTGTAGGAAACAATTGACATTTCAAACCTTCTATAGGTAAACTTTTTAAAAATTGTACTTACCAGTTAAAATTGCTGTTTAAAACAGTTGAATTTTTCCTCGTTTTGTTTTTTTTTCAAATTGAAATAAGAGTAGGTATACCATATAATTTGAAACAGTGAGCTCCTTTGTAGGCTGACGTTCACTTAATTTCTGGAATTTTTAAACACATTGAACAGATTGACAGCAATAGCATGCTACTTTTACTATAAAATAGATAAACAAGAACGAAATGCTTATCTCTGTAGTCAAGTTAACAATAACTTTATTATTTACTATGTTAAAAAATTCATTTTATATGAATGAATGCTCTTTATAAATTTTAAGCGTTTAACATTTGTGTGATATCTGGATGCATCTGTTTGGATGTAGCAGGCCTGGTGAGACTGAAGGCCTTGAACACTTTTGGTTTCTGTGTTTGGACCAGATACTTTTAATGCCCTGACACTGGCCCCCAGCATGAGTGTGACTTACAAGGGTAGACTGATGGATGAGTATGGGCCAGGCTGACGTTCGAAGCCGTCTCAATTAATCTGCTGAAATGATGCATTTTTTTCCCTGCTTTCAGCAAATTAATTTTGGTTCATGTGCATTGTAACGTCTTACATCAGTGGCTGTGACTGCAGAGCCACATCATTTATTCTAAAATAGTATTTCATGATACAAGGTTCCTTGACCTTTTTGGTAAGAGTAACCTCATTTTGAAGAGAAAATAAAGGCCAAGGAATAGCGAGTATAGCTACTTGTCTGCCTTATATACTAGTGACCTTTCTGTTCCTCCCAACCTTGTGAGAATTATGAACCAATGCAAAGCGAAACACTTCAACAAGTGAAATGAGGCTACTGAAGAATTGGATTTCTGGTAATTGAGTCAGTCTTAAAGGGCTTCCATCTCACAATCGCAAGTAGTGAATAGGAGTTTAGACTCTGTGTCTTTCCCTGTCCCTCCTAAGCTTTGTTGAGTTCTTGTCAATGTCTTCCTCCCAATTAATTTTATGTACAGGCTGAAGGATACGTGATTGGCAGCTGTATCAAACACATTCCCATTGCTGGGCGAGATATAACATACTTCATTCAGCAGTTGCTGAGGGAGCGAGAAGTAGGAATTCCTCCTGAGCAATCCTTGGAAACAGCTAAAGCAGTGAAGGTAACGTATACGTTGCAGGCCTTAAGGTTATTTTTACATCAGGGCTTGAGACCTATTTTAAAAATACAGTAATCTCTTAATCATTATCCTTCCAAGTAATGGTGCTCTGTTTCTAAATAATACAAAAATGTCTGAATAATATAATAACGTTAAATACCTTAAACTTAAGGTATACAGTTGGGTTAGACTCAATTTGGCCTAGAATTTCCCTCCTCACTCGTAGTCTCCCCTTTCTCCTCCCTTTCCTTATTATTATCATTGTAATACTCAGTAGGAAACGTTCTTGGTGGGATGCGTAATGTAAAGAGCTGTAATTTCTCTTACTCTATCTGAATGTTGATGTGTTCTTTTTTGTAGTACAAAGCTATTCCAAAAGACATTTGGCTTAAAGTACACTTCAACCTTGTTTCTATAGCAATTCTTCAATATACTTTAGAACTCATTTCTCACCATTGTAGAAGTTTAGAGAAAAAATAAAGATAAGTAATTTAGCTCGGCAAGATGTGCTGTTTTCAGTGCCACACGGAAATGATTTGTAGTAGCAGAGCCATTATCTAACTGTGTACAGTAAATGGCAGTTCACCCATTTTTGACGCCAGTTCTGTATCTGCCAATTTAAAACTCTTATTCTTAAAAGCTTAAATTGCTACACTTTTTTTTAAAGTTCATACCATCTTCTCTGCTGTACTTAAGAAGATACTTCTAACTGTACATATTCAATTTTCAGGAACGCTTTAGTTATGTTTGCCCTGACTTAGTAAAAGAATTTAACAAGTATGACACAGATGGTACAAAATGGATTAAACAGTATACTGGAATTAATGCTATCTCAAAGAAAGAGTTTACCATTGATGTTGGCTATGAAAGATTCCTGGGGCCAGAGATTTTCTTCCATCCTGAGGTAACTTAATTTGAATTGTCTATATTTTTTGTTTTAGGTGCATTTTAGATGATAGCCTATAAATAGTATTTTAAAGAAGTGTTTATCTTATGTTTCTCCTTATTTGTAAATATATACCAGCTTTTGCTGTAAGTCAATGTGGTTTTGATTCTTGATTGCTAGTAATGTTTATAAAAATTTGGGTTGATGTCTAAGCAAAGCAGTATATTTGAAATTTCAAAAGCAAATGGATTACTAAATCCATTTTTTCTTGCAATTTTCAATAGAATTTCCTGGTCTCACCACATTGTACCCTGTTTTCTTACCTGTCTGTTGAAAAGTCAAGTTTCTGAATATTCTTTCGTCTTGCATTTTTACCTGCAGTTTCTCTTCCAGTGTTGGGAAAAATAAAATGAGAGTAAAGCCCCCTCTTACCTCCCAGTCCTTCTCTATATTCTCTTCTTGCAGCTCTTTTCACGTTACCCTGTTTTGCTCTGACGCTTGGCATCTGTCAAAGACATGTAGTCTTTGACCTTTTATGGTTGAGAAAAACTAAGAGAATAGCTGGCAAAATAGATACTTTAGGTTTATTATTCTTTCAAACCTTTTATAAATGGCAGCAAAAATAGCTAAAATAACTATTTTCTTTATTATTCATGACATCTCTAGTATAATAGTTCTTTCTCTTCCCTTCATCTTTTTGCCCCCTTCCCTTTGCGATATGTGGTCCTACGTGTTGACTCATCTGTTTTTATTCTTGATTGTAGTTTGCTAATCCTGATTTTACGCAACCAATCTCAGAAGTAGTAGATGAAGTTATTCAGAATTGTCCCATTGATGTTAGACGTCCTCTGTATAAGGTCAGTAGCTATAACGAATTTTTTTTAGTGCTTATTTTGGAAGGATTGTGATATATATTGAAATATTTGAAACTCTTAAAAAAAAGAAAAAGAAAAAAGGGCAAAACAACAACAACAAAATTAACTGCTCTTCCAGAAATGAGTCCAATATGCAGAAGACTTTATGTTATTCACTTACACTTTTTCAGAAAATGATGTCTCATTACTCAAACTCTTATTTAAAAGAAAAAGAAATAAGGGAAACATAAATCTGGGTGAAAGAAGTGAGATGTACTGAGATATAAATGGATTTTAAAGCACAGCCAATTATGATGTGACAACCTCTTTGTGAATTCATATTCTGTCATGCTTAAGTTTCAAATTATCTAACACTTAAAGTAAAAGCATACCTGTTAACTGTAATTTTAAAAGCTAGGTGTAGAATTTAAGAACGGGCTAAAGTTGGAGGTGTATGTTTTCATGAGCAGTTAATAATTCTTGTTACTCAAAACAGAATATTGTCCTCTCTGGAGGCTCAACCATGTTCAGGGACTTCGGCCGCCGTTTACAGCGAGACTTGAAAAGGACTGTTGATGCCAGACTGAAACTTAGTGAAGAACTTAGTGGTGGCAGACTGAAGGTTAGTTCTTGCAGCTAACGCATTTAACCAGCATCTTTCTCTCCATTATTACCTGGAAAATGCAAAAATAACGTATCGCAATGATGCTCTTTTTTGTTGAAATGTCTTTTCATTTGAAGTTCTTACAGAAGTTTTCAGAGACTCATATATTGTAGAAAATGGTAGACCGGTATTGCAGAATATTTATATAATCCTTTAATTGTATGAAGCTGTAGTACTATTTCCCAGGTGTGCACTTGTGCTGACTGGCCTTTATTATTGAACAATCAGCCTCAGCTAATGAAAGGATGGGGCTTACGCAGTTGGTCGCTCCCCAGCTTTTTTTTGCTCTTAGTGTTTATTGATTAGTTGCAAATTATCATCCTCAGTCTTTTGAACTTACTTAAGAGAGATGAAGCAAGCTCGTTGTCGAGCCACCTGGGTAGTCAAAGGACTCAAGCACTTGTCCTGTGGAGAAAGGCTGAGGAAACTGGCTTGTTTAGAGAAGAGAAGGCTTTGGGAGTCTTAACAGTGGTCCCGCAGTATATGTAGAAAGGTAATCGAGGAAGGAACCAGGTCCTTGGCGGTGGCGAGTGCATGAGAGGCTACAGATACAAATTGAAACGAAAGAGGTTCAACTTGGATAAAAGGAAGAACTTTTTTATCATGGGGATAATCGGGCATTGGAGCAGGCTGCCCAGAGAGGTTATGCAATCTCCATCCTTGGAGGTTTTTTGAGATTTAGCTGGAAAAAACTCAACTAACTTCCTCTGACCTTGTAGCCAGCTCTGCTTTGAGCAGGAGGCTGAACTAGAGACATTGAGGTTGCTTCCCACCTAAACTATCTTATGAAATGACTTAATGTCTTCACTAAACTGCATGATCCTTTATGTTTTTCCCACTTTTAACCTCTGATACAACCTTTGCATTTTTTCTGTTGACGTTGACTCTGCATACATAAAAGATAACAGCAGAGAAATAAATTATTTTATGTTTTTTCCTTTTAAGGCAAGACTGGAGTGACTTTCCTCATTGATTTTTTTAGTAGTAATCTAGCTAGATGAGCTCAAACAATACTTAAAACTCCCAGCATGGCTTCATAATATGCCATGTAGACAACTCTGAAATTTCAGTTATATACAGTTCTCTGGTTCAAGTAACCCATTTTGTTCTTAGTTCTCCTTACTAGACTTTTACTGCTTAGTAAGGAAGCAGGATATGAATAAAGAAATCTGATGTGATTCTTCCTTCTTCAGAGTACTGGGCATTTCAAGTAGTCACTGGCTTGAATTTTGCTAATGTATTGAAAATGATTTTTAGATACTGTTTTGAACTGTTTGGCTTTCAGCAGATTGTACTGAAAAAACCAAATTACTTCTTTCTGAAACTGTTCCATACACTGCTGTTTTTGATAAGAACAAGTAAGGAATGAAGGTTTGTGTGGGTATGGAGGGAAAGGGATAACTAGAATGACTGTTTAGTTTTGAAAAGCATGACTATGACTGTGTTAGTCCTGGATAAGCTTTGAATCAATCTGCAACTGATGCTTTGTTTAAATAATGAAATGAAACTTAAAAATTAACTTTCTGAAGTGTTTTTTTGAAAGGGGTAAGTAGTGTGGATCTAACAGCTGCATAAATAAACAGTCCCTCAAGAAATTCAGCAGAAAATAGAAGGTGGATAATTGGAGAGGAACACTGTATTGGAGCTCTTGGGAGAAAATTGGTGTGAATGCAAGTATCTCTTAATGTTTGGTAAAGTCGGTAACTAGTGATTTATAAGCAAGAGCTATTTCTTAGTCTGGGTTGTACAAGAGAATCTGATGCTATAATTGTAAACTTACCCAGCATTTAAGAAAATACTAATTTGTGAAAAATAAGCTTGCAATATACACTCCTTTTAAAAAAAGATTGAATATTTACCAGCATAAGCGACTTCTAACGTATTCCTTTTTTTCTCTCTTTTCTTTTATAGCCTAAGCCCATTGATGTACAAGTCATTACACACCATATGCAAAGATACGCCGTTTGGTTTGGAGGATCAATGCTGGCTTCCACAGTAAGTTAGCGATAAAGCTGAGCGTGTTTTAGTCATTCTGGGGTATGCTTTTGGAGTTCTCGTCTCCACTTCATATTAAATGCAGTTGGGGGATTTCTCATAGGCCTTGGGTAGCAAATACAGCCTCCCCTACCCCCTTTGAAGTTTTTGCATTAGCCTTTAAAGATTTGAAAGAGCAAATGAAAGCTCAATTACAGCTGTGAGTGAGTTTTAGGTTTGTGGCAAAAGAGATTGTTTGCATTGGTGTTTAGCCGTGTATGATGTAATATTGATTTCAGGACTTCTAAGTTATCTGTACTTTGTTTTTTCCCATTTGCTGTATAAATGTTACTATTTCTCAGAGAAGGTGTACATACAACTGACTAATTTTTTTCTCCTTCCCTTTACAGCCTGAATTCTACCAAGTATGCCATACCAAAAAAGATTATGAAGAGATTGGTCCTAGCATCTGTCGTCACAACCCTGTGTTTGGAGTCATGTCTTAAAACTGACCTCGGAGGGGTCAGGGACAGGGAGGTGGGGAGGAGGAGTCTTTCTGATTACTTGTTTGTCTGATGGCTGGTATTAAGATAACAAACATGACTTGACAATAAGAAAAAGACCAAACACAATTAAGCAGGATTATTTTAATAAGTGTCTCAACATGCGGATGTAGTGGAAAGCCAAAATGATCACGTTTTTTCTTTAGATTGATTATTTGAACCTGTGCGTAACAAAAGAAAAAAGTGGATTTTAGTTCTTTCTGTGCCCTGATATTTTGTATATTAATGGATTATCCAAGATTTGGTGGGATTTGACGGTGTGTAGATAGTCAGCTCTCTAATGCTTCTGTTGTACCCTTTCATGGGTGCAATGCAGGAGCTTGTTTATATTTCATACTTTTTTATACTTTGAGGAAAAATATGAATTAAAGAAACTGTAATATTTGAGGAAAAAAAATTTACCAGTGACCAACTTGAAAGTAAATTAAAAAAAAAAAGTCATGACTCATGCAACTAGTTCTTGCAAATCATGACCAGTCTAAATCCTGGGTTCCATACAATGCGAGTGCTTTTGGAACTAAGAAGCTACTATCTTGGATTAACCGATGCCTGCTAGTGCTTTCTGATTACTTGGTGCATTTTCATACTATCTCTTGCTTTAAAAAAAAAAAAAGTAAAGACAAGACTGTTGGACCAGTATTGCAGTTCTGTAGTGTCATTTCTAATTAAAAACCAAATAATCAGGTTATCAAAATTGGTGTATTTAAAGCCTAACACCATTCCAATAAAGGCACAAAATTTCTTTTTATGTTTGCGTCAGACTTGTTAATCTCATTACGTGGGAAGTTGTGAGCATGGGTTCCTACATATCCGCTGTGGTTTTTGAAGAGTAAGATTGGTCTGTAAGGTAGAGATCATTATGTGCATTGTGTAAAATGAAGTGTGAGCATCTTAGAACTGCAGTTTATATGTTCATCTAGATAGCACTTACCCATATAAACCTAACATCTCCTCCATTGTTAGGTTTGTTCATCTAATTTGTTCTGTAACTTTTTTCCCCCCGCTTTCTTTCAAGTGGTGGTATACGGGAGACAGCACTGCGTTTTAAATCTCTGTGGTTTTTCTGCAAGAAAATACCATGTAGATAAAAATAAAGTGAAAACAATCTCTTTCTCATTCTTTCTAGGAAGAACGCTTCATATAGTGAATGGAATTACTTACAATTTCTATTAATGTTTGATGAAAGACACTTCTGAACTCCAAATGTAGTTAAGGTTGTTTACACAGAAGACCACAAGAGGGAGTTCTCTTGGTTTCTTGAGTTGTAAAGATTCCTCAGACATTTTTTCCCTGAGAAGCTTATAAATTGCCAGAGCTTCTAGTTGTTTCAAAGCACGATAAATGAGACTCCAAAATAAGGATAAATATGGGAAAGTATTTTTTACAGCAAGCATTATAACACTTCACATGCTGGAATCAAGTAGAACCTCGGTGCAAACAAGAAAATGTTAAATAGTTGTAATACAAATACAAAACTGTATTATTAACATCTCCCTGCCAATGCTATAACTTTTGAGATTTTTTTTCAAATAGTCACTTTTTGAGTCATAACTGCTGACTGATTCGTGTGGTAAGAAATACCGATAGGCAAATATGTGAAAAAAATAAAGAAGTTAATTTAAGCCGTGCCTTTTCCAACAGTCCTCTGGTTCTGCAACTGTATCATGCTCCAGTGACCACGTTTCCTGATACACTGTAATGGCCTGAAGGTAAGACCAGGCTGTGGGTTTTCCCCTTTATAAAGTAGAGTCTAAAAAATTCACTTGAAAAACTCAAAAATTCCTGATAGTCCTACATGTATATCTCTAGGATTATGTGCAAAGATGCACAGAGTGTATAGATATGGAATCGCTCTGAGCTGAAGGTCAGGCTTGGTGTATATTAGCTGCAATTTGTACAGCAGCTACTCCTAGATGTACTTACAGCTCTGGTTTGTGGAGCTTTTGGAACTTGGATTGGGCACGTTTTTCCCCATTTCCTTTCATTGCCAGGTTGAGGCCTCTGTTGCCGGAGCTGCTGGTGAAAAGGCAGCGGCAGAAGAGCCCGAGGGCTGGGAGTTGAGGTGCAGGAGCTGAGCGAGTGGTCACGGGTGATTTGGGGAGGCCCCGAGGGGCAGCACGAGTGAGACTTTAAAGCAAGTCTGGATTTGTACAGATCCTTTACAGTCTGCAAGTTACTGAGGTGCCCTGGGCTTGGGTGGACCTGCTCGGGAAAGAGCTGGCTGGATTAGAGAGTGGTGGCATCCAAATCTTCAGAACTTGGCCGTTCTTGGTGATGGTGGGTAACAAGGAGAGACAGGTGGTTCTCACGTAGTGTGTTTCAGCAGCTGGGCTCTTGCAGGAAAGGGGAGGAATAGGGAAAAAACAGGCTGCAGCAGGAGGGAATGGTGTGGAACGGACTCGCTGCTTCAGGCAGGTCTCTTAGGTGGGCATTTTACAGAAAGGGGCTCTGCCCGGTGGTGGGGAGCCCTCTAGAGCTGGGCTGTGCGTCTGGCACGGTCATAGCTGGATTAGCAAATCGCTTGTGTGTCAAGGAAAACAAGCCAGCTCTTAAGTGAGCACTTTGATGGGAGTTGACATTTAAGCGTGAAAGCTGTCAGGCTGAGAGTAGGACTTGCTGCCAAGTGTAAAATAAGATGGGTTTTGCATTCCAGCTGTATTCAGCGGGGAAAGTGCAGGTACCACCGGGGGTTTCATCATTAATTTGTTATGTTCAGGAGCAAGGCCAGGAGTTTTTCTCCCAGGCTGCGAGGGGACCCCTGCTGCCAAAATGGAATAAAAATAGCTGAAGCAGCCTGGGACGGTGTGGTTTTAGGCACTTCCCGCACCAAACTCTCACTCCTGGGTACAGAACTAGAAATCTTGTGCTCGAAGAGAAGCTGTGCTGTCTCAGTGTTGTCTCACTGATGGACCTCAGCTCTCAGAAGAGGAGGTGGCACGGGTGCCCTAAGCGCTGCTGAGCAGCCCATACAGTGCCTGGCTTGCTCAGGTGAGGTGTGTACAGTTTTATCTGGCCACCTGAACATTACTTACAAAATGAGGGATGTAGGAGCTCAGTCTTTCATTATACTTGTTCATGGCTCCAAGAAAGTTTCTTTAAACTTCTATTAGTCATCTGTGTGGAAGAGAAAGGAGGGAAAAGTACCTACGGGTACTTACACAACACTCACTTTCTTGTAACATAAAATTATGTTAAGCTTCTCACAGAATGAAATAAGTGGAGTTTTTTTACAATGTCTTTTCTAATTTTTTTTTTTTTAATACTATAGAGATCCTTTTGGAGAAGGTATAGAGCCGTGGCTGATCTCTGGTGCATTAGAGAACTAAAAAAAAAATCAATGAGGATCTCCCATTAATGACTTGGACTGAGCAGAGAGTCATCAGTACTTAAACACACAAGATAAAATACTCAATTACAGTCTTGTATGCTGGGAATATCTCTGGGAATGGTTCAAATTGGTGTTCTGCACCAGTAACACCAGTTCCCAGTCTGAGGTGAGGTGGCGGAGGGGCTGGGTGGCCGGCGGGTAAGTTGTCCCAGGGGTCACGGAGAAAACGGAGACCGTACACTGTGAATAAAAGGCAATTTCACCCTCTGCTCTCCTTAAACTTGTACCTCCCGTTGTTCTGTGCTGGGTTGGGTTTAAAGCATCCAAAAGGTTAATTGCAAAGACAAGTGCTTCTAAAAAAAAAAAAAGTTAGAATTGAATTATATTTTTTCTCTTCAGACTCATTATGGGGGAGATTACATAAAGAAGGCAATTCAAATTTGTACCAGTGTACAAATTTAACCTTTTTTTTTCCCTCTTTTGGTCTCAAAGTCCTGTTGTGTTGGTAATTAACATCCCAAGACTACACAAATTTCTTACCCTAATCTCTCCACGTTTCTTTGGTAAAGTGTAAATGGGTAACCTGGCTGGGGCTGGATGCAGCTGGAACTCCCGTCCCTTCCCAGCGCAGAGCTGCGGCCGTGGGACGCGGTGGGCGACTGAGCTGGCCTGGCTGGAAGCATCCAAAATGCAGGTGTAGAAATATGAGGTGGCAAAAAAGCCACATGTGTTTCTTCTTAATCACCAAGCGTATCGCGAAGGCGCTGTGCTTATTGTGTAATGAAGGATTTAATGGAACTGATGTTATGGACCAGCATAAAAGAGATTCATACTTTTCTTGTCCTGGTGACTGCCGGGTGACCCGGAGCAGTGCTGTCTCTGCACAGAAGATTGCAGGAGCGCTGAAAACCCGCAGACTGGTCTGTCCCAACTTGGTTCGCTCTTCTGGTCTCCAGGAGCTTGATTCATCCCGTCAGACAAAGTGGGACTCCGGGTTTAATTCGGCTCTGTGTGGGTAAAAGCTTGTGTTTCCACGCAGCTGAACTCAGACTAAATCCAAGGTCACTGCCAAGTCACTTTAGGCTCATCTCTTCATTTTGTGAAAACGCTTGTGACCAGACATGACATTATTTTTGGGATGAAGAGTTATTACTTGCAAAGCTGACCACAGGCGACTGCTGGGTGTGCTGAGCTGAGCCTGCTTAACCTTGCTGCCCCATAGACCTGTCCTTACTTGGGCAGGATGAAAATACTTTTGCAAAATTTTTGTGGCAGTAAAACAGAGGCAAATACGTTAGTTGTTATCATCACTTAGTTCTTTTGAGTTTCGTTGTTGTTTTTTTTTTCTTTCCCTGAAGTAGCAAATGATGCAGGGTAGTAATCCTGTAGTCCAGATCTCATTTCCGATCGAACTATCGATCAAAGCTCAAATAATCAGCTCCGAATGCCAGTCCCCCTCCCCATTTTAGTATAAGCCTTCATGGTTTCAACAGGAGCTGGGCGGCTCTGTGCTATGTGGATATTGCAAAGGTCTCTTTAATCTCTTAAAATCTTTACCAAAAACTCAATCACCAAAGGGAAGGCACAGCCTGAGCTGCACTGGGTGTAGGTGTTCCTCACTTGCACAAGCAACGATGCTGCCTCGTGTGTTCGGGTGTACTGCTCAGTAATGAATCCCCACACCAGCAGAGAGACGGCAATTTCTGATATTTAGCTCTCACAAAGTGTGGTCTGCTTTTTCCCATGTTGTATACATTTTCTGGTAATTGTGGAGAGACCCAGTGAATACAATAGCACTGAGTTTATGGGAACCAAAGATGTAGTGCTTGATGTAGAACACGTGACACCGATAGTGTTGAGAAAAGATAAGTAATTATTGTTTTCTTCCCTTTATTAAAGAATTAAAAGAAATATCAGGAAAGTTATAATGTTTGAAAAGACTAGCACAGAAGAAGCAATTTGCACTTCCTTAAAGCCCAGAAGACACCCTGCTTCATGGACATCCGGGACAAATTTTTTTTTAACATCTTGAAGTTGTTCCAGTTTTTATAAATAAACATTAACTGGAGCAGGGGCTTAAACGCACCTTTCTTTCCCAGCTAAATGCCCTGGCTACTCAGTTATATGTAAGTTTTCTCTGTCTTGTTGTTTGGGTGACTGATCCTGGGAGAAAATTTATGCCTCCCAATTCAAAGCCTAGGTTTGGATCTCCCTTGGTTTTGATTTGGACTATCAGCCCTTTTTCACCACCAGATTGGGGGGCTGGCTGCTGCTCCTGCCTTTCCCCAGCTGGCTGGGGTTGAGCAGCTCCCTGCTCTGCTTGCTGCTGTTGGGTCCCTCAGCCTGGTACTGCTGGTGGGGGTGGCTTAACTTGGGGGGGGTCCTTGGGGACCCAAATTTTCCCACGGGGCAGCATCTAAAAGCTCGGGAGTGCAAATACAGTAAAAACCCACAGCTGCTCCACTTGCTGCTGCAGTTGCTCCTCTGCTCCAGGCATGAAACGTGGGAATGGTGGGAGCAGATCTGCAAGCCCTCCCACACCTGCTGTTGGTACCCCAGCCTGGACTCCCATCCCTGAGCTGCAGAGCCTCGGGTAGACCTCCTCTTGCTGGACCCTGCTCCTCCTGTGCCCTCCCACCCTCTTTGGGTCACATACCCACAGCTGGGTAGGTACTGCCCCTCTCCTGTAAAGCATTGCTGGAAATTTGGTGTTTTAGCAAGTCCTTCCAGCCTCTGATGGAGACTTTACCGGACCCTTGACGTGTCTGTGCTGTTCACTGGTGGGATGGTTTAGTGTGTTTTATCATAGAATCACAGGATGGTTCGGGTTGGAAGGGACCTTAAAGATCATCGAGTTCCAACCCCCCTGCCATGGGCAGGGACACCTCCCAC
>JAOXJK010000077.1:8799727-8828705 GCA_025774025.1 Xenus cinereus
CCCACCAGACCAGGTTGCTCAAAACCCCATCCAGCCTGGCCTTGAACACCTCCAGGGATGGGGCAGCCACAGCTTCTTTGGGCAACCTGTTCCAGTAAAAAATAGTGAAAAATTTTTTCCTGATGCCTAACCTAAATCTACCCTCTTTTGGTTTAAAACTGTTACCCCTCATCCTATCACTACATGCCCTTGTAAAAAGCCCCTCTCCAGCTTTCTTGTATGCCCCCTTCAGATACTGGAAAGCTCCGATATGGTCTCCCTGGAGCCTTCTCCTCTCCAGGCTGAACTTGTTGAAATGTTTCAAGCATAGGTAGCTTCAAGGCTTTAATAAACACGGAGGTCAAATTAAAGTAGGACACCCTCCTGATCTCCTTTCAGATGGAAATCCTGTAGATACGGGCTCAATACCATGCAGCAATGCAGAGGTATCGAGTCTTATGAGAGGTACATTTGATGTACCAATGTCTAAAATTTAGTGATTCAGGGCAATGTATTTCCTGAGATGTGCTCGGGTTAGGAGGAGTTTCTAGCTTGGCTTGAGTTGGGAAGAAAACGTGTCCAGGTGTCCAACTTTGCCTATCAGGCAGGCTACTAGAAGTCTCCCCATCCCTCCCTTGGGGCAGAGCCCCGAGGCTGGAAGCTGCTGGCAGTGGGTCTGTCAGCAGCGGCTCTGGTTTGAAATGAAAATCCCTGAAACTCTCCATCCAGCAGGATGGTAATTGGTTTTGGTTTGTTCTTCTTCTTTTCTCCAGGTTCCGAACCTCAGGATTTAGTCAGACCTTGCTAATGGTGAAAAATAACAAAAGTTGTGCCCCAAAGAATAATAACAGATAACAAATAGCAAATGCCCATGTAAAACTCCAAGGAAACTATAAAATAAGGAAGATGTGAGAGTGTATTATAATGCAGATTTGCTGCTGAAGCACCGCAGGGGCAGGAGGTGGCCAATTGACCTTACTGCAGCAAGACTGTGCTAATAGACGTTTTTACTAATTATATCATAGTTGTCAGAAGTGGCTTTTGAGTTTGCAGGTGCGATGCAGTCAAGATTTCACGCTTAGCCACAGGATGGCACTTTCCCACAAGAAATCTTGCTTCGCCGCAGCCTGGAAAACCTTTTGGCACAACCTGCCTGGAAAAAAGCACCTACTAGAGGGAGCCCATTGGCAAACCTTCACTGAATGGCTGAGCATGCCTCACACGGAGGAGGATTTGAGCTTTGTCTTCCTATTTGGAGGCAGTAAATCAGCATCTCCCTGCAGGTGTGGGCGCTCAGACACCTGCAAGACGCTCCAGCCACCAAAAGTGGTGCAAGATGACCTATGGATGCCCAGCTGGACCAAGTCCCTCAGTGCAGGGGGTGTCAGAGATGTGTTGGAAGGGAATCAATGTATGGGGAGATGTCACACGCAGTATGTGAAGCCACTTCAGGAGATAACTACAAGGAGGTTCTTGTACTCTCATTACAATTCACTTCCTAATTAATTGAACCTTTCCTTGCACCTGGCCATTGGGAGCACACAGGAGGCAACCTGGGGGTCCTGTGGGCAATGCTGATGTCGGACCTGATGCACTCACAAGCAGAGATAAAGCCAGGCAGAGCTCTGAGTCTTGATAGAGTTTTGTTGTAACTAGGTTCATTAGCATGTTGTACTTGTCATCCACAAAGCGTAGATAATGATAATATTACCCTGATGTGATGATACTTGCCGCACAGATGTCACAGCATTGTTGTCACTATAGCTCATCAGGCGTTTCTGAGCAAAAAGTACTTTTACCTGAGAGTTGGTTTGTAAAAGTAGAATGTTTTTGTGGAAATTTACCATCACCATCATTTTTTCATTAGGAAGGTTTCTCTGGTCCTTGATCAAATTTCCCGCCAGCATCCACCCCTGGTTAGGGCACTCCTGGGCCTAGATCCTGACCCCACGGTCCCTAATTCAGGCTGACGAGCAATGGTGGGCAAACAGCCATTTCTATTTTTGTCCCCTTTCTGACTAAATACCTTCTCTGAAAGCCTGAGAAGTTTTGTGAGGCAGCTGTGAGGCTTTGCACAGCCTGGAGAGAGCCTCTGGTGGGCTGGGAAGCACCAGCCCGCCTGCCTGCACCTTATTCTGCATCCCCCAAATGCAGACAGCACGGTGCGGCGTAAATGTGTCCAAACTGTGCCTATGCCTAAGCCAGCTCAGTTATTTCTGCTGGGAAGGACGTCGTGAGCGTGATGGGTAGGTGTCTCCCTGCCCATTGCTTTCAAACTTGTTCTCTTCTCTTCCAAAGCCACAGCCACGCTTCATGTTCCTGGTGGGTGCAGAGAGGAGACGTGGCCAGGGGGGAGCCAGAGCTGGTGGCCCCCGTGCAGCTGAGGTTGCCTGGCTATCGGTCATATGAGCCTGGGAGCCGGCTTGAAGCCAAGGCACTGGAGTCACAGGGGAGGGCAGGGGGGTCAGAGGTCTATAAAAAGGTGTTAGGACTCACTCAAGAAGAATTGTGGCCTTAAGGAGCCACGTGCCAAGACAGTTCTCACCCCGTAGCCCTCCACTGGGGAGCAGAGCCACAACCGGGCTGTTTTCATGTAGTTGTGACCCAAACTGCAGAAGACACCATCCCTCACCTATGAAGCACCTTGGGGTGGGGGATGATTTTGCTACGTCCATGCCATCGCATCCAACTGGTGACCCTTCCGCTCCCCTTTCCCCTGCTCGCCCTGCGGGGGACAGCTCGCTGCAGCGCCCTGAGAGATGCTGAAATCCATCAACGTCAGATGGATGGGGGCCCGTCCCTGAGGCTAAAGCCTCGGGAGCCGGGAGTTAGAAGGTGGATTAGGGAGCCGGTGAACGGGAGTTGCAGGGACATGCTGATGACAAAGCTGCAGCCTGAGTTTCTCCAGGTAATGCCAGACGTGCTGCCCTGGCACAGGCAACTGCGCTTGTGCATTGGGAACGCGGGGTAAGAGCATCTCTCTGCTGGCACAAACGCTGCCTGTTAAACACCGACCGTCCCTCGCTCCCGCTCCTTCTCCTGCTGTACCTGGGGAAAGGGTTTCTCATTTATCCTCTTTGCCCTACAGACCTAAATAGGTCAAAACTAATGCTCAAAGGGGTGACAGGAGGCAACGTTTCACTTCGTAGGGCTCTGCAAATGCCTTCCTCTCTGTTTGTCTTTTTTTTTTCTCCCTTCTCCCCACGTGCTCATCAGTCCCTTAATGAGGGGGGTGGGTTTGCTGTAGAAATAGCACCAGGCTGAGAAACTGGAGACAGTGCTGGGGACTGGAGGGCTCTGTGGCATCTGTGGTGAGGTCCAGGCCCTGGTCACCGGCCAGGTCTCCTGGCTGTATGCAGTGTTCCCCTTCACGCCTGCTCCCTGCTTCCTACCCCAGCTGAAAATCCCACTGGACCACAGGACTCTTGAAATACTTTCTCCAGGTCATGGCTGTCAGAGACCACATGCTGTGGCCGAGTCCAACCCTAATGACAAATGCAAATCTACTCTTACCTTGCAGGAGCACAGACTATTTTATCTGTTAAGTCTTATGTCAGACACAGACGCTAATACTGCTTGGGCCATACGCGGTCATCGGGCAACACTATTTTGGGGAAAACCGCCAAACCTTCAGGATACAGTGTGCTTCAACGGCAAAACGTCCTCGTCCCTTCCTTGGCCCACCTGAGTTTAAAATACAATCTTCTCTTAAAACAACCCTGGAGACAGCTGGGTGTAATTCAGCCCCCGGCTTGGACTGCTGTAATTCACAAAGACCAATTTGCGGAGCCGAGGGCCGCAGGTACCCTATTTCAGGTGGTGGCTTCCCGAGGGGAGCGCGTGGAGGGGGTGACAAATACAAGCGGCCTGAAACAAATCAGAGGATAATGCTGTGCCACAGAACGATGTCGGACGCCTTCTGTCTGCGGGCACCTAGTACTGCTAATAAGCAACTAACATAACTGCCTAATCTGGCAGGAATTATTACCTGCTGAATAACGTAATAGATTTCTAGTCCCTGTGTGTGTAATTTCCACTAGTCCCCAAAGGAAAGCTATATAAATCTCGCCAGAGTTGTTTGTAGAATTGTGATGCACCACAGGTGTACTTTGAACTTCACAAACTGCACTAGATTACGTCCCATTACGCCTCTTGAGGGGCCGTAATTACTGTGAGCTCTTCTGGGGCAGCGGCTGCTGCTTGCGATGTGATTTTCCAAAGCAGGACCTTAACCTGCCTGGCCTCTCTTTGTCACTGCGCCATTCACCTTGATTAGCTGTAATGCACGGACGTTGTTAAACCCGCCCAAACAACTCTTGGACAGCTTTGAAATACGGTTAGTGTTTTTATAAGGGCTATGCTTTTAAATAAAGCAGGATCTTGAAAAATGGTCTTGGAGAGACGTGGGCCTTTTTCAATAGCTTTTAAAAATAATATATTTAAATAAACAACATGGTCACAGTCTTAATCACTTAGGTAGCCTACCTTATAGGAAAATAATTCACTATTTCAGATTCTAGTTCAAGAGGAAGAAATAAATTCTAGCTGTTCTCAGAAATAATAAATTAGATTCTGACAAAATGCTGTGTACATGTGTCCCTATATTAAAGGGGGAATGGTGTGATGTGAGTGTGAAATGAAAAGAAGGACCCAGTCATTTAACAAGGAGGGGTCCTGCTCACATTCATTAATCAAGATGATCACAGCAGCCAAATATTTGATTAAAAGGATGTATAAAAATAGCCACTGAAGAAAGTAAGCCTGCATGGGTCTTTGGCTGTGGTGTCTGGGAATGGTATAATCCTGGAACTGCAGCGTGCAAAGTGAGTGAAGACTCTTTTAAGCGCCCACCTAAGGGACCGGTGAAAATTAACGGCACAGCAGAAAGGCTCTCTAAAGGTCAGCCAGAATTATACGTAGAGGCCTGCATTTGGAAGTAGTCAATTAGCACCGGACTGCCTATTGCAGTTGTTTTTCAGCAGAGGGGTTTTAATTACAGCAACACTTTGCACGTCTGATAGTGCCTTGTATCTGAGGAGCTCAAGGAACTCTCCACCTGAAGAATTATCCCCACTCGAGGTTGGTGCGTTGCTGCTATTTACTGGTGGTTAAACAAAGTCGTGTTGGGAGGAATTGACCCATGTAGAAGGAGAATGCAAAGGGGGGGACTTTTCTGCTCCAGTGTCACCTTCTGCAGTGGGGCTGGGACATCAGGGTGCCCTGTGCCAACTCCCTTTGCAGCCAAGGGAGAGAAATGGGACAAAACTCATCTGATCCCAAAGGTCCCATCTTACCACTGCACCTGCAAAGTGACTGTAAGAGAGGACGAGGGGTTTGGTTTGTGAGGGAAGCTTGGCTTCTGAGGGATGCCGGTGGCACACATGAATCCTACATCTCACATCCGACCATCTGACCTGGCTGGGATCCCTGTGACCTCAGGCTGCTCCAGGGTACCACCAGGTACAGCCAAAACTATGCTTGTGCAAAAAGCGTACTGCCCGTGACCTGGGGATGTTGCTTGTGAAACATCTCCTTGAAAATATACCAGAAATAGTCCTGAAAAATGATGCCTTGAAAAAACAAATGAGCAAAAACTTCGATGCTTTAAGGCGGAAATGAGGAAAATCAAAGAGCTGTAAAAGGTCTTTCAAAGCTCCATTTTCATTACTACTGCTACTGTCATTGCATTTAACAGTAAGGACAATCACTGTTTCTTGTGAGGAAAAGCATGTTTTCTTGCTATGGACATAAACTAGAAATTGCCTAAAAAGATTTCGTTTCTGTAAGGGTTTTTGATGTTGAAACTTCACCAAAACTGAGGAAAAGGGCAAACACAAACATTTTCAGTGGGAAACTACCAGAGCAATGTTGCCTTGGTGGGGTGGGAGGTCATCTCTGCAGCAGCCCGGAGAAGGCTGTGGCTGTGCCCATGTGTCAGGACCCATGGGGAGATGGCTCACGCTGGTCCAAAATGGGTGCATGATGCTCCCATCCCACCTCTTGGGAGCTGTCAGGGAGATTCCTGTGGTCTTCTAGCTGGCTATTTTACATTCCCTCCACATGCAGCAATATTGAAACCTGCTGGCACTTCTTTGGATACTCCCATCTTGCAAAATCTTCAAGCGTGTAGCTGTCATGTCTCCTGCGCAGCCCCTCCAAGGCTGTTCTTGCTGCTCCTCAACAGTCCTTGCCATCTTCCTCCCTGATCCTGCCAGTGCATTCATCCAGCATTGGTGCTGCCTGCCTGTATTCCCAGCAGGGCAGCAGAGCCTGTGGCCATTCCAGGGAACAGCCCCGAGGCATGGTCACGTTTTGGTGACATCTACCACTTTCTGCTTACAGTTACTTTATTTATTGTCCATTCTTGTTCTTGGACTACTTCTGTGTTGTTGCTTTCCAACCTTCACTTTCTTTCCGAATAAAAATGTCACATTTTGGATTACATTTCCTATATATACAAGGTGGCCTTTTTCCTCTCTCATTTAGCTGTTATCTGTCTAACTTCATTATCCTCTCTGGACTTCTCAGCCTCTGAATTAGTCTCTTCTACAAATGTCATGAATCCGCCACTAATTCCCCTAGCTACCTGGTGAGGGAATGTATTAAATAGTGCTGGTCCTAAGCGGTGCCTCTGGTGCCCCTCTAATTCTTTAGCCAGTGATACTGCATTAAGTAAGAGGCAAGAAAACAACACCGGGGTGTCTTGCCCACTGTGGGAACTCATCAGATGCTGGAGGTGTGATGAGAACAGCAAGTCTTTCTTTTTGGAGCCGCGAAGAGGAGGCAGCATATTGCTGTAGTTCATCCTGCCAGTCCTTTTCCTTTTTTTAAACTGAGGTCTAAAACCCTGCTGCCCGGGACCACGTATACAGCATCGCTTCACAAAACCTGGTGTGCTGCACGCTGCCATGGCTCCATCCCCACCCCCGGACGATGCTCCCTCTGAGCATTGCTGCCAGGAGGGAACGCCAGTTTGTATTTGCATCTTTAACCTCTGGGTCATTGTTTCTTGTTTTTCTCTGACCGGTTCTAAAGATGCTTTCATTTAGCCCAGGTGAAAACAATGGGAGCTCCTGAAGCCTCATTAATTCCCTCGGAGGAAAAAGCCAGATCCGTCCTGCCAGAGAGAGAGGACTGAAGGGGAGATTATAGCATTAGAATGAGGTTAAGAGATGGGATATCTGAGGCTCACAGGGGGTGGACTGCTCTTCTCTGCATCTATTAATTGAGTGCATTTCACACACAGTTGAGCTAGAGGAGAAAGCTCGAGTCTAAACAACAACAACAATAATAATAATAATAACAAAATAATAGTTCAACATGGAATACAAATTATGGGAGCATGAGTAAACCGTAAAGCCTGTTTGGTAGATGGACTGCAGAGCCTCAGTGTGTCCTGGAGAATTTCATAAATCTAATGAAGCTTTCACACCTTCAGGGACAGGGCTGAAGCTGCCAGGCTTCCTATCCATCTTGGGATCAATAGTGCAGTTAAGTAAAAATCACCTGCAAATAAAGAACACAGAGTTGGGAGTGCAGCTCATCTCTCACAGAGGAAACAGAATAATAATCCCAAAGCCAGTGGTTTAAAAACTTGCAGCTTTATCTGCGATAGGGCTTTTCCTGGGATGACCCAACAGTAAATCAGGAAAATGATTGTGGGAGTGAAGGTAATTTCACATGTGGTAGGACCCTCTACTGACACATGAGAAAAACAAATGTGAAAGATGGGTATGAAACACAAAGGCAGTTTGCAAACCTCTCCCCTGCCCCTCGCTGCAGCATTGCTGATCCTGCACTCCGTGTAACTGCTTTGGGGCTGTCTTGGAAACCAGCTCCTGAAATCGAGTAAATAAAGAGCAATCCTTGCTTTTCTCTCAAATGGGGAGTCAGAGATCTCCATCCCTGTGGCCTTGCCCATCTGGGGGCCACCTGCTCTGGGAAGCCCAAGGGAAGCTCAAGTTTAGGGGCATTCGGCTCATGTGTCATGTTTACTTAGTCACAGGTGTGCTTGCAAAAAGGTGCTAAGGTGTTTTCATGGTGGACCTGCCAGACCCCTGGCTTTCAGACTCAGCTGCTTTTCCTTGGGGCTGTGAGCCCCGTCCACCCACCTGGTGGCTGCAGTCCCATCCCTGAAGGAGGGCAGGGGGAGAGTCCGTGAAAGACTTAGACCATGGAAACCTTCTGAGATGGACATTGCAGTGAAGGGATTTCTGGTGGGTGCTTAGGGACAAGTTTCCTTCCACTCGCTCATCTCCCTGTTGGCACCTCAACTTTGGGGGCTTGAGCTTCAAGGTAAAGAGCAAGAACTGAATGGAGTCTCCAAGCCTAGCAGAGTCAGTTGGGAGAGACACAGGCTTGTGTTTGTTGTTGCCTGTGTAGGTTCTAGGTGTGACCCGTGATGGTGACATGTCCAAGGGCAACACGTCCAAGGTATACAAACATTCAGCTCTTACTTACTTACTCATCCTTCCATTCCAGCCCAAACACAAAAATAACTCAGATTAATTACCTAGTGACTGAGGTCCTTTACAGCACACATTATTTTATTTCCTGTGACTGTGGAATTGTTTTTCTTTCTTTCACACTGCACAGTGTGGCCCTGACAGTGGGTAAGTGCTAACATAATGGAGGGGGAAGAGTCCTGATTTAGGAAAGCAAATTAAAGTGTAGCTTTTGCCTTTGCAGGGGTGCAAGAGCTATAAATTTACTCATCTCTAAGAGGTCATTGCACGGCAATGCTCTGCCTTCTGCTGAATAGAAAAAAATAAAAGTTATGTTCTAGAGGATAAAAAGTAAGGGAGCTGACTGTAGTAGTTAGATAAATCACGCATCCCTGGCTTATCTAGTTGATCTGTGTGATGCCCAGAAATGAAGCCACAAGATCCTGGTAAGGGAGAAATCAGCAGAAAAAGAGACAGCAAAGTAGAAGTCAGGTCCTGGGGACGGGCAAGTTCAGGGAACAGGTAACCATGAGGAGGACATGAGCTGGGATGCAGGGACCTACCATCTCCCTCTGGGCCACTTGGTTTTTTACTCTGGGCTCGCAGCCCCCATAAAAGGGGATGTTAGGCCTCAACCTTTCTGGTGCTGGGGAAGAGGGAGGGAGAGCTGGTTGTCAGCCCACTCATAAGGGCTTCTGGGGACGTGGAGATGCTGCAGGAATGATAGTCCTGTGTCTCCTGGCCAGTGGCAAGAGCTACCCGGGATAGGGAGGGCGCAGACAGCTCAAAAATGAGACGGAGGTGTGAAAGAGGCCCGGTCAGAGATTTGGAGGTCTCACTCTTTCCTCTGCATGCTTTACACCTCAGAGGGAACAAATACCCTCATGCTTTCTGCCTGAGTAATAATCCTGTGTTGTTTTAATCACCTCTCAGGTCCTGAATCTCTGCAGAAAAAGAGTGGATGAGTAAAAAATTGGCTTTTTTTTGGTGTTAACTCAGGCTTTGTTTCTGCTTGCTAACTGAAAAACCTGTCCTTTATGAATTATGTCTATCTGGAACTGGAGTGAAGGATGGGAAATTAAATGTATCATTGATACAGGCTCAAATTTCATGGACCATCAGTGTCCCTTGGTGAGTAGGGCTGCATGTCTAAGGTGGTTGTCAGTGAAGTGGGTATTCACAGAGGGAAATGGGGTTTAGCCATCACTCCTTCTGCCATGCGGGGTCTCTCTGCAGGCAAGATTTTATCTTAAGACACACAGATTTAAAGATAACTTTCCCCCCTTTTTTTTTCTTCTTTTGCTTTGGTTTTCAGTCTGGCACCAAAGCTAGAACATCTACAGCTTGTCAAAACATTCAGGGAGAGCTTCTAGAAGACTAATGACCAAAAAGCACAAGATCTGCCCGTAACTGCTTAATAACAGAGTGTTTTAAAATGCTTCTCTGACACTACCATTTTTTATTTATAGAATGCTGAGTACATGCAAATAGAGTGTCTTTGGGATTGCATGCTGAGCCCTGGGGCATTCACAGATCCCAGTTATAAATCTGGAATAAGGCAACGAATACCGACTGTGATATCACTACTGCTGTAATAAGCATGATATGTTTGCTCTTTTCATTCTTTTGCTTATTCAAGATACTACAAATATCTACTGCCCGGTCCAGTACGAGCAGCCTTTGAAGACATCGGGACTCCCAAACCGGCAGGTCAGCCCTGGGCTGATTGTTTCCCCTTAAAACCGGCAGAAATTAGGGCTCAGGATCTCAAAGGTACGTACTCACCTAACCCATGTTAATAGCAGGTGGTGGCAGCAAGATTTATTTGGTGAATTGACACCAAAATCTTGCCAACAAAATATATGAAAATGTTGAAAAATATAAGAACTGGGGAAAGCAGAAGGTGAAATGTAGTGAGTAGGATGATCATATAGTCAAGTCAAGAGGATAATGTAAAACAACAGGACTAATAAAAATTGCAACTGCTTGGAAATATAAAATAAATGATGTGAAATAAAATGACAGTATAGTATAAGAAGAGATGTGTAGGACCATGTAAGGCATGAGGAAGTCCTGCGTAGCAAACTTAGAGATACAATAACATGTAGGCTGGTGTAGTACGTGACAGAGAAGAATGACAGGGGAAGGTTTAAAGCAAGGATTTCTTGGGTTGCAGTGATAATGAAAAGAGATGCTGTAGCTGACAGAATGAGATAGAAAAATCATATTATGTAGAATTATATGGTAAGTGGTATATTATTCTGCCCTCTCCCAACTGAAACAGACTCACACTTCATACTTCCAGAATCTGGAAAAGTTGTTCCTGAACTCCCCTCTCTACAGCCAGATGAGATAGATAACATCCAGAAAATCCCAAGAAGTGACTGTAGCATTTGATACCACTGCTCGTGCCACGGGCTGACTCAGGGGCAGGTACTAGCAATAGGCAGAGTGTGGCATTTTTAGTAATTCCTATTCTTCCTCCAGGTTTTCCTCTAAGCAGTTTTATTGGCCTTTCCCACTTATTTGAAAAGGCGAGTTGGAAAGCAATGTATGAAGAGAAATCTTTGCTCAAGGAAGGCCTCAAACTGGGAACATGTGCCTCAGTTAAGTCCCCTTTTCTTTATTATCTGCCTCTTTCCTAGTGCTACACTGACCGAGTGCAGTGCTGGTGATTAGAGACAGCTGGTTAAAGCTTTTGGCTTTCACTCCCTCAGACATACCCTCTTACAGATATCTCCTCACCTTTACAGAAGCAGGGAGTTGATCCATGTTGCAAAGAAGCTGTGTGTATTTTACAGCAGCAGAGAAGAGTTGACAAGGCATCTATGCCATTTCTCCATGCTAAGCAAATGGGTATCAAGCAAGTTAACAGTGAAATTAATTTGGAGTTTAAATAACTAGGAAAAACCCCACAATTCAACGTGCAGATTTTCTTAAGTAGTAAAAATGATTCCAGCTAATAAAAAACTTCAAGAGACAGAATATGTTCAGGGACCTATATAAATAAAATGTCCAAAAATTAATAGCAATAAAATATATATCACATTGCAGTTCTTGCTGTTTTTCTTTAGAAATGAACAATCCGCCAACAACATTTTAGAGAAAAGCAGGGTTGTGTCTTTGAATGGATTACTGTTCCTGCCTTCACAAGGTGGCTTGGATCATCACAGAATGCCTCAGCTTAGAGAAAAAAAGCACTCAGAAATGTCACTTGGCAGCCAGGTCCGTTGCTGAAACCCTAAAAGAAATGACTTCCAGGCAGTAGCCAGACTGGGCCTTAATTGGTGCGGCTGAAAGGTCCTGCCTGGGAATAGTGACAGGCAAAGTCAACACTTGGACCTGTGATTTGTATCCCAACGTGACTCTTGAATGATGTTAAAGTAAAAAATGTGCATTTTTGGGAATTGTGCTCCCATGTGACAGTCCAGTGGGGCAAACATGTCTGCAAAGTGGCCACTCAGGTCAACTGTTTCAACAAGGGTATCTGATTCCATTTGAGATGCCTTTGGGGACCCTGCTAGGCCTTCAGATGGGGGGGTATCCCTGGGTCCTGTGCCACATCTGCCTTGAGGATGTCTCAGGTGCCCTCAAATCAGCCCTCAGGTGGCACTAGCCCTTCAGGCAGCTGAAAGGAGCCCTCGATACCGTTGCTGCATGGGGCAACCTCCTAAGATGAGAAGACACCAGGGCATCATATGCCAAACTTGTTCACAGCTAAATGAGAACAGTGAATTACTGGCAGAACTGAAGAAAGCAGGTTCAAGCCTCTCTGCACCACCTCCCCTGGATGCTCCCTGTCTGACATCGCTCCGGCTGTCCCCAGCGCCGGGTGTTGAGCCTTTGTGGTTAGCCTGCTCTTCCTTGCCAAACCATCCTGCTACCAGCCAGGGAAGTGTTAAACCTGCCTCTGCCCCTCACCTCTGGGGACAAAAAAGAGGAGAAGCACCGTTTGAAATGGAAACGTCACACAAGGTTGCTTTCTTGCCTGCTGTAAGCTGTATATTATTAAAGGCCCAAGTCATGTTTTTCCCAGGGCTCTTCTCTGGAGCTGCAACATGGATAGAGACAGGAACAAGGGCACAAGAAACCCTTCCCTGAGGCAGCCCCAGGGTTGTGCGTCATCTCCTCAGTCAGCCTGTGCCCCAGCACTGACAGGATGTTGAATTTCTCTAGTGCTTTCCGCACAAGTTTTTCAAAATCGTTATTTGAACTTTGCAAACACGCCGGTGGCGGTGAAGAAACCCCCCTCATTTTCCAGCACTGTGTGACAGATGTGGCACAGGGAAGGCAGCAGGGGGGGAAACATGGGGGCAAAGCATCATTGCTGCTTTCTGCTTACTGCTCTCAGCAGTTTTACATGGCCAAAGCCACTTCTTCATGCGATTTCTGAGCACTTAGAGAAAAACCCCTAAGCAGGAAGAAGGTGATGTCCGTGTATCTGCTACCCTGGGGCCTCTCCTTGCTGTGCTCTGGCCCTTGAGAATGGCTCTGGGAAGTGTAACTGAGGGGAGGAGGGAAAGATATTTACCCTTTTCAAGTGTAGATACCTGCCTATGGCTCTACCTTAGGCTGAATGGCCTGGGGCTCTGGGGCTTGTAGTTGGAGGCACACCTTGGAGCAGGGACCCTCTGGGTGATCATTCAGAGCCTCTCATTTGGTTTCAGCTTGGAAGTGCTCACCTGCCCAGAAACCTTACATGAAGCTCAAGCACAAACCTGTATTTAATGATAAAAGACAATTAAGGCAACATGACCTATAGCCCGCCCAAAATGTTCCATTTGAGTCAAGGACAAGGTGGAGCTCAAGGACAGCAAAATGGGACCATAAATGAAGAAGCTGCCATGCCAAAGCTGGGCTGTGCTTATGGTTTCTGCACATGGTCTGAGCCCACTAGAAATCCCAGATAGTTGGACTTTGCTCATCCTTCCCTCTTGAAGACAAAACTAAATCAATATCTTCCAGTTTGACTCATGCTAAAATCAGGGACATAGACAGTTCCCGCAGCCCAGCTGCTCCTTGTAAACTTTCCAAGCCAGAGTAACTTGTTTTTGTGTCTGAATCTCAATTTAAAGTCCAATGGTTTTTTTGCTTACTTCTATTTCTCTAAATCTCAGCATGCTGTGTGAAAGGAATAAATCTACTAATCTATAACTGAGGTCTACAGAGTGAACTAAATGTGCTGTGTACTGGTTGGTGATTTTGCTTAAAGAATCAGCAGAAAAACATAGAGAGGATAAAGAATGGTTAGACTCAGTATTTTAAGCAATTAGCATTTTGAGGCCCTTTAAAATGGAAGTGAACATCTGTTAATAAAAGAAGAAAATGAGAAAACAACCCCCCTAAAAACAATTACGTGAATCAGTGGCAAAAGCTCAGATCTGTCATATGTTACTTTGAATTTTCTAGTAACTTTTAAAATCCTGAGTGCGGAGCCACAAGTGGATTTATTAGCACCTAAAGCAATTTCCAAAATGTGAAAGGTGAGCAGCATGCACAGAGGCAGAAGAATAAGCGGGAGCTAGGCAGCAGAAAGCAAGCAGCATTTGGAGAGGCAGAGCTCTGGCCACACTGAAAAAAGAAAACAAAAAAGGGAGAAACTCCATGTTCATCAGTTCAGCCGAACTGGTGTAAAATGGAAATTTCCATCCCAAATGGAAATCAGATTTTCATGGAAAATCTGAACTGGGCTGGATTGAAAAAAAAAACCCAAACAAAAATAAAAACTAAGTACAACTACCTGCCCAAACACATCAAAGTATTGATCTGATCATTGCCTCCGAAGGGAAATCACAGCAAATCTCTGCAATGCGGCCTCACCTTTGCAGACCTGTTTCTCCCTCACTAAAGCCATCTTCTCCCATCCCAGGGAGCTCCCCAAGTTTTGGCCTGATAAGCTACAAACAAATGAGCCTCCCCAAAACACAGCAGCGGGGCACCGGTGCACTCCCCAGGCTTTTTGCCAGCGCTCCGTTTAATGCCACTTTCTGTTTTCCTTCTGCTCAAGATGTGCATTTCTTGTAACCGCTGCTCTTCTGGGAGCAAAGAGAGCGAATTTCTATAGCTGCAAAATGAAAAATATGTTCCAAACTTGAGAAGGCAGAAATGTAATGGCTGCACCTCTCAACCTGACAGGATGACCTAGAGGTGGAGTAATTTGAATTAAAAATCAATTCCAGTAAATACCAGACAGAAGAAGAGTCCTTGTCCGGGAAAGAGAATAAAACCAGAAAGAAGTTTCCAAACCTTAAAAAAAAATATGTTTCATTGGTATTTGAAAGACTAAAACTGTCCAGGCTTTTAGTGCAAAGTGATAGGGAAAAGGAAAATATATTATCTCTCAGCCCACACATTTCTAGCCGAGGATGTCAAGTTTGATGTCAAGTTTGCTGCACAGGTACTTTACAGAAAGCCCGAGCTGACTTTCAGCGCTCCTCCATGCTGTTTCACACACTCGGTGCTCCAGGGGAGGTGCGTTTCATCGAGCATTAAAGCTGCTGCTCTCGGTTGCTCTGACTTCATTAACAAATAACACAGTAAAATTATTACAGACGTGTGGTTGGAGGGGGAGGGAAGGAAAGAAAGAGAGTTAAAATGTGTTAATACTGAAGGGTGCTTCAGACCATCTGCTTTAAAATTGCTTGCCGCACTGAGGGCTGAGTGGGCTGTATTGTATCCTCCGGTGCTGTATCGGTGCTTTCCCCACGCGGTGGGAGCGATGGACCCTGCACCCGCTGTGCTGGGCCACACAGAAATCACACCAGCCAGCGAAGAGGCAATGAAGAAAACTTGGCATTTGCTGATGGTTTCTCTGATATTAAGTTTGCCTCAAAAAACCCCCCCAACCTCTTAAAGCAGTAACTCTCTCCTTCCTAGAAGGTGAGGTGTGGCTCTTCTATGATCTTTAGTTATAAAAAACCTAAACATTAACTTGGGCTTTGCTTAGTGTTGACCCTAGTGCACCACAAAGGAGGGTGTGGATGGCCAGAAACCAGCCACCACCGCCCATTTTCACACTTGCTGTTACCTGCTTCTCTGCCAGCCACTCGG
Source organism: Xenus cinereus (assembly GCA_025774025.1). Classification (NCBI taxonomy): domain Eukaryota; kingdom Metazoa; phylum Chordata; class Aves; order Charadriiformes; family Scolopacidae; genus Xenus; species Xenus cinereus. The sequence continues at coordinate 8,815,201 of JAOXJK010000077.1, forward strand.
CTCCGCACACACACGATCCTTTATTTGCCAAATTTTAAGCTATGGCAGGTCCCTGGGTAATGTCTGCCCTAACTTAAGACAACACAAGAAACAAGGGGCTGTAGAGAGCTGTTTCCCAGACGATTTCAGTGATGGAAAGATGCTGTCCTGTTATTTCCCTGTGGATGCCCAGCAGTCTCTGCCTGGCACTCCCATTTACAGGAGCTGCCTTCTGCTCAGAATGGCAATAGTGTCTTTCTGGCACTTGTTTTATTTTCATTATTTATTTTGGCTCTGGTTTCTAATTCTGCAGCTGCAGATCCCATAAAATGTAGAAGCTAAAACACGTTCCTGACTCCTGATTTGAGGAATGCAGAAAGGTGAATCCTGGGGAGGCATTTGTCAGGACCCACAGAAAATACAAACAGATCTTTCATTGTAACCCCATTTTCTTCAGTTTCCCTGGAGACAATCAGAACTCCATTGAGTTATAAATACAAAGCACAGCAGGGTTGTGTCTGCAGCCCTGGAGACATCAAGGCGTGGAATCTGTATTTCCTCTTTTACGTAGTTGAAGTCCAGAAGGTTGGGCTTGTAGCCACCGCCATCACTGGATCTTGCAAAAAACCGTGGCCCCGGGTGCAGAAAGTGGAACTGCAGGAGGTGGTGGGGCTGAAGGAGAGATGGCAGCGGCAGAGAGCAACACTTTCGCTGCCGCCCCTCTGCCATCCCCCAGCCTTCACTTTCTTGGTATCAGTCTTGTGTTGAAAATAGCAATTTTATCTAAGCTATTAAAATTAATCAAGGAGCTATTTCTGAGCTTTTTATCTTGAATGAGCCGGACACATCAACGCTACTGGAAAAAAGAGAAGGCGCCTGTAGAAGTACTGTGATGACAAAATACGACACCTATGGCGTTTCAAACAGGAGATCTGCAAAATATCGAGCAGCTGAAGTTGGTCTCAGCTTTACCATTGCTCCTTTCACATCTCCTGCTGGGTGCAGTGATACTGATATACAGCAATGGGAGCTCCGACTGCAGCAGGCACATCGGCAAAACCCTTGTGTTGCGTGCTTTGCTTGTTTTATTTTGTTATGCTGCTTGCATAGGAAATACCTCGACAAATGTAGAGGAGTGTAAATACCGCTGAACTACATACACCTCAGGGCTCTCGTGAGGCAGGAGGGGTGGTTGGAGCTGATCCAGAGGGGTGCAGGGGCCGCAGCTCGCCCAGCCCAGCTGGCTGCGCTCTGCGGGGTCGGGTACAACCCCAGGGGGGTCCCTCAGCTCGCTGTCACGGGGGGGATAGGTCACAGCTTCACAGCGTCAGGCTGGGAAAAAGGCAGATGTCACGTGGGATTCTATTAGGTGTGTAAGGCCGCAGCGCTGCACGCAGAGCTGCCGCCTGCCCCGGGGGGCTCTGGGGTCGGTGGAGAGGAGCAACCCCCCGGCACCACTGCACTCCATCGAAGCAAATATAACAACACGGGTTACAAACCCGTGGCTGGTGCACAGCGAGAGCTAACACGAGGAAGGGGAAATCTATTAAAGTCATGCAGATCACCTGGGAGGCAGGGCTTATTTGGGCAGAACGCATTTTAATCTGATTTTAATGAGGCTGATATTTTAAAAAGGATGTTGAAGAACGCTATTGGGGGTATAGGAAAAAAACAGCTGTACACAGAATTTCAGCCTGCAGAATTGTTTAGGCTCCATCTGAAAGTGGCAGCCTTAAAGAGTTTAAATTGTTTAGATTATCAAAAAGTAGATGGAGAGGTGACTTGATTACGGTGAAAATCCACAGGGAAAAAGTAATAGTTACTATAGAGTTAAGTGGTTCATAGGAAAAAAAAAAAGGTATAAAAAGAATGAATAGCTGAAAGCTGAAGCCAAATAAATTCAAATGAGAAATCCAGCACAGTTTTTAGCAGTGAGAATGATTAATCACTGGAACAAATTACCAAGTGAAGCAGCTGATTCACAGTCTCTCAAATGCTTTCAAATCACAACCAGTTGTCTTAAGCCCAGAGTGGACACCTTTGGTTAAACAAAAACTATTGGGCTTAATAGAGAGGTGACAGACTGGTATTCAATTACAGCATGAGTGGCCAGGCTGAACTTACAGACAAGATGAGAAGCCACTCTTGCCTCCCTCCTTCCTCCCAGCACTGAAATCTCCATGCACCCAACCTCACCACTGACCGGGGACGGCAGGACCGGGCTGCCGTCCCTGTTCCTGTGAGGGGTACAGGGATGGAGGCTGGCACTGAGACCAACAGTGCTGGAAGCAGGAGAAGAGGCTGCCTAATCTCCCCTTAAAGCTTACCTCTTGCAGTTCCTGGCCTTGCCAGGGCCCCACGCACCTCCTACAGCCACCCCACAGCACCCCGTGACACCCCATCCTGCCAGACGTGTCCTCGACCGCAGCTCTTGAGAGCCGCCTGGCTCAATTAGCCCAGGGCTTGTTTGGAAACAAGTCTGGGTTTTACCTCACTGTTCCATTTCTTGCCATGTTTTACTGGGTTTGTTAAACACAATTATGTTTTAAACATTACACAGAAATTTGGACGGGAGCTCTCTCTGGCAGGAAACCCACCCAAATGCACTGAAAAAGAGAGATTCCCACATGGAAGGCAATAACTGACAACTTCCATCTTTCCTCAGCTGCAGTGCTACATTTATAACATTAGGTGAAGCTATGTGAGGAAATAGATGCCGGAGCCATCCTCCCACAGTCTGGCACAGAGTCCATTAAGAAATCCCGTTGTCTCTCTGGAGAACACTCAAAGCTCAGGCGCTAAGATGCTGCTTTTGGAAAGATAATGGATAAAGATGAAATCAGTTTTTCAGATTGGTCTTTCCTTTCCATAGGGGCTGTCTTTATATTTCTATGATGTAGAATAAAAAGAAAGAGCATTCACTTCCTAATGAAATGAAAAATTTCATTAATTTGCGGATATCCATTCCTTTAAGAGCTTCACTCCTTGAGCTCATTAACTCCGTGGCTGTGGCTTGCGCTGATGCTGCCCTGCAGTTCTTGCCAGGATTTGCTTTCTGTTCTCTGGTCTGGACCAAGATGTAGAGAGTTTGCCAAGCCCCAGAGTAATGCCTGCTGTTACCGAGCAGATACGCAGAGATATTTCCTACTGAACGATGGGAGAAAAATCCTCTGATATTCTCAGCTGCTGTCAATCCCAACAGTTTGATCTGGCTGACTTCTGCAGCAATGACAGAGCTCATCCTGGTCCTGCAAACCATCCAGAGCTTGGTAATTCATGAAACTTTCAAGGAAAGCTCATTTGCAAGCTCATTTGCTGTGACCCATGCAAGATGTGGCAGCAGTCTCAGCTGAGCGGCCGGGGAAGCCTGTGTGAAGTGCTCTGCAGATCTGGGGAGCGGATCCATGGGGCTCCTGGCGAGTCTCAGTTATGTAGAACCCCTTTAGCAACATCGAGCATTGGCTTTTGGGTTATTTGATGTAAGTAGCCTCCAGTGTGTCTAAGGTTTCAGCAGCAGCATGAGGTTTGGAGAGTTTTTCTCTTAACAGCATCAGGGGTGGGCCATAGGATGAGCATAAATATTTCAATTACAAAAAATGTTTTGTGAAACTGTTTTCTATACAGTTGAAATGATGAATAAAAAAACTGGGAAAGAAGAAGGTATTACAGATGCTTAAAAGCAAACTTCTGATCGTCACCTTCCTTTCTCTTTTCTGTCCCATTTCTCTTAAAACAGCATTCTTGGGGCTGCATTGGTTATAGACTCATAGAATCAATCATAGAATCACAGAATGGTTTGGGTTGGAAGGGACCTTAAATATCATCTAGTTCCAAACCTCCTGCCATGGAAGAGGACACTTTCCCACTATAGAATCATGACACCTCCCACTATAGAATCAGATTCTTTCTTAGCATAAGGTAAACAATTTTTTTCTTATTCCGCTTCAAGGGATAACAGATTTTCTGCAATAGAGATGTGTCCACTTGTAAGTTGATTCAACAGGCTTGCTTAGCTTTGCGTTGTGGAAATCATGTTCGCTGCAAAATTGGTCAGAAAACAATCTCTAAAAATTAAAACCAATAAAATCCTGGACTGAAACCTGCTATCCTTCCCTAAGCAAAAATGTAATTTCATTGAGTGGGTGTTCTACTGCCGCAAGATCAGCAGCATTTGGTCTTTTGTATTCAAGGTAAGCGTCCTGTGAAATGTATGTAAAATTTTGCAGTATTTTTGGATTTTGTTTTCTAAAACTAATAAATTATGCAAATGTGCTTCCAGGAAGCTTGTCTTTGATCTAAAGAAAGGCCATCTATAATGAAGCCACAGGAAAATGCACTAAAGGGAATAGTTTCTGATGATGAATAAAATTTTTATTTATAAATTTATAACTCTCTTTGTCCCTATCTATACATACACAGAAATCTCTCTATACACATATAGATGTTTTCTGTTCTTCTTCCATCAATGTTCAAAACACAGGAATTAATAAAGTACGTACTTCTGGTTCCAAAACACTGTGATTATTTGCTTGTTACTAAACAACACTTCTATGAGAACCTGCCCTCTTACATCAAATATCTAGAGTAGAGTGATCCAGCCTATGGCAAAGAATGGTCTAAAATCTAAATGCTGGAAAGAGTAAGTTTAGTTGTAAAGTTGCTAACTAGTAAAGGAGATTTGGAACTGACAAGCTGATCCTTGGGCAAAGACATGAGAGGAAGAGGGATGGGGATGTGAATTTGCATAGTCAAGGAACAGCTTTGGGAAGGACAAGAAGAAAAACTGAAGTTCGTTTTTACAAACACCTCAGGTATGTGCACACTACCCTGGGGGAAGAGGAATGAAGAAGAACAAAGAAAGGAGCTTTACAACTACTTTGAGGTCCAGAAAGTAGTAGGCAATAAAACCTTTTGAAGTCCCTACTTAAATGTGAAAGGAATGAAAGACAAGTGTGGCAGTGGTAGGGACAAAGTTAAGGACATCAGGTGGATGGGACCTCATGTAATAACAAATAGCATCATCTGCAAGGAGGACTGGGACTGATGGGGCACTTTATGGTAGGGAAAAGTGCTCAGGGACATAGACCAAAGTTTCTGAAGTAAGCTGGAGACAATTTTGGACAGAGAAGCAGAGAAAACAGAGAGAGGACTTGTCTAGCTTTGATCTGATCAGCACAAGGGACTCATTGAGAATATGACAGTGAAAGGCACTTTCTTAATGATGAAATGATAGTGATAGCATTCTTGGGAAGGAAAAGAGGGAGAGGAGAATAAAGCGGATGGAGTCAAGACAGCACACTTTGGTTCCCTCCAATAATTGGTAAGATTTCCTCCTGGGAAACAAATTGACAAACAATGCTTATAAAAAGGGTCTTTGGGCCACACTGAGTTATCCTCCGGCTGTTCTGCTGTTAGGGAAATCGGCAACATACTCTTGCACCTCTCCTTCCCCCCAAAGATAGCAAATAATGCAATATTTAAGGAGGAGTGTGGCATTTAAAATGTTTGAAGTGGTGTATACACAGTGCTCTGGGAATGTCTCACTTACTTACAGCACTGTACTTAGTGCTGCCCTTAGTAATCAGAAGTGGATCTGTCCAAGGAAGTTCAGAGCTACCAAAAGTGAGATGTATGAGCAAAGGCTGAGGTGCTGCATCTGTAGCCCGTAGAGGAGAGAGGATCGATAGAAGATCTCAGCCCTGAAATACAGCTGAGAAAAATGTTGCAAAGAGAAAGAAACCGTTTCTAGGGGTATGACAGGTAAGGGAAGAAGTACTGGACCTAAATTGCAGCAAGCGAGATCTAGGCATTAGGAAGATGTGTACTTCTGGGCTAGCTAAGCATGAGGGCACTCCTATTCTATGAGGATGCTCAAAATACACTATGATGAGCTAAAATATAAGCCCAAATCAACACTTCTCAGGCTGGCAGCTGTCTAGTCTGTCTCTCTCCCTTGGCAAAATGGTCATGGGCAAGGATTTTCTTCTTCCTCCATGTCTCTTTTTCGTTTGAGCCACAGTGAAAAAGGCTGTAGGGTTTCTACTGCTGAGGTTTAAAGGACAGATTAGGCAGAGATTTGCCAGGATTCTTCCTGCCCATGCTGGCAGTTTGATACGTAGTTTAAATCCCAAGTGAAGGAAACTTGCGAACTTTCAAAATTTCTTACGAACCAGAAATTCTAGGAAAAAACCCAAACACCCAAATAAAGGAGGCTCCTTTCCAGCCTCAGTCCCACCTCTGCAGTAAGGATTTGGAAGCTGTCGGAGCCCAAATCCATTCAGCATTTGTGGGGCTTTCTAACTTGCAGAGCTGGAAGGCCATTTTCCTGAGTGTATGGCAGAAATGAAAAAGTCTTGGAAAGAGTGACAGGACTTGGAGATAACATCCTTTTCCAGAGCAAATCTGCCTTGTGCAGATCTGCCTTAGATCTAAGGGTTCTGGCAAGGTCTGCCTGAAAATCAGCCCTGCTCTGGGAGCCAGGCTGAAGATTCGGCAAAAGTCCGCTGAGCTCAAGATGTTTAGAGAGAAATATTCCAGCCTCCATGGCCGTAACTATCTTCTGATGAATGTTTCTGATTAGATTTCACCAGTTTATGGCATGAGCTGTTTCTCGCCTCTGATCTCAGAAGTGTGTTGTGTTCTCTAACAGCATTGAATTCCCTAGAAATCTGCCTGGGTTTTTGATGCGAGGAAAGACTCCTACGCCCCGCAGCGCTACAACACGTGTGCTCCTCGGAGGTTTGCTGTACAGGCGTGGTCTGAGCTGGCTCCTCTCCTTTGTGAATCCTGCCAGAACCACAGCCTACGGTGCAGTGAACAAAGACCCACAGTATAGACAGAAGGGCAAATAATCCTAAACAGTTTGTCTCTAGCAGCGGCAGGGGGAGGAAGGGGGGAGGGTACGAAAGAAAGCATGCTGTAAATAATTCAATCAATGAATGGAAGTAAGATATCCACCATTTTGGCACATTGAAGATGTGCTTTGCACACGTGGAGGGTTGCAGTCAGTCCATGACAGCTCCTCTCTGCCCTTCCTTCCTCCTGACACTTTTTCCCTGCTCCAGCGTGGGTTGTCCACGGCCATAGCTCCTTCAGGGAATGTTCCCCTGCTCCGGCGTGGGGTCCTCCATGTGGGGGCCTGCTCCCCTGTGGTCCCTTCACGGGCTGCAGGGAAATATCCGTCCCCTCCTCATCTTCCTCCTCCTTCTCAGACCCAGGCACTCACAGGACGGTTTTCTTATACTTTTTTCCTCACACCTCACCGCCTCTGTGGTGTCTTGCCCTTTCTTAAGGGCTGCTGGCGTCGCTGACAGGCCCGGCTGTGCCCTGTGGTGGGGCCGTGGCAGAGCTGGCTAGAACTGGCTGGAACCGGCTGGAACCGGCTGGGGGCCTCTCCTCACAGAGGAGCCCCCGCAGCCAGTGCCCAGACACACACACCCAGTGCATCGCTTGGCTAAAAACACCCCAACTTTTAGTCACAAGTGTGAAAAGAGAGGGTGACAGGAAAGCATGTGAGTGCTGACAACCCAGGTGTCACCAGGAGCAGCCCCCAGCTGGTCTCCATTTCCCCATCCTCTGCTGTAAGTTGGTTTTTTACTTTTTTTTTTTTTTTGACTTTTCCTTCCTTTTCAGTTTTTTGGTGATTGTCAGACATCTTCTTTATCTGGGAACTAAGTTCAGGAAAGCAACGCTTCTTTCACAGCCTGCCATTGCCATGCCTGTGGCAGTGACTAGCCTGGGGGCTCTTCTTCCCTGGTTATCCCCAAAGGGCTTCTCCCATCAAACACCCTGGTGTGGTGATGGCCGCCCCCTCAGGCCTGACTCCAGCTGGGACATTGCCCATCTCCAGCAGCACCGGGGTATGTCAGGGTGGCACCAGAGCAGGGACCATGGGGACAGAGCGGGGAGGTTTATGAGCTGCTCTCAGGCAGCTTTGTGCAGCCAGGCCTTAGGAGCTCGGCAGCAAGGGCTGAGCCAAGCCTGGAACGGCACCGCGACCTCAAAACGGAGAGATGAAGGTAGGTGTGTGTGTTTTGGGTGCCTCTCGCACCCCTCAAAGCCTCTGAATAAACGTTGAACCCTGCCACTCCTGTTGATGGTGGTCAGTGGCCCTCTGGTATCAGTAAGGTTTTGGGAGAGAGAGATGTATGTGCAGCCACCTGCATGGTGGACAATCAGTTCTACCCCTTACTTCAAGTGTACCAAGTGTACCAAGTGTATTATAGCAAAGGGAAAGAGCTTGCAAATCTTTAAAGAAATGACTATTTCAAGGTTGCTCAGCTTATTGCACTGCAGCATTTCTCACTGATGCTAATGTCATATTCCCAACAAAGAAAGGCCACAAAATTAGTTAGAGAATATTTTTGTGAATCAAATACGCTTGTCCATAATTATAAAAGATACACAGTTAAAATGACTGTGGAGAAAATATGGCTGAAAGGTAGCAATTAAGATTTTTAAACTTTACATTTGTATTAAGAAATTCTCTGTGGAAAAATTTGAACCTTCGTTTATTTCATTAGCTCTATGGAATCAAAACTTTCAGGTATTTCCTGTTTTATTGTGGGGAAGATGGTACTGTTGAGTGCAAGGAGCTGGCATGATGTCACAGATAGTCTAATTAAACTCGTCATTCGTTCTAATGTTGGATGTGGTCTAGCATCCAGACAGGATAGTGTAACAATTTATCATCAGTGTGGGCATTTCCAGTAAAATAGCAAATCTAATAAACCATAATTACTTCTTGGCATTGGAACTACTATACTGAAACTCATTATAGTCATTGATTTCTGCCTTTAAAAAACTTGTAATATTTGTTTAAAAATAAAAACATTGACAAAACAATTTACCCGAAAAATGTTAATTTCTTTTCTGTGATAGGGTGGCAATTGTGGTAGAAGAAGTTGGGGGTCTGAGTGTCTGCAGTGTGGCCCCAGTTCTGCATAGGCCAAGGCAGTAATTTCATAAAGCTGAAAAAAACAGGATACTATTCAAATAGAAAATACTCTAACTGGTAACAACTTTCTAGCTTATATTTTTTTTTCTTTAATTGAGTAACTTTATTCTTTCTTAGATGCTTTAATTCTCTCAATGTTCTTGTCATTGTCTACAAAATAACTTCAGCTTTGATCAAGCATTTGTTTTAGTTTCAGTTGTGATCTTATGCAGTGGTGCAGTAAATAAGCAGTTTTAACAAAAGCCAGTGTGAAGAAGCATAATAATAAAATCAAGTTTCAGAATGCATGAATCTAAATATGCAAGCTATAAATTACATTTTCAATGGCTGAAGGGAGGCAGAAATTTTATGTTTAAGATATCAGAATTCTTTGTATGTGTTATCCTAAAATGAATAGATGTGTTTAAGGTCTGCTACCACTTGAATGCTATTATACCAAGGACCTCAATTCAGCCAACGCTTACCTGCCACTGAGTACTGCAGGATTTAAGCACATACTGATAGCTAGCAGGTCTCTGGCACCTGCTCCAAGCCTTAACAGCCTGGGATTGCCTTTCCATGGCGATTAAGTTGACCATACCAAAATTCCCTCTTGACCGTATCTTAACAGATAAATGTGTATTATGTACTAGCCAGGTGGGATAGCAAAAGTACCCTTTCCTGTAAGACTCTTCTTCCTTCAATGAAAATGGTCTATTCACCCAAAAGCAGTTCTGGAGAGAAAAGCTTCTGACATTTCCTCTTTGTGCTTTCAGAGACTGCTGACAAATGTAGCTGTAAATGCTTTTATTTTGTGATTTCTAATGAAAGTGATGGCTTAGGTATCTATACTCTCTGACAAGCTCCGTAGCTCCTTGTGGCTGGTGAAGCAGTCAGCTTTTTCCTGGCAATGCAGAAGTCCTGGGGAGGCAGGACACTAATGGGATTGCAATGGGAAAAGGGGTTAACCAGATTGCTGCAGAGAAACACTTTTCCTTCTGCAATTATTCACCAAGTGCCACAGCAGAGACTGAGAGGACCCTCCTTGTCCAGCGGGGAGATGGGCAGCAGCTGTTCTATTTTCCAGTTGTGTGTGGATGTGCGTGTGGATTGGCTTCTCGGTCTGGCTGGATGCAGCAGCGAGGAGCGCTGAGTCATCTGAAGAGACTTTCTCTGAGTTTCTTTAAAAATGGAAAGGGAGAGGGAGAAAAATATTGTTCCTAAGTGGTTCCTTGGAATTACTTCTGGTAGGGGCCAGATTGCAATTACAGATGTGCTGAACGCAGTGTCAGCTCTCTTGACAAACTCACTATTTGTGCTGCTGTCCACAGTATCTATTTCAGACAGCTTGAGCCATAAAGTGCTCTGCCAGTAAGATTGAGAGTGTGAGTAGAGCTTGCAGATGCTGACAGAGCCTCAGGTTTGTGTTCCTTAAATACGTTAACACTGATTGCTTTAACAAGGAGACCAAGTGATTTTAAAATCAGGGCACCACCAATTTTCATTTTTTTTTCTGCAAGGTCTGTGCCTTTCTGTAGTCTGAGTAAAAATTGAAGCTAAAACCTTTACCTTTGCAGCTAGGCTGTTCAGTCTTTCTTTATATTCTGAGATTGAAGTGAGGGTATTACTCTAATTTCAGTATTTTCTATCACATTTTCTAGGCATCCAATTGCTTGATTATATTTTTTTGACCATTGCTGTGCCCGGAGCAGAGATTTTTATTGAGCTACTCTGGAAGATGCTTCGTGAATGTTGTGCAGTAAGTACAGGTAGCTCTTGCAGAATGTATTGCTTGAATTAGTCAACATTGACACTTATCATCTGCCCTATGTGACCAAAAAGGGTAGCTAAAAACTTGAAACATAGCTTCCTAACAGTGAATACTCTTAAGTGTAATATTTCAAAGTATTTTAGAGGTAAGGAAAGCTGATGCTTCATAAAAGCCGCTTAGAGAATTTTAACTGATCTTAACCCTGCCGACACCTCTTTTTTGATGTCTCCACTGCTTATTGCATTATAAGAACCTTGTCTTGCAGTTACGGTTGATCCATCTACAGCAGAAAAAAAAAAGAATGACTTCATGAAACTTTGCATGTGATATTTTTCCCCTGAAAGCAGATTTTAAATCTTAGTGTGCTTAGAGCAGGAATTCTTTCTGAGACATTCCTCAACACTGAGCGGACTTTTCAGGCCTCCTGAAAACAACCCTCTAAGACCAATTCTAGCTCTGAACTGGTTTCTTATGGGGAGCTGTGCATTCAGGCTTGGCTTGATCATTGTTTCATTTCCAAACATGAAGTAAATGAGAGTCAAGTTGCTCTGACATGCAATTGCACCCTTTCTGCACTCCTTTTTGTGTTACTCTTGAAATGGTTTAATGCAGGCTGCATGACTAACAGAAGAGGATGAGGCTGCATTTGGTATCAGTCAATAGTAAATAACTCACCTGTTGTCAAGTGAGTTGTTGTTGAGCAATAAATAACAGCTTAGACCAAGTGCAGCCTCAGCTGAATTGTGATTGGAAAAAGGGAGTGATTGGAAGGGAAATATCCACCAGATGTCAAATAGGCCTTTCATCAAAACATTTACTTTTGAATGTGCTCAGAATCTCTGGGTGAACTGATGCTGCTTTGGATGTGAAGGTAAAGACGTGAAATATAGAGAAGTGTTTTATGTTCTGGAACATGGAGAAGGATTAAAAACTTACATTTCACTGCTTTGGGTTTCATGGGTGCAAAATGGATCTCAGGTTGGTTCAGTGCTGACTTGAAATACACTGTGCCTTGGGTGGGTGAGGGCCAGCTGCCTGAGAATCCAGGTTCAAGACATGAAGAGGTGTGATGACACCACACCACTAGGAAGGGGGAGTTTGTCTTCTGGTTGTGTGCTCTTATACCCACCTTGTACCTGCTCTGGTCCTTATTATGTTGCTTTCTGCAGAAAGGTAAACCCAGGGTAGTGGCCTCTTACTTTACTTTAATTTAGACAACTTGGTGAAGGGTGAAGCTCTGGAGTTGGCAAAGGGTGTGGGGGGATGTCTGCGCAGCTGTCGTAAAGCAGAGGGAGGTTAGAGGGGGTAGAGAGCAATGTTGCCCTATCGCATCAGGGGTCATACACTAAATGAGCTCTACTGCCTTTGAAACCTTTGCTAAGCACCTGGCATGTGAGACTCGACAGGTCTGAATAACATGGAGGAACAAGGAAAATGTTCTTGTTTCGTTATTAAGTCCAGGCAAACAAGTAAAAATTAAAACCACTAAATTTAGCCAGAAAGGTAATGCTGAATACAAAGGAGGTCGGTTTGTGTCTCTTCTGGAGGAGTGGGACTTGGTCTTGGTACCTAGTGGCAGCAGCTTGGAGGAAGGCAGTGGGCTTCTTGCTTCTGGGATGGTTCCTGACAGTCTCAGGGCACTAAAGAGGGACTCTTTCCCTCCTGACAGTTTTCAGTATTTACTTAACAATGCTATTGTTACAGAGAGGGAATTTTCTGCTAAGTTTGTATTTGGGTTTTTAATAATTATAAGAGATAATGGGCATCCATCCCATTAGGCATGAGCTCTCTGTGGAAAGCGACTTTTGGAGTTGTATGCATTACTTCTTTTTATGACTGTGTTGATGGTCTTCTCAGCCACCCATACTTTTTGAAGAAATAAAACGCAGCGCCAATTTAAAAATAAGTGTCTGTGAAGCTTGAAACTACTGAAACACTATTTTTCCCCACCTTTTTTGTTAAGGACCATTTGCAAGTTTCAGTTTCATTGCCCTGTTATCCCCAGGTTTGTCATGGTGTGTAACGTGGATTGAGTTGAAATTTGTTATATGACGGAGCTGAAATTTCTAAGTCCTTCCTAAAGTATCTTACCTAATGAGATATACCTTTAAAGTATCATATATACTAACATGTAGAGCAGAAACACTTTAACTGAAAGTCAGAGCATTGTTATTTGAGATATTTAGATATTTAGGATGTAATTAGAAATATGTGTTAAAGTTTAGCTATTTCAGTGACTAGTTATAATCATCTATTTGTTATATGGGAAAGGATCTGAAATATAACATGCAGACCTAAAATTTTGATTAAAAACTGCCTTACAAGCAGAAGTTAGTTACGAGCATTTTGTCCATTCCTCATTTTCCCGTCAAGTTTCTTCACTTTGATCTTGTCCTCTTCTGCTTTTCCATTGGCACAATGAAAAGTCTTTCAGTCAAGTTGCCCTCAGCTTATACCGGTCAATATAGAGATGAAACACATTACTGAATTGTGTCTACATGGGTACCTTTTCTGCTTCTTTACCGCTTGTGTGATGTGAGTGTGAGGTTAGCCTTACGGAAATGCTTACAGTCCGCTGTACACAAAGGCTTGTCTAAAGAAAGGTGTGTTGACTGTAGACATGTGTCATAGAATCATATGGGGTTGGAAGGGACCTCTAGAGATCATCTAGTCCAACCCCCCCGCCAGAGCGGGCCTACCTAGAGCAGGTTGCACAGGAACTTGTCCAGGCGGGTTTTGAATATTTCCAAAGAAGGAGACTCCACCACCTCTCTGGGCAGCTTGTTCCAGTGCTCTACCACTCTCACAGTAAAGAAGTTC
>JAOXJK010000077.1:8836774-8876124 GCA_025774025.1 Xenus cinereus
ATGGTTGGTTTTGCTACTGACATCGGATAGATATCTCCTAGGAGGTTTCTTAAGGAAAATATGGTTTGGGGGAAATCTTTGTATATTTATGGGAGAACTGCTCTCAACACCAGGTGATCAATCTACTTATTTTTCTCTGTGGAGAACAGGCTTCTTTGCTCTGTTTGTGGCACTGCAATTGTCTGTCAGCATAGGGATTTGTGCCTGCCAACTGCACCTGCTGCCATTTTGGTTTCCTCTTCCCAAGGAGGGAAGCATGAAGAGCTAATTCATGTTAACATTTGAGGAAAGCCACAATGAAGCCTTTGATGGCATGTATAGGTTAAATTTTAAAGCTCACCTGTACCGGAATATCCGTAACAGATAGATCAACCATCCAACTAATTCCAAACATCACTTTGAAAATGGTTGTTGAGGTAGTGTTAATGGTTCTGGTGACAGGTTCTGGGTGAGTTTTCATTTGAGCTCATAAAAGCTACTGCTTTCTTGGTGTTGCTACTTGTGTGAATTTAATCTCTGATTTCAAAGACTTTCCGACTTAACCCTGAGGAATTTTTCTTTTCTCCCTGAAGAGGAGTTCCAAGAGCACAAACACTAGCTGTTTTGTTCAGACAAAATATATTCAAGCAAGAAAATAAAGTACAAAACCTGCATGTATTTAAAAGGGGTTCCCTGCCATTGTCTTAGATGAGTCTGCATGCCATATTTTTGCATCAAGAATATATATATTTATATAGTTGCGTATCACTGTAGGTGTACAACATTGAATTTTTGCTTGGGAAGCACAAATCTTTGAAAGTATAGCTACAGAAAAACAGTCTCAGTACACATCTATTCTATTTGTTCCTGACAAGGGAATCTCTGAAGTGCCATATCCTGGTTTCAGCTGGGAAAGAGTTAATTTTCTTTCTAGTGATTGCTGTGAAAGGAATGTCAATAATACCTACTGTTTTTAGTTGTTGCCAAGTGATGTTTACACTATTCAAGGACTTTTTTCAGCTTCCCATAGAAGAAGCACAGACAGAAGGATGGAATGTCCAATTCCAATGAAATGTTCAATACCATACACATTATGCTCAGTATATAAATGGAGTTAGTTGGAGGTTGGGAATCTGTAATCGCTACTCTCAATGGTGAAAATCCACTGTGTGGTGAGAGCTACCCGTGTCACTATTATTACTATTTTTGTATTACTATTATTTTTCCTTTTCTGTTATTGCTTTTGTTAAACTGTCTTTATGTCAACCCACAAGTTTTTTTTCTCATTTTCCCCTCTTTTCTTTTTTTTTTTTTTTCTCCTCTTTCCCTCATCCTTCCTAGGGGGCAATAAGGGGTAAGTGAGCAGGTGCTTGGTTCTTGTTGCTGGCTGGGGTTAAACCACGACATACGAGAGTAGTATGCAGGTTTATACTGGTCCACTTTTACTGCTATGTATAATACGTAAAAATACGAATGTATGTACATGGTCATGTCAGTGTATATGCAGTGAGTACTCCCACCTGCAGGTTACTAGATGACAGTCCCTCCTTGGTCTGGATTTCCACATCTGCCTCTGGGGTGCAGTTGCTCAAAGTCAGAATTTGATTGGAAAAGTGCGATAAGTGAAACTGGTGGCTGAAGATGAAAAACCATTTCATAGCTTCAGAAAATTTTCTCAGATTTTGTACCCTACTTGCTAGTGCGATCGTCAGTGATTTGTGACAGAAATGTTTAATGTTTGTTTATTTCACAATCCACAATACTTATTAAATGCTCTTAACTTTAAGATTCAGACTGAAGAAAATACCCCATTACAGAAATCTGATAAGAGACTGCTGATCCGTGAAGTCCACAATGCCAAAGGGCAGCATTTGATCACAAGTTTCTCCTTTTTGGTGCTTATTGGCCCTCATTAAATAAATACTCTGCATGTGCAATTTGCAGCTCAATGGTAGATTAATGTGCAGAGCAATGAAAATTTAACTAGGAAAGAGAATTTGATCTCTCATCCTACAAGAGAGATCCCGCTGCTAGAGCTAAATGCAGCCTGAATCACGGTGGTTTTGGATTTGAAAACCATTACTCCTTTCCAGGAATCTCATTTAGTTTTACCCCCTCTCCATGCCAATTTAACCAGGCTTTTCTACTCTAAGATTGGCAAGCAAAAAAAGAGAAGTTAGAAGTCAGTTGTCTAGTTACTACCAGCAGAGAAAAAAGCCGGAATTATTGAAGCTCTTGTGAGAAACCTGATCTTGGAAAGCTTTCACTTATTGTTTGAGTGTCAAAGATTTTGGATAACAACAAGTGAAACATAATTCTTAGTTAATCAAGACTTGAAACTTTAATGTCTGTTTCATACTGTTGAGTGAGGAACCCAAATGACTTTTGAGTGTTTATTGCTCGACACACATGCTTAGGATACCAGCAGGGAAGTAAAGAGGTGGAAAATTTTGGATTAACTGAAGAAAGTTGCAATATTAACAAATCATTTCAAGCTATAATACAGCTTTTCTATCATCTCCTTGGAGAGGTCCTGCTACTTTTCTAGTTTAAAAAGCATTGAAGACACAGATTTATAGTTCCTTCCTATCCCAAGCTAACATACATATTTAAGCCATTTGACATCAAATCAAAGATTTTTGGGACTATTGAAAATAACTTTGTTGCATACTTTGTAGTTTGGACTTTGATACCTTTTGGTAAGGTTGCTGGATTTTTCTTTTTTCTTCTTGGACTTCTCAGTCAAAGAAACAGAAAGCACTGAGAATGTGAAACAGCCTGGAAATGCTTTCTCTTCCATCAAGAAACACAACATGTCCTTTCAAAGCTTAATTGAGCAGCACAAAGCTAATTAGCTGTCCGAAGACATGCCATTTAAT
Organism: Xenus cinereus; assembly: GCA_025774025.1. Taxonomy (NCBI): domain Eukaryota; kingdom Metazoa; phylum Chordata; class Aves; order Charadriiformes; family Scolopacidae; genus Xenus; species Xenus cinereus. The sequence goes on from JAOXJK010000077.1 coordinate 8,839,633, forward strand.
TCACAATCCAGCATTAATTTGTTCTGCAGACTGAGCTTATCTCATATATAAATGCCTTTGCCCTGTGGCTTTCCAAACAGCTGCAATACACAAGAAAGACTGATAACTCTGTCATTTAAATGTTGCTTGCTTCCTTCACTTGTGCACAAAATACTGAACTGCATGTGAATTGTAACTGGAAAGTTTTCAGTCACAATGAAAAAATAATTTGTATTTTTATTTCCTTCCAGCTGGGAATAATATTATCAATCTGGGATGCAAAAGCCATCATTTGGGGTTTGTGCTAGATTATCATTTACAACCTGCTAATCTAATGTGTAATTTTGATGATGTGTTGAATAAATAGTTTCAAAGCTTTTTGTGGGTAGTAACTAATTGACTTATAACTTTCTCTTTATTGTAAAAATCCTAAGTATATTTGTTAAACTATTATAGCACAGAAGAATTGCTACAGTTAATATGAAAGAAGTTTTATGTTGCTAATCTTTGAAGCATATAGCATCATTTTCAGAGACTATTTAACAAATTCTCTCCCTTCTCCATCTTCAGTGAGAAAGTCATGATTTTCTTAGGATATGTAATGAGTGAGTTCATGAAGTATGACTTCTCATGCCCAAATACTAAAGCCTATAATGTTACACTGGCTGTCTTGCTGAACTCATTGTTCTAGCAAATGTTTGCAATTAATTTTCTCTTCTCTTAGTACGAGTTGATGCCTTTTTACATTATACTATTTGTGTAAAGTCTCATTAGGAAAGAAGTTTTTCTCTTTGCAGAGGCCAAATGACACACTTGGTCCTTAAAACATGTTTGTAGTAAGGATTTTTTTTCCCCCCTACAAATTTTTCTTTGAACATCCACATCAAAGAATTTGGAGGTGCTTTTCTGGGACCCTAGGCTTTCTCCAGGCTCTGACTAATCCTCAGGAACCAGCCTCCAGCAGAACTTCTCTTTTAGGATGAGCCCTAAAGGCCAAAGGGACAGAGCTGCAATTTACCTGGGCTGCCAGAGACTGGGAGTAGGGAAGGAGAACATCAAAGAGGGGAGGAATGAGAGAAAAACAAATATTTATGGAATGGGCTGGAAGAGACAATTATATTAGTAAGAGTCCTTTTGCCAGGGAAGGGAGATGTAGCTTCCCAAAATTTAACCCTAATCCATATCAAATGACTAGGGATAGGAAATAAAGATTTATTTCTTCTCTTAACAATTTTTCATGCAACCCTTTCTCACTGGCAGAAAAGTCAAAAATGGTCTTTATGTGCTTTGAGGTTTGAATTTCAGATTAACATGTTTGAGCCTTAATTGGATATGGCAACGCGGGCCAGAGGAACTTGATATTTCCCTTTTGTGGGCTGAAGCTTTTGGCAGCCTTGCAAAGCTGGAATTTGGTACCTGTCTTTTTCACTCTGAGACACAACCTTCCCAAGGCCCCATCCCTGCTCAGCGGTCTTTCTCCTGGCAAGTCTGACACTTACCTGTGTGACAGCTACTGCTTGCTCATCTTAGGAAATGGACTTCTACTATTCATAGAATCATAGAATGGTTAGAGTTGGAAGAGACCTTAAAGATCATTAAGTTCCGACCCAAGAGGGGATGGACACCTCCCACACTCAAACCTGTGCAGGTCTGGGATTTCTCCTCTTCCTTCTGAGATGACTCTAGTGGAGTCCTGTCTGATGTGTCTCTTACTAATAGATCATCACTGGTATGAAATGCTTAGAACATCTGGTGACCTTGGAGACACTTGTCTGTGTGTGTCCACTGAAGGATTGTCCCTTATCCACTGAACTCGGACTTCTGGTGCAGATGCATGAGGCTGCTACACAGGGTGGGGAGCTGGTCTCCAGTGGGGAAGGGGTAGAAAGGCAAGAAGCAAAACCTGAAAGTAGGTTCACATAAAAGCACTAGCAAAGGCAGTTGCGTGGAAGCTGCATACTGTGTTTTGTCCAATACATAAACCTAATGGTGTTTCTGGTGCATATGCAGTCTGAGCTTGTTATTCATAACTAACCCTTGATTTTTTTCAAATGGAGATGATCTGACAAGTTATTGAGCTTATTATTGGTGTAGGTCAATGAAAGGTAGAGCTGTGATACCTAAGGTGGCCAATTCTAATGGTGCATTCTGATTGGTGACTGAGAAGGAGTAGATATTAATCTGGTGCATGTGAGCGTACTACACTGTATTTGACTCTCCTGTGTATCCTGACTGGCATCCTCTATGGCTCACGTGTCTTTATCCTCTACTCTATGGAGCCTCTCATCTGCATCTTCCTTGGCCTTGAGTTGGTCTTCTTTGCGAGGAAATAAAAAGTAATGAAATTGCATTATTATTTGTTCATATAAATTGGTTTCCCAGTGTAAGCTAATGGAGTGTCAGTGATTTATAAAGCTTATATATCAAGAAAAGGTATAATGGAAAGATATTTTCCATTTTTAAACCTTAACGAAAAAAAAAAAAGGCATTCCTATGAATTTTATGTCTGGGTCATAATGCATCTTTCATCTTTCCTATAGTTAACATATTTCTATATTAAGAGAAGCCAGTATTGAATTTCAGGGTTTATAGGAAGCTATGGCCACCATCCTCCCAACCTCAGCTTGCAGCTGCATGCTGGGATGAAGTCTCTGGACCAGGCAGTATTCATCCAGCGACTGCTCCTGGGCATCATCTGGTCCTGCCCCCTGCTTCCTTCATTCCCTTACCAAGCTAAGGAGATTCCCACGGAGTTGTTCTCCCCTCTCTGCCCTTCTGCAAGTAGAGGAGTGGATCCCCCTCTCCTGAAGGACAGAGTGATGATCCAGTTGCCAGTTGGCCGGAGTATTTTTACCTAGCTGAAAGACAGAGGACGAATTATCACCTTCCCAGGATAACAGGTGGGAAGGCAATCAGTCCATCCACAGATCAGTTTTCCTGGGAACATGATCTCCAGCTCATACATGCTGATATTGTGGTTTATTGAGCTGTTAATCTCCCTTTCCTGCAGTGGGAACTGAGGCATTTCTGAGTGGGAGGCATGGGGTGAGGAAGAGGGAAAGGGCTTTTCTGCTGCTGGTATAAGTGCTTTGGGGCAGTTGTACACACTGTGTGTGTACATTTTTCACGTGTTTCACAAAAATGAAATGTGATGAGACAATGTGAAATATTTACAGAATCCTGATATATTGCAAACAAATATGGCACTTGTCACTTTGAGATGTTAAAGTTTGGAAGTGGTTAAATAATGCACAAAGATTCTTTTGCTGTGGAGAAACTCAGGGAATGGTCCATGCCAGGGCAGAGCGCTGAAAGGGGCAACCTGACTGGAGTGAGAGACGAAACAGTCATTTTGGTTAAGACATTTCATTTTGGTTGTCCTGGTTATTCCTAGAGACTGTGTGCATGTTTTTCTGAGTAAGCACTTGATCACTCCATCTAAATATAAACTGTCTTGCAGAGAGGTTCATATCTAATAGTTCTTGCTGACTGTGTTTGAAAGCCTGGCTTTTTGGACTCTTCTTGTTGAATTTTTTCAGCTACTTAAGATGGTAACTTTTTTGGCTGGTATGTGATTTTAAAAATGTGGTTGCAAGATCTGCAGACTTTGTGAAGTAGCAATCTTCATGTTGAATGTTAAAGTTGACATTTAGCTCAGCAGTAGACTGAAAAAATCTAGGAAAAAAGAACTCTGGCAACAGCCTGATGGTCTGAGCTAAGCAGGACAGGACTGAAAGAGGAACACTTCTTTGAAGATCCTCTGGGTTTCCTGCGTGGACAGCTTATAGCTACTTTGCAAGTGAAGCATGAAGAAAATTAAGCCTTGATTTTTTTAAAATTTTTTTTAAATTTAGTTTGTGTTTCTGATAATTATTTTGGTCTTTAAAGTACTTTGAGAATGAGTTAGGATTATTACTATTTATAACTATTTATATTTTAGAAAAATTGGGATTGTCTATTTTATTACAACTGAATTATTTCCTTTTTGTTGCCAACTGTGTTATCTACATAAATAACTTCACTGCACATCCTCAGTTGCAGCAATCCTTCATTTTGGCACCAACTTTAATATCATTGTTTATTCTTATCTATTATGTTCCATGTGAGATTAAGGAAAGGTTTATTTTTTTATTAAATGGCAACAGTTATTGCTGATGGATGATAATTTACAATTCTGCTACCAGTAAGAAAGAAATAAACCTTTTGTTTTTATTATGCTCTTGGAACTGATTACTAGTATAAAAGAAATAAAACAACTCATACATCCAGGAAAGCTTATTGCATTATAAGGCAATACACCTGCCTAACTGATGAATAGGACTCAGTCTTGCAGTTAATAAAAAGCTGGAGTTATTTCAGGCTGAAATATAGTAGAATAAAACAACGCAAATATTGTTCGTGACAATTTCACCATCATAAGAGGTTTTAACTGTGAGTTGAAGGAAATCAGTGTTCTCTAAGTTCTGGCTTTTCAAATTAATCTTTTGTATTGTTTTCTAAATGTCAAACTGGCCAATTTATCTTTAAAATATGTTTAATTTGAAGCTGAAAATGACTTTGTACTAATGTGAGTATTGCAAATATATAAAATCCTATGAATTTTCATTTAGATTTTTCATTAAAAAAATAACAAAAAATTTGTGGATAACAGACTCCAGACATCCTAAGAATAGCTAATTAACAATAACAAAATTTTGCTCAGCAGTATTTTACAGTCCACCATTAGACTACCATCTCGCGAAAATAATTATGCCAGCAGAAGCAAATCACACCATTCCCCTTCCAGGCCTCCACCTTTGCCCACAGCAGCAGAACATGCAATAGGATACACAAATTGCTCAGATGAGAAGAAAGGGGTGGGGAACAGATTGAAGAGAGTTCATAAAGAAGAAGACAGCCCAAAGAAACCATCTCCCCCTCCCCCAAGCTCCAGCCCCCCTTTTCTCTAAGACAGAAGTGCTCCCACTCCTTGTGATATCTACTGACTTTACTGACCTTTTGGCAAGACCTCTTTGTCTTGCCCAGGACCTGAGTTTCGCAGCTTGTTGGAACTCCAGAACAAGCTTTGTGTGCCCTCCTTGTTTTCCCCCTTGCTGACTTCTTTGCCCTGCTCTTCAGTAACTGAAGACAGGACTGGGCTCATGAGATGCATTTTGAAGTGATCTAAGTGGCTGGTATCCTTTAAGTTTTGAGGGAAGACCAGAAATGTGGTAGTGCATGTCATTCTATTAATGGGAAATACAAAGCCTTTTGTTATGCTATTCTACATATATTTCATAAATGACAACGTTCAGCTCATGGTTTTTATAATTGTTTGCATTAAATTTAAGGGAGAGGATGACATTACAATTTTTAGGTAGTAGAAATTTATAAAGGCTTTTTGTCCTTGTGTGCCTAGGGCAAGTTTTCTCGGATGATGTTGCAAAGGAGAGTTGGACTTGGCAGCTTACAAGTTCAATGAAAGTGTCTCTGACTTTTTTGCATCAGATACATACACCTTCAAAATAAATTTTAGGTAATCTTGTAGGCTTTCCATGCCAATTATTCTTGTCTCCTTCTGCATACAGAAAATCTTAAAAGTATAAATTAACTGTTCCTTCTTTACCTCCATCTTGTTTCATTAGATTTTATGCTAACTTTTCATGGCTCCCATTGGACACTACATTCTGATTCCTGTCCCCCTTGAGTGGGTGAAAACACATTTACTCTGTAAATAGATGTTTTTCTCAGTTTAATGTAATTCGGGTCTTTGAGGTCAGAGCAAGTCAGCTCAGTGAAAGAACTGCTTGGTGACTTCTGAACCTTTTAAAAGCAAACTAAAGAAATTATTGGGAAGTAGCTGTCAGATTCAGAAGTGTTTGCCTCCACATGATATGTTTGCAGCCTTCCCAGAAGCTAGAACAAATTGCTGGTTATCAGAAAAAGCAAGCTAGGTCTCAACTCCCATTTTCTTTACATCATTCTGAAACATTAACACATAAATAATTGTAGAAAACAACAAGATTGACTATTCAATGAAACAGAAGAAGAATTATCCTCCTGAGAGGGCAAGAGCATAAAAATTTCAAATCTTTTAATCATTTCTTTCCAAGAGCCAGTCCTGTTACTCTACCTGACGCATTCTGGCTTCTGTTTCAGTCTCCCTTAATAAAGAAAACATCCGAGAATGGCAAATACTAATGTGTACAGGCTGTTCTTGGTGTATTTGGGAAGCATGATGCCCTCACAAATCAAACATCTGAATTACCCGAAGTAGTATTGATGGTGGGTTTGCTGACTGCCAGGCTCCCACCCAGCTGCTTTCTCACTCTCCCCCCTCAGCTGGCTGGGAATGGAGGAGGAAGATAGTATGAGAAAGTTCATGGACTGAGATAAAGATGGGGGGGATCCCTCACCAGTTACTGGCACAGGCAAACAAACTCAACTTGTGGAAGATTAATTTCATTTGAAACTGGGCTGCAGTTCTTGTCAGGAGCACCTGCTTCAGTGTGGGCTCCCCCCCACTGCAATTCCTTCAGGCAATACCCACCTCCTGTGGCCTGGAGTCCTCCATGGGCTGCAGCGTAGGTATCTGCTCCACATGGATCTGTGGAGAGCCTTCATGGATCAGTTTGGTAGAACTTGAGAACTGGACATGTTCACAACTGAAACACAGGCAAGTTTTAATGCTTTTAACACTAAAACATGTTTATTGAAGGTAGCATCAACTGTCTTATGAGACTTTGTAGAAAACTGCCCACTGAAAAAAGCTGTTAGTTTGCATTCCTGTCTTCTGGATGGCATCTAAATTGTCCTTGTGTTGAAATCCCATTGCCATCAACAAGGCACATCAAAGATGAGCATAAAGAGAAGCTAGGAAGTTTGTTTTATACAATTGATGCTGTAGAGTTCAGACACAGGGCTGTATGTAATTTCAACATGCAGTTCCTCTCAATTTACATTAAATAGGGTTCACTGGAGAGCATTCTGTCTCTTGTCATGCTTGTAATGGACACTGAATTTTCTAAAGGAAGTCTGACCTAATTCTCTTCGCAATTTTAATGGTATTTGTAAGGCAGTCAAAAGAGTATAAATGAATATATCCCCCCAATCATAAAAATCAATGCAAGCACCACTCATTAACAGCTGACTGTGACTCCAAAGTTTCAGTAATCTAAGAACAGTGTGCATCAGTCAGGTTTTTCATGTTCAAAGTTTCCATCCAAGCCATAAGTTCTTGAGTAGGGTCTTATGTTCTTTGTGAAGAGCTGACATTTAGATTTGACAGAGAAAGACACTGAGAATTAGAAAAGTCCATCTTTTCTTGGTTCAATACCACAAAAAGTAGCATCAACAAAATACTTGTCAAACCTTCAGCTGCTTTTGTATAAGGCCTTCTCCTGTTTCCTTTTAGCTCCTCATGGTACTGCATGTTGACATATTTATTTTTGAGAGACTGTGATGAATTTTGCTCCATAGAGAAAGATTTTCAGCATCTTGAAATGGTTTCAAAGAAGCCTTAGCTTCTGCTGAGGCTCAGGATGTCAAACAGAATAGAGGGGAATGTACTTTCTCACAACACCTTCCTCCTGAGAAGTTCAAAGCAGATGAATTTTTTTAATCACTAAACTCATGAGGAGGATTGTCTTTCCTTGTTTTGGAATTGCAAAATTTCTTTGATCAGAGGGAAAGAGATTTTCTGAAAGAAACTTGTTTTTTCTGAAAGACACATGTTTTGTACAATGATTAACATGTAATAACCTCATTTGTTCCTAGCATGACATTTCTTAAAATAATAGTAGCAGCTTTAATACTCACCAGTTTGACCTTTCCTTACTGTTTTATGGAATACATTTCTAAAAGAAGACGCTAGAAATGGCTGTGTTTAAAACATTGCTCAGATAAGTGCCAGTACAAGTTTTAAAATCAACAGTATATTGAAAGTTCTGGAACTGCAATCAAGTTGTTATTTCATAAACTTAGGGAGAATCCTAAGTGTCAACCTGTACTTAAGGACAACCCTACAGTAATAAATTATTCACATGCATATAATAAAACACAAGAAATACTTTAGTATGTTTTTAGGCTAGGGAAGCAACTAACTTCCAGAGGGTTTTAGAAATAAGACTGGGAGAAGAAGAAAACGTTTTTAAAAATGAGAAAATACACAGGACCTTGACAGTATCGTTTAAAACCTAGCCGAACTAAAGAAGCTGACTACATGTGCTACCTGTGAGTAACCCCCAACCAATTTAGTGAATTTACTCTTTTCTTCTTTCAGTAGGCAGTCTCTAGCAAGGTAAAGTGCTACAGCTTTTTTCATACATCGTATCATTTGGGTCCTAATGCCATCATGAGATCATTTTACTGTATGCAAGAGTGAATGTTCTGAGAATCAGAAATTCAAGTAATTAAATCAGAAATCAAGTTTAACCACTTAATTGGCTGAAAGTTCTTTGCCAAGCACTGAACATGGCATGTGGTAACCTTTCATGGGATCTATTTATTTACATGATTCTTCTATGGAATTATATTTACCCATTCTTGTGGTCTTCTATCTGCAATGAGCTCTTTTTGAACTGCTAACATACTGCAGTCTCCAGATAAAATTATGCTATTGGTTACAGATTTCATGACTTTCACAACTATGTATTATTTCTCCTGATACAATGTTCTAGATTTCCTTAAAATTTTGCAGCTGCTAAATGAGAAAATTCCTTCCAAGTAATTTGCATTACCTGCATAATGAGTTAATCTTTACCAGCCCTCTGGACTTTGTTAGTTTGTCTTTACCCACTAAGATTTCATTGTGACCATGGCAGCCCAAGCAGGGGTCAGAAATATTGCCTGCAAAAGATCTGCCTCTTTTCTTTTTTTTTTTTTTTTAACTTTTTATATTTCTGTGATGTTGTAATTCAGTAATGTATTTCTTGGCGCAGGAGCACTCCTACTGGAGCCTCAAGGGGCTTATACACGTGTATATGTTTTGTTGAACAAAATGATGAGTGGATTTGTATTATATATGTACTTTTCTGTTCCAAAAATTGCAGTAAGTATGAACACCTACTCCCATTCAGGCCTTATTCAACTAGGGTAAGCATTACCCAGAGGCACTAAACCCACCAGCTGGCAAGGGGTTACATTTTGTTGTGGCAGCTCTTGCAATGCAACGATGCACAGCTCAGTGGTAAACTCAGCTTTTTGCTTAACACCCCTACTGAAAGGCAAAAAATCCTCAATATGTGCTAGAAGTGTGTTTGGTTTTACCATTTTTGACTGCTTAGTTGGATTCTTCCTGCCTTTTATACCATAATACTGTCATTAGCTCCTCATTTTTATATTGTACATTTAAAAATGTGTTAGAAATTATGTTTTCTATGTGCAAAGGATCTTCATGTAATGTTTTTAAAGTCAGATTGTCAGTCAGATTTTGTTGACTTTCCATGGGCTCCTAGCTATGTAATCACTTTTAGCCCATTGCAAGCGTAAGGAGAAACATATCAATGTAAAATCATGCATGAGAACACCCAGTCTGTGGAGGGCAAAACTCAGACTGCAGCTTGGCTAATGAGACCAAAGACAGCGTTAAGTGTCCGACAGCAATATAACCATGGCAGCCCAGGCAGGAGTCCAAAACCCACCCAGGATTTAGTGCCAGTTTTCCCAAATGGCATCTATGCTGCAGCAGGAGTAGCAGTATCAGTACCTCACACGGTTATCCAGCACAGAGATGCCTATCTGAATTACAATCATACCTTTGACTGAACTGGAGACAAGTTCTGAGCAGTGAAGTCACTTTTGAAAATGAAATTTAGCCGAGTTTGAAAATTGGATTTACCTAGTCTATTGACAGGCTTCTAAAGGACCAGCCAAGTGGGACAGAAAACAGATTTATAAATGAAATATATTATTTACTGGCAGAACATTAAGGGTGCCTCTGTTGAAGTGTTTTGAATAAGTTTTCTACTGAAATTATTAGTGAGCTGAGTTCAGAAAAAAGTAATGGCTTCATTAGTTGCTATGATACAAAATAAAGCAAAAATTCTCACACTGTTATTACTGCTGGTGTTGTAATATAAAATGCTCTGCATCTTACGGATACTGCATGTTTAACCCATATTTGCAAAACTTCCTAGAATATAAAAACAACTATTCTGTTTTTCCACATCAGGTGTTTTAAAAGCTTATTACAGCCTGTTTCTGGGGCGTAGCAGCTTCTCTATAGTACAGTGGCAGTATTCGATATGTGAATAAATCAGACAAGACACACCACAGAATATAAAAGCATCAAAAATGGAATGCTTCTCATTACCCCTGGTACGTGCTCTCAGAGATGTAACAAATACCTGACTAGCACTGAAAATATATGCAAAATTTCATGCATCAATATGTTTCTGTGAATTTCACCAGCAAAGTGTTTAAGCTAAAGCAATTCTTTTATACAAGCAGATAGATCCATGGAAATGGTTGTATCTTAATCTGAAATGAGAAAGTGTCACATGATTAGAGGAAGAGCCCGTGTCCCAAAAAGTGACACATCTTCATGATGAAAATTAATTTATTATTTGCATGGCAAAGCACTCAAGGCCTCATCTGAGATCAGAGGCCCCATTGTACTAAGCTGTTTATAAGCAAAATTGTAAACATTTCCTTCTCCCACTTTTAAGTGTTTTCCTCTAAAAGATGTTTCCTACCTCACCCCGAATTTTTAGACGAGATGCAAGAGCCATTGGGTGAAATTCTGCTGTGGGTGTTGGACTCACCTTACCTCAAGCCAGGTGAAGATGACCTGGAGGAGGAAAACAGTAAAAGTAGTTGTTAGTGGAGAAATCTTAGAAAAGGTACTGTGTTCCCCCTTCAGAGGAAAAAAGAATTATTTAGCGCATTCATATTTTAATTCGTCATTGTTATCTTCCCTATTGCATTTGTCTAAGATTAAGACATTCTTACATTAAAAAAAAAAAAGGCACCATAAAACGTGTGTTAGTCTGTGGAAGACCTTAGTGGAATTTCCTGTATTTTAGCTGTGTTCACAAAACTAAAGACAACTTTTCAATGGATCTGGTGAGGGCGGCTTCAGGGAACTGCACAGGAAAAAAAAGAATATATTTAGGTGTATATTACACTATGAATCATTCTGAATTTTTTACACTATGAATCACACTGAATTTCAGAGTGCTAACCTTTGGACTGTTTCCGAGAAGACTGGAAACAAGTATTTAGCTAACCCAAAAGGTAGAGGGGAAGGTAAACTCTCTTTGACAGAGAGTGGTCAGACTTCGATCTCTCTTACCCTGGTATCACTGCACAGCATCACCGCTGATATGTGAAGCGAGCGATACTGTGACACCAGGTATTGTAGCCTGGCTCAACGTATTAAATTTGGTACAACGAAATCAACCTGTACTTGAAAGCAAGTAAATCTGGTTTAGTGTGTTCAGGACTTGAAAAACATTGTAACCAAAGTGAGTTTCTCCTGAACACCTGGAATCCTTGAAGATGTGGATGGTGGTGAGAAAACAGTGGGTGAGGCTCAGATAAGTCCTGCTTTAGACTTTAGAAGACATGCTATTATATGCAACTGTGATACATGAAAAATTTTCTTCATTCCTCCCTCTACCCCATATTTTTCAAATAGTGAATCTATATGAAAATTGGTCAAAAAGTCATCAGTTTCCAGACGAATTAATATCTTCCCAGTTTACAGGTTATTCACCTACAGGTTTTGATGTGTACTGGACATGAAACACTTTAAAATGGTCTTACGGACTCATGTTCCTGATGTGCTCTGCTTGGGTGCACGCTTCTGATGCCAGGTTATAGGAGTGATTATTTGCTGGATTTTGTTTGTTTCCCTTTTAATCGATCACTTCAAAGATACTGAGCAGGAGCATATTGGAGTGCTTAGATGGGTTGCTCCCCTCTGAAATGGGGGAAATAGTCAGCTTGGATGTCCCACACCACTTCACTAAAGGTGAAAATTTCTCGTCCGTTGGTCTGTAAGTGATTCAGTCTTCATTTTCCTGAAGCATTCTGCAGCCAGGGAGTAATTTCTGAAAAACAGTGGCATCTTGTAGCAGATGCTGCCTCGTCTCTTCCTCCCCAGGTTGGCTCCCATAGTACTGGGGAGTTGGATGACTCACACAGGGTAGGACAGGCTTTCTGGGAAATCCATGGCTGGTAGCAGCAAATCCTCCTGTCCCCTGGTGGGTTCTTCCAAGGGCTCCAGGAACGGAAAACAGGGCAAAAGTGATACAGGTCTTTTCTACAGAGAGAAAATGTCCACTTTGTGTGGGTGCAGATGATGATCTGCACATTATTTCACTGAGATGTCTCTTTGTGTCTTGAAATGTAGATTCATCTTTCTCTTATGAGTTCTCTCAGAAATTACTCTTCAAAAAAGTGTCAAGCCATGTAATGGATTTGTGTGGCTATGACAAATTACAGGAAGGAACAAAAACACTTTTTTCTTCTTACTAAAAAATAGGGCAATTTGAGACACTTTTCAACAGGAGTAGTTCTAGTTTAATGGCATCTCAGTAGTCAGATCTTTTCAAAGTGTATTCCATGACAAAACACGCAACCATTTGCAGTGGCCTTTGTGTCATTAAAGAAATTGAACGTATTTAGTCTTCCTGATGAATGCTCCTAAAATCATTTTTCACTGTTCCTAAGACTGCAACAATTTTCAAAGCAGTTACTTAGGATTTCATTACAGAGAACACTGAAACCTTTCACTGTTACTGTTGCCCAAAGATTTCAGCATTTTACGGTGTTCTTCACAAATCTGTGTTTACTGAGAGATGTCCATAGAAGTGAAAACATTATGGTCTGGGTGCAAAGAGTTGTTCAAGCACTTTGGATGGTACCACCCGGTAGAAAATTACCCTAAGCCCAACAGGCTGATACCCCAGAGTACACCTGGGGAGCTGCCTGCTTGGCTGCTGGACCGAAAAAGCATATCAAGTTTTGTGCTGCTCTTTGTGGGTGGTGTCAGGAGACCATTCATGACCTCCAGAATTCTGAACATCTCTGGATTAGAGGTACTTCTCATGGTGAGAGATGCCGTGGTTGTTCCAGCTGCTTCTGGGGTAATCTTGCCTATGCACTCAGCTGAAACTGAGGAAATGGCATTTTGTAGGTGGTGTTAGCAGCGCTGTTTTTATCCGTTGCATGAACCAGCGCCTAGGATTGCTTCTTTCTCTGTATAACCCATCTTCTGATTAGGATGTACAAGAGGAACCTCTTCTGGTCTTGCTGAATGCTGTCCATTTACATCTCTCCTCTGTATGGCAGAGTGTTGGGCAGGAGACTTGGGGACACTGACATTTCTCCCAGGGCATGACAGGAGTAGAGGACCCAAACGGTGTGAGTAGCGTCTGCTTGCCTCTGCTGGGCTAGCAATGAGGCAGACAACCAGGAGGCAGGAGGCCTGAAACATGTTGTAGATGCCTGCAGGGATGCTCACAGGGTATGGTGAGGATGCCATGGATCTCTCATGAAGAAGGACAGCAAGGAGTGAAGCCAAAACTGCCTTCATCCCCCTTTTTGCCCGCAGCCCTGAGGAGAAGCAGGCTCTGGGCATATGCATCATCCCTACGGGTCAGTCCCTGTCCATGGGCTGTGTGGGGCAGCTCCCTCCTCTGACATGTGCACAAGCAGATTTAAAAGGACTTTCCAAAATTGACTTTGCTCTACTTGCCACCCTGTTGACCTCAGCTCCTGCAAACAGAGGGAATTGTTATTCAGCTATTGGCCTGCACATCGCTGATGTGCTGCAGGGAATATTAATTGGATGAGGAAACACAAATTTTTCCTGGGGATGAATAAATTTCCTGCTACTGCCAGTAGTTGTAGGAGGGGTCTGACCAAGAGCTAAGTATTTGTGCTGGAAATACTGATACTTAGGTGGGCTGATCAAGCCCCTCCAGTGCAGGCACGAGCACATCTCGAGTTACGGGATCTTCCTCTGGTCCAAGGTCTGATCGAACAGAGACTCCAACCTGACTCTAGTGAGTCCATTTGCTTTTTTTCTGAGGAGAAGAAAGCATGTGACAAACCTTTGTGGTTCATTTGAAGGAAATGGAGAGACCACAATCCAATTAAGTTAATTTAAAAATGAACAGACTTGCTGGAAAGGAAATTGCTGGTCTCAGAAGAGCAGCTTATGGAAAATTCTGAGGGTAAAACTATACAAATCTTGAAAATATGCATATTCAGAGGCTAAGGTAGTTTTTGCCAGCTGAAAACTTCATCTTAGAAATACCTCCCTTCAACCTGTCAAAGGGGAGAATTGCTCACATAATGATAAAAATTTCCCTCTTAGCTCCCCAAAAGACCTGTATGTATATGTTAAAAAGTCAATATGGCCATTATAACTCCAGTTTTAAGAACTTTTTACACAGGCTGCAACTAAAACATCCTAAAGTTAAAGAAAGAGATATGTGATGGTACCCTCCAGTCCTTTATTCCTGAGACAACTGACATTCTTTGATATTGTTTTCTGGTTTGGGAAAGATGAAAATAGAGGATTGTCGTGTTCTGCTCTCTCTGTACTGTTTGTAACCCAAACATGTCAGTGTCAAAGGATTTTGAAGGTTTCTTCCTCTTGATTTTCAGTATATTCTTGAAAAAAAAAACAAGGCTAAAAGTAAAAGATCACTGAGGCAAGCTTTGACATATATATACTCTTACCAAAATTTCTGTGTCTTGAATACTGATCTTGTTAGTACAGGTTTGCTTATAATCCTGTATTGTCACTGAAATGTTTTGCTTATCAGAAACATGACAGAGAAAAGGAGTCTTCTTGAAAAGAAAACACAAAAAGTAAATTGGTAAATGTTTGCATCATGAATTCTGAACGCTTTCTTCTTAAACATTATTTTTTTTTTAATGATGAGACTCTATAAGAACTCTTAATTTCACATCATTATCTTCTGAAATCTGTTTGGTAAGCCTGGCTAGTTATCGGTCCTGATTTACAAAGACTGTCAATGCTTCCAGCTCCCTGTGTCTTAAATGGGACTTGCAGACATTCAGCAGTTTTAAATATCAAGCTAATACTTTTTCAGCAATTTATTTTACCATTCAATTTTTCTAGTCTTTTGCGAAATAGTATTTTGGCTGAAGATCTTCATTATTGGCTTGGATCCCTTTTCCTTCCCATGTGAAAGAACCAGCTGTATAGCCAACTTCAGTCACCTCATCCAAAAAGTGTATTTTATTGCTAAGAATAAATTAACTTAATCATCATAATAAGTATGAAATCTATCAGCAGCGCTCAGTTTGTTATTCCATGAGTGTCATTCTTTTCTTCTTTATCTTGGTTCCTCTTTATTTAAAATCACAGTCCTTTTAGTTATTTTTTCTTTCGTACTGCCTTTGCTACTTCACAAAAGTGTGACTGGAGGATATCCAGAAACCATACAACGTCGTACTTCATGCTCTATTTAGTATGTGACACTAGTTTATTTAAAATCAGGGTTATAGATTTTAATATGCCTAAAAAGACAGATGAGTCTTCAGTGAATTTTTGAACTGTAGTTACCTGCATTCCTACACCCTTAAATAGTTACAAAATTACGATTCTTGAGTTGTAACCTGTTATAGGAAAGGACCAAAGTCACTGGAGTCCTGTTCACGTTACACCAGGAGCTGCCTTGAAGTGTGGAGGTGTGCAGTCCATTAACAGCTCGCTCAGGTTTTGTTTTTTGATAGAAACTTCTCTGCCTCAGCCTAAGTAGCAGTAGGAGCAGGCTGGCTGCTTGCTGGGATTTCTTCTAGACAGGAACTGGGTCCCCCCCAGTCTTTTGCTCCCATTGCTTAAACTGCTTTGTCCTTTCCCATGAGTGGTGCAGATGTGCTCATCACTGGAGGAGTAAAAGCAACACTGCTTTTTATTTGCTTCTTGAGATACCCCAGTTATAGAGCAAGCTTTGGGTTTTCAAGACTTGCTCTCTCTATACCTCTCTACAGACCAGTGTGTTCATGACAGTCTTGTTTCTTATATCACTTCAATATTAGCGAGGGGAGCTCAGATCTGCACGCAACCAAAATTATCAACTTCCTCACAGTCACTTCGCCTTTCTTTGGATTTTATCTTGACTGAGATTTTTACTTTGTACGCAGGTTCTTAAATTCCTTCTTCTTACCCCAAATTATTCAGCCTCACAAGTGTATTATTGAGTTTTTGCAAAATGCTTGGAGGTGCAGTTTAATGAAAGGTATATTAAAAAGCTTTGTGGGATGGTTCAAGTAATGATCTCCCTGAAGTGATATTCGATTCGCTCTGTGTCTACTTTGCTAATGATGGTCTGAGATACTGGTAATTAGATGTCTGTCTGTTTAGTTTTTCAGAGGAAGAGGAAACCAGAAGCAGCTGACCTGAGAAAAACAAAAGGCTACATGATGGCCCTAGATTTGATGTTTTTCAAAATGTATATAGACAAAGGTCCCAGTCTTGCTGGCTTGTAATGCAGACACAGGAGTAACGGGAAATCTTTAGAAAAACATTTAGCAGGATGTAAAAAAGCCTCAGTCAAAGCTCAGCAACTGCAAGCTATTAATAAACACCCAATTTTCTTCGCATATGCACTCATGTCAATAACAGATACTTTTATGCAGGTATGTAGCAGAGAGAAAATGTGTGAAATGGATGCTGAAAGACCTCAATTCAGAGATGATGGTGAAGTGAAAAGTTGGAGATGAGAGAAGCAACAAGGGAAAGTGAGGAGAATTCATGAAAGAAAGATCAACTCAGATATGGGTGTAAATAGACAGAACCAGGAATAGGAAGCTTAAAGTACATGAAAGGTAGACAAGGAAAATAACACTAGAGGAAATGAAAGAAAGAAAAATTGCAAAGAAGGTGGATAGAAAATAATGGGAAAGAAGCAAGATAGGAGAAAATAGGGCATATTTGTGTTGCTGCCAAAAAGCTGTGCACTGGCACACTACAAAAATTAAAAAAAAAAAAAACCACAAAAAACCTCCCTTTTTTCTTCTGTGGGGAACAGCTTTGTGAGGCTGAGGCTGAAAAACACTGTTCAAAGCAATGATTTTGGGCACAGTGAAAATGACTTTGGCCCTAAAAGTTTAGATGTGAGCAGGAGTGACACTGTGGAAGAAGCTGGTGGGAAAACATCGTCCTAGTAATGCAGTTGTTTTTATGAGTAGCCATGTTGCCTGTAAATTAATTTCATTAAGAACAGATAAAATACCAAACCCTTATTTAGTGTTGCACATAGGTTTGAATGATCAAACCTGCCAATGGTTTTATTTATCTATGTAAGACTTTTTTTTTTTTTTTTTGTGAGGAATCAGCTTTCAAACCCTCACTAGCACTTTCGGCAGTCCCATCTCTTTAGCCTGGAGAAAAGGTGGCTGAGAGGAGACCTTATTTCTCTCCACAACTACCTGAAAGGAGTTTGTAGTAAGGTGGGGGTTGGTCTCTTCTCCCAAGTCACAGGTGATAGGACAAGAGGAAATGGCCTCAAACTGCATCAGGGGACGTTTAGACTGGATATTAGGAAAAATTTTTACTTTGAAAGGGTTATCAAGCATTGGAATAGGCTGCCCAGGGAAGTGAGTCACCATCCCTGGACATATTTAAAAGACAGGTAGATATAGTGTTTAGTGATATGGTTTAGTGATGGTTTTTGTCAGTGTTAGGTTGATGCTTTGCGTAGATGGTCTGAAAGGTCCCTTCCAATCTAGACAATTCTATGACTCTATGTGGTAGCGCAAGCTTTTGGCAGGAGACTTTTGCATAAAGCAAGTTCCAGCTTCAGAGCCAAAGTCCAGAAGATGCTGCTGGAGCCCATCTCTGTGGGAGAGTAACAGGAACTAGGAATATTAGACTGCAAGTGGAATTTCCTATTTTGGACTTTCAGGAACTGCATCTTAGGACACATCAGGAAGCTGCATTGTTTATGTGGCAATTATTCATGAAGAGCAACTAGGGCATGGATGTGTGCCTATCTTTGGCGGCCTCTTTGATATTGGGATCTTGTAAACTATTACTTGGTTCTCCAGCTGTATTTTTAAGTCTGATCAATCTTCCTGAGGTTCAGATAGCACCGTTTATTCAAATGGAAGGCCACCTCTGTGCAGGTGTCAAGGATTTTCTAATTTTTATCAAAACTGTATTTGTCTTAGGTTTGTTTTGAAACTCATTTATTCTTGATAGAATTTATATAGAATTTTTACTTCCTAACATGTGCTAGCATTGGAAAGAAATGTCTTTATAGCTATTAAGATATGGAAATCTACCTGTGATGGTTGGCATGTAAACAGTCTTCCTGGAAAGGCATGTAGGAAGGGAGCATGTGAGGAGTTAATACACTTAACAATCTGTGTGGTTGTCAGAATAATTAATGCTTCCAATAAACATGCTAATTAGTTGACATGGAGAAAAATCTTCCTGCGTACATGTTGGACTTTTTCATATTATCCTGAATGCAAACACCACCTTATCATATCCTTACCTTTGAACACTACCTCTACATCATTTCCTGAGTTTAGACACTTGTTATTGACTATACAAAGAGCAGCAAAAAGACTTAATAAAATCTGACAGCAGGCAGCTTTTCCTGCCTGGAAAGATTAAGTGCTTAGCACTTTGCATTTCAATTACCTAAAACTAATGGAAAAAATATTTTACATTTTAGCCCCTTATTTGGCAAATTGCTTGGAGGAAAAAATATTTCTGATCTAGAATTACGTTATTCTTTTAAAAGTGGTTGAAAAGTGGATTAATCTATTGGCTGCAATATATAACACTGCTTTTTTAATTAAGCAGATATTATGCAAATTTTAATCAATACTATTCTGTGTCTTCTCTTTGCTAATGCAGCCACTGCCAGAATTTTAGCTCTTTGTTGATCTAAAAGCGTATTTTAGAACTGCTTATATAAATTGTTTCCTATAAGTCATGACTATTCTAATCTTCATAAATTAGCTAAAATAGTTTCTTATCCTTACCAAGGCCCATAAATGAATGTAATCAGTAGAGATTTTTCTATTTGAATGGTCATTGTATGGAATAAAACACCAACTTGAATTCCAGTTCTTCATTTGTTCTGTCTGAACTCAGAGTTTTTCAAGCAGAAGGATGGTTATTTAAAGCAGCACATACAAATGACTTGAATCAAACTGTTTACTGAATACACTCTCCATAAATTATAATTATATGCTTCTTTTTCAGTATTGTATATTTCAGTTTTAACAAGTGCAACTAATCTCTTGGCTTATGGATAAAGGACTTGCCAATTTCAATATTTGAAGTGTTCTCTTGCAAAGAAATAATGTATTTCCCTCCAGGTACATCATAGTTTAAATATTGTTATTAAGAGTAAAAATATAATTTTTGATCATGAAATAAATGATGCAGAACGTGGCTTGAAATTATGTATAAAGTATAGTGTAATTTTAAAGGCAGAGGCCTTGATGCTTCTGAGTTACTTCGTCAAATGTTCCCACTGTAGCTGATGATGGTATCTCTTGAGTGATATTGCCCTTTTAGCCTGGGCAGTTGCCAGTGTTACTCTCATTTATTCTCAGCCTTTGGGAGAAGAATTGATAATATGGCTCAAGTATTCCTTTGGAGCAGGCGTGTTTATTAACACAGATTACACAAAATTCTGTATGTTCGAAATGCAGTGGAAATGGACTGGTTTTAGGGATGCCTCTGCAGCAAGTCCTACATGAAAAGGGACAAAATTCCCTCTGCCCCACACTTGTTGCTGCCACCTTTTTCTTCGCTTTTGCCATGTTATTCCTGCAGAGGTCAGTTTATCTCACAAGAGCTGAGCAAAAGCTATGATTTTGGGAACCCACCAGGCATTTACTTAAACAACAGCCAAACAGAGATGTTGAGGTTCAAACTGATTTTCTCTGTTAGACAAAACTGATTTTTAAGAAACAGAAATTTGAGGGATTTGATTATTTTGGAAGCATTTCTGCATGGGGATGAAACTCTCCTTTACATGAAAAATGATTGAGACAGACTTCCAGTCCTATGTATGTTATTTGTGTGGTTATGAAGCTTGTTGAGAATGTGAGGAAAGGATCCAAATACCAGCCAAAACTTTCTCTACCTCTTCTCTCTTACTGCACAATCTAACACAATATATTAATTTTCATCCCTGAGATTTTAATCAGAAAGGCAAAGACATTTAATTAATATTTCAGCCGATATATTACTCTTCAATGGAAAGGGCCACATGCAAATTTGTTCGACATTGTTTGCTGTGCATTTCCCATTTGCTCAGATGTATTTACTTCAGAGCCTGCATCGTAATCAATAGTTAGCAATGTGCAGCATGGGAAAGATAACAGAGTGATTTGCGATTGCTGTTTTTGACAGGATTCCATTCTCTTATCATTTTTAAATATCTCTACTGAGATAGGGATGGTAAGAGGGAAGAGGGGACGTTCCTCAGGCAGAAGAGCTGTGGGCAGGAGCTGACTGATAATCTCCAGTATCTCATAAAATGCTCTCCTTACTGACAAACAAAACGGGCAAAGAGTATCGTGGAAGTGAATTACGGCTACTGTCACCTACTTGTCATGGCAACACGCAAGCGTCACCTCTGAGACCACAGCCTTGAAGCAAATAGATAGTTTCAATTATCTAATTTTCACAATAATGAGACCTGTTTATTGGAAATCTATAGGTGGTTGGCAATGGCAAATAGTAACTGTGACTATATCCAGTTCAGTGCTGGTTAATTTACAACCTCTCCTGAACTGTAGAGTAGCAATATTGTTTCTTGGAATGAACCCAGGCAGTACAAGTACCTGGGGCAGAATAAACAAACTTTGTCTTTTCCTTAATAGCTTTAAGTTATTTGAGTTTGTGCTTATTTATAAATGAGCATTGGCTGGAGATCCTCATCTGGGGGTCAAGATCCTTTGTGCCACAATGAATAATTGAAGATAACAACTGTTTTTCTGGAAGTTCAGTCAAAGTTTATAACAAGATGCCACATGTGAAGAACAAGCAAATAAGGGTGACATTTACCGCCGTAACAGCTTAATAGAATCAAACAAATAAGCTGACAGCAGCTTGTGACAGTTTTACTATGAATTGTTCTCAAAATGCAGTGACATTTCACTATTAAACAGCTCATTGTCTTCTTAGGTGTTGCATGCGGTTTTGTGCTATAATCCCTGAGTATCTCCCAGTTTGTTTTAGAATTATGTGTAGATTCTGTGATACTAAAAGGATGATCAAAACTTTATTCTTGGCCTCTATTTGGCACAGAGGCCTTTATGCAGTGAAATATCTTGCTCAAATTAGTGAGGAAGTCCTGCCCCTCGGCTGGGCAGCCCTTGTGACAAGGGGTGTCTTCTCACCTGTGAAACAGGCTTTGACCATGGTCTTAATCCTGAAGCTATGGGAAATCTTTGAGATATGCAAAGCCATTGGTAACTTGAGGGTTAAGACAGGGACACTTTCTGGGAAGCTACTGGAGAATGAAGAACATCTAGAATGGCTCATAACAGCGTACATGGTTGTGTCCTGTACTGGATATTGATGGCTCCATGTCCAGATACATTGCCGCGCTGTTGTACAGACTGGAACACGTCCAACAGAGGAATGCAGATTGGTGCTAAGACACTGTCTGATAAACTGAAATCTTCTAGTCTACAGGGGTTTGTAGAAACTATTAGTCACTGTTGCTGCTGTCTGACAGGAATGGGGGACCATTTGTTGTCTGTACTGGTGGGGGTGATCATGATGGGCATCAGCCACAGGAGGGACCAAGCTATGCTTGCAAACATTTCACAATTCTTTTTCCTCCCTAGTGGTGTAACTCCTTCCTGGTGTGGATTCAGCTTTAACTGTTGGAACGTTGCTGGTGGATTGATCTTCTGTGGCTCCTTGCAGATCTAGAGGGTGTATCATCCACATTTCATTGGCTGTGGAATTCAGGTATTGTCAAATTTGCTTTCTGTGGAGGTGTTGAATAGGACTCCATAAACAAAGCAAGCATGGCATAAACATGGTTTCCCTTCGCTACTCCTAGGAAGGCAAATTTAAGTTTAGGAATCAGTTAAAGAAATTAACTGATCCCCTTGAAATTGAGCTTGGGGAGACCTATAGCATCTCCTGACCAGCAGCACAGACATGTAAAGGATGAGCCTTAACGTCCTGTGGTCTGACAACTGCTGTGAGTCTGCCATGTTGCCTGCAGAAACTTGAACCATTAACTAGCAAGAGTGAGAATTGTTTGGAACTGTGGCTGGTTGTGAGATTTAACATGGACATGGCTTTATATCTTGTGTGTCCCCATAGACTGGGGAACTTATAAAATCTTAGGTAAAAGGCATTTTCTTATTTTCAAAGTAGTTCTTTCCTTTCATGTGAGATCTTGACAATATAAGTGCTGAAATCTCCCAGGATGAGTCTGGGGTATTTCACCAGCATGGCTGACAGTACATGCCTGAATGCCTTTTGTGGATTTGTTTACTCTTTGGTCTATAAATGAACATCAAATGAGTGTGATGCTCTTGTAGGAGACTCTCGACTTCACATCCTTTGAATAGCTATTATTAAAGCCTGTCAAGGAACCTTTTTGAGCTTGGTAAAAAATACAAAGGCGATCAAATCCTTTGAGAAAAATATTAGAAAGGCAGATGAATAAAATTCTGTCTGAGCAAGGTAGAAAATCTCGTGTAGGAGCTACAAGAGTGACGAAAAGCCTTGCAGAGCCTACATGGGTACCTGCATCTTTGGGAGCAACACATTCACACAGTGAGCACAAACCAGCTACACCCAAATTGTCTCCTGCAAACAGCAAATGACCACCAGCACTTCTGGTTGCCTTTGCAGAGTGTCTAGAAGATTATGTCTTCTGCCCTTTGCGGGGCCTTTTCTTCATGTCATCTGTACAACTAGTATATGGTGAATTTAAAGCTAAAGCGAGTAAGCTGGTTTATCTTTTTCTAATTATTTTAACCTTAATGTGTACAACTCTCAGGACATTAAAAGGAACTTCATAGGTAAATCAAAACCAAAGACAGAGATTAGCCATGGGCACTTCTGGTTCACTGATGGCAGAGGGCAATTAGAAGAACTAGAGGTGTTTATTTTGTTGAACAATTAAAAAGAAGACCCTAAAAACTGCATTTAATCTCCAGTTTCAGTTATGACACTCTATGTATTTGATTTCAGAGGTATTGATCTAAAACTGATCACCTTTTTATTTAATGGCAGATGACTGTTAAAGAATACTAAGGAAAGTGGTATCTCTGCTAATGGTGAATATACTACCCCTAAAATAGGAATTGCCTGCATTTGTGCTAAGTATAGGAAGTTTCTTATTGATATCTTCTGCTGGTTTAGATACCAAGATAATCAGTCTTTCTTTCAATAAAATGACAGTCTAACGTCCAGATCAATAACTGTGTCCCTCTCCATTTGGAAGACAGAGCAGATTAAACCTTTTGCTGATATTTTGTTTCCAGAAATAGAAAATGCCATCCAAAAGGATTGCATCTGCCCAACTTTTCCTGAATACTGATAAAAGAAGATCTAGTGTTTGTTAACCAGGGAAATGGGCTTGAAAAGAAAGAGAAATGGAAATGTTGTGTTCAAGGCAGCAGAAGGCTCAAAGTGAATCAGTCAACAGGAAGTGAATATTCCTCCTTTACTGGGGGCACTGGTGGCACAGGTCAGCCCTGCTGCATTTTCCTGGGTCCTGCCACCTGCCAGTGGTGGGGGGTGTGATGGGACAAGGATCCTCTTTGCATGAACAGAAGACAACTTCCCCTGCATATCACTAGGCATCTCCTATGGGCATTTAGATATAGAAAACTTTGTTGTCCCCATTGTGCATGCAGTACAGGAAAGAAGAGATGCTGGGAATTATTTTTTCAAATGTAAAATATGGGGCAATCCTTCTGTTCAGCAGCAGCTTGTCCATGATAATGACCTCAGAAGGATATAGTGACTAATGTATTTTTACTAAGGATTAGCCCAAGCTTTGATGTAGCAGTTGAGCTGCAAACTTTGCAATGCTTGGATCTGGTATTTCTAGCTTTTCTTTTTTTCTGCCATATACAGGCCACAAATTTTATTAAAATTTGATGTAATTACATCTTTGACCCACGAAAATCTGCGTGGGTGATTTTAAAGTCAAGGATGGTGCAGCCCTGAGATAAAATCTTTAAAGCTGGCTGTGAATTACATCCTCATTTATAAATCTTCATGGGATTGATACTTGGTGGAAGAGTGTAGTCTGCTGTAGCACACTGTGAGATTTGCCACTCTTACTCAAATTAATAAGTACCATTGCATTTTGAGTCTGCTCACTGAAATCAGAGACAGATGATGAAACGTGGTCCTTTCCAAAGAGTATCCCAGAAAGCTGCATAAATAAGTACTGGAACTCATTGGAAAATTGATGGATGTAGGTAATGCTTAAAGGTTTATGTTGTGTCCTGCCAAAACACTGGATACTTTAAGATAACATGAGGGAAGAGTGGTCTGTGCTATTATGCATTTAATTTCATTTTTATGGCACAGTTTTTCATACTGTACATGATAACTGAATGCAGCAGCTGGATTAAAAACATTTATGTCTTGTTTCCTATGGAGGGAAATCAATCCTTTCCTTTCCTTGATGTATTTCCTATGGAGGAAAATCAATTTAATGTATTTTCTTTTATGTGAGTTGGTTAGTGATTGTAGGAGGGGGAAAATGCCATGCTTTACGTGAGTGTAATGAAAGCAAATTCTTATGGCTGGCAATTAAAATAATTAAATTTAGAATATAAACAAATATCTTTTCAAGAAGGATCCAGGAATAGAGTTTCTGTGCAACTGAAATGAACTTCGTAGTCAGCCAGGACAGTCGTGTCAGCCACGAGAATTAATTCAAGGAGATTACAAGGAAATGAGTTTTACTGAAAGCTGAATTTGACGGGTGCCCAAATGCCAGTTCAGCCTCTTGAGGATGTTCCTCTAGTTCTAACTAAGGAATGAGAATAAAACTCAGTCTCGCTGACAAACATCCAGAACATCTTTATGAAAAAAGATACTGCTGTCCCTGCAGTGTGATTGCCTTGTTTTCTTTTTCCCCAAAGAACGGATGATTGAAAACAGGGAGATAACTCATCGTGGTCCAGTTCAAGGCAAGAAGGGATCATGCAGCAATGAAAAAATGTAATACAAAATAAAAATAGCCTGATGTATCCTGATCTCCAGTGAAAACAGAAACTCTGCATGATGCTGAAGGAAATGAAGTATGGAAATGCAAACACCTCAATTGCAACCACAGTCTCTGTCAAAACCTACTCTAGCGAGTGTCCAGTTCTGGGTGTGCACATCAAAGCCAAGAAGCTGCAGTGAGGTGCCCTCCTTGGGGGACACAGCACGGTTCTGTAACTGTGTCATTCTGAGGCAAACTGCTTAGAAGTAATACTGTTAATGGATAGCAAACTGCAAAGACAAATTTGTGTCCATGATGATTTAGCAAATGCATGGCAGAGGCTAAAGATGGACTTGACTTCTGTGAGCAACCACTTCTTTCATTGCAAACTGTTTTGAAATGGAGACTTGCTGCTGGGAAACTACAGAACTTTCTCTGAACAAATTCCAGCATTCTGAGACAACCAAACAAAAAAGTAGGCTTTACCAATCTATTCCCCTAGGACAAAAGTAGATACAGTCTCTTTATCTGTGGTGTCAACATAGGTGATTTTCCAGGCATTCACAGCCACATTGCTGCTTTTTTCACTGGTATTTATTCAGTTTTAAATGGCAAAGTATTATTTATGTAGTGAGATAATATTCTTTAAAGTAGTTCCCATAAACTGACATTAAACTTTTCTAGGCTTTAATATCTTTTAATTTCTTTGTAGCAAATCTGCTGAGTTTATGAGTAAACATTTTAAACGGTTTTCTTTGTGAATCCACAAATCAAGATGCATTCCGTCTGACAGCACTTCATTTGTAAAGATGTTGTCAGTCAGATCTTGTCTTCAGCAACATTTCTCTCATAAAGCTGTCATTTTGGGGAGTTTTCAGTCAAGAGGAGAAGACACACTAGAAATGAGAGCTTGGGATCTGCATGTAGTATATAGATGGAGGTATAACGACAGCCAGGGGTGCTCAGCTCCCACGACTGAGGCATGTTGACACCTCCTATTAACATAAGGCACAGTCACAGGTTTTCCTTTGCTTTCTTAGAGCTGCTTTTCTTCCTCCCGCTCCCAGTCAGGGCTGGGGTGATGGGGCCAGCCTTGGGTCACAGGGAGAGGGGAGGAGGACGCCTGGAAGGGTCTTGGTTCTGGACAGGATGCCTTCTCCCAGTGTGTCTCCAGAAGAAAGTCTTTCACAGCCTTATGCCCTGTTATCGTTGCTCGCTGCTTCTCCTGGCAAAGCTTCAAATATCTTCGCTGCTGTGTTTCCCGAGGAGCAGGAGCTGTGCCGGCCTTTGTGTGCCCCCTGTGCATCGCTTGCTGCGGGTGCGTTGATGATACACCGCCCTTGTCAGCTTAAATCTAAAATACCAGCGTGACAGAGGTCAGGAAGACTCGATAGGTTTTGGCTCAAAGTTCACTGGGGAAAATAGCACTTACGGTGCTTTATGTGCCTCAGGGCAATGTTTAGCCAGGAAACCTCTGTCTTCTGAGTCCATCCATTCTCTCAGCTGGAAAAAAAAATGCTGATGTTCATGTCTTGAAGTGCTGTAAAAGCCACTCAGTGTTTAGACAACAAGGTCTGAACAATCTTCAGAGCTGAGGTCAGGCAGCTCACAGAGGGGGATTTAGGATGTCCCGGCTTGCCTTTTGGGCCTGCTTTGGGTAGTGTCTGTGGTGTCCCCACCACTGTGAGACCCAGGTATATCCCTGAGAAGAAGTCCTGTTCCCACTGTTAGTAGCTGGAGTTAAACCTGGTGACTGTGGTGATGTCTTCTCTCCCTCCCAAGTGGGTGTATGAACAATAGGCAATGCCTATCTGTGACTTGATTTATGAGAAAAAAGTTACTTAAAGAGAAAGTATAGAAAAGGGGAGATGATTGTGTGATTTCCTTTTTATTGTTTTCCCTGTGATGTGATGCTTGTGCCTTCAGGAACAGCCTACAGGGTGCAAAAATCCCTGGATTTTTATGGAGAGGAGGAGGAAATAGAGAAAATACTGCACTACCCATGAGTTTAGTAGCAAAATTTTACTATTCTCCTCTCTCAGACCATGGGGTTTTTTTCAGTACTCAGACACTTTATTTAAATAATTACACTAGAGAAGATTTAGTTCTTGCTGTTTCCACTGGAAAGTTTTCATTTATCTGGGACTAATGTTTTGTGTGGTATATAGAAAATGATGTTGACTTTTTTCTAGCTGAAAAAAAAGAGGAGCTAGCATTAAATAACTGTTTTGGGGTCATACGGAAATTTTGTGTTGTGTCAAGGTTATTGTTTCTCTACAGTGATAATGCAAATTAAATAACTTGCAGAATTCATATTTTTGGAAAAAAACTCCTTCACACCTAGCTTATTATTAATGACATAGTTCAGTTCATTGATTTTACATCCCATATGGTTAGCTAATGATTACAGAAAGGCCTTCAAAGAATGTATATTAATGGCATCAATTATCACAAATGATAGACTTTATGGATTCTCATGAATACCAAGTGACACTTAGGGTACGAACAACAATAGCGTGTGATGTGTGAAGTTATGTGAAGCAATTAAGGTCATGAAAACTCAGCTTTGTACCTTTTTCTTAAAAAAGGTTACACAATTATAATAATGGTCAATTCTCAGCAGACAAAAAACCATATCCTTCATCTGGTTTCCTCCTGGGGATTTAGTAATGGAACTCCCACCTGCTGTTTAACATTTTATCACGTCATTACCAGTGAAAACAATTTGCACTGGCAGCACTAATTGAGTAGAAGCTTTCACACATTATTTTTATAGGAATAGGTACCTTGAGTTTTGCATTCAAACACGTTCTTCACTACCAAATTCCTCACGTGTAATAAGATTTTTTAAAAGTCTGATTTTACTCATTTTTTAAAACAAAAGACCAAAAAGCGAGGAATAGCTGATAAGGCAATATGTGATCCTACACCATGGACCCCATTGTGCCAGGCTGTATTTTTTCTTGTGTTTGGCCCCAATGCACAGGGGCTGTGGTGGCCTGGCTTTGCTCAGAGGACCTGACCTTTCACAGCCTTTGCCTGCCATAGTTGAACAGGGACCACCATGCTGCATTTTGCAGCTGAGGCAGAGTGCCAATTAGCGCTTGTGATTAATTATCCAATAGTAAGCATTTAATGGTGAACCCACAATCAGTCAAATATCCCAGCTCCCTGTCATCTGCTTTGTGGTGTTTCTGCAATGGTGGTGGAATGTGATGTGGCTGCCTCAAGGCTAAGGGCTGAGTAAGGTGCTGCCTTCCTTGTCAGGCAGTGGTGAGGTTTGCATCGCAGGGGGGCTGTTGTGGGGGGCAAGGGGCTGGGGAGAGCCACCACCTGTGGTGGCTACTGCTCCTTTGAGGGCTGCTGCAGGCTTCTTTCTAGCAGGACAGGCTGCTTCCACTGGCAGCAGAACTGTGCAGGCATCATCTGCCTGCTCCTGGGTGAGCAAATGGTTTCGGTATACCCCCAAAAAAGTGGCATAAGAGAAATAAGGTGATGTGGCGTGCGAACTGGTTCGGTTGTCCTCGGTGCTGAACTCTGCATGTGGAAGTGACCAAGATACCTGCGTTACCTTCACTGTGGGCTTTGGATAACTCACAGTTATGACAGTATTTCAGTGTAAAAAAAAAAAAAAAGAAGTTAAAACCAAGTCTTTTTTTAGCTGAGAAGATGAACCAGAAGAGTTTTGCTCTTAGGAGGCTTATAAATGCTTATGAGCCCCATGGATCCGTTTGATGTTCTGTTCCACTGCGGTTTCGCTTTGAAGTGAGACACTTTTGATAAAAGTGATGTACTTTATGCTTGGAGGAGGATTTATGCTGTGGTAAGATGTGAAATGCCTTGGCCAAGGATATGAAACTCATTGCACAAGTTCCTGTGGACAGATAGATATAACTCTGTCCTGTGGAACACCCAGCCTATGCCAATAGTTATAGACCTTCTGCTCAACTGAAAAAAACCCAAATTGCAGATAAGGACTATTGCACTTCCAAAGAGCTCTTGACAAGTGGAGTTCATCTATTCCAATGCCTTTTCTCCATGGTCTAATAAGAATCCCAGCAAATATATCAAACTGGAGGTAAAGGGAAGTGCTATGATGAAAGCAAGGTTTGCTCTGGCTGGGAGAGATGGACTGAAACCAGATTGGCTTGGGGACGAAGTGATTCATCCCCCCTCACATGTATGATGTTAAAAACATGTGCAGAGGTGAAGAATTGCACTGCCTTTCTTGGCATTATATTATTGTATACTCCCCATCTGGAGTACTGCATCCAGCTCCAGAGCCCTCAACATAACATTGGAGCAGGTCCAGAGGTCAGCCATGAAGATGGTCCCATGGTGGTCCCGCCATCAGAGGGCTGGAGCACTTCTCTTATGAAGACAGGCTGAGAGAGTTGGGATTGCTCAGCCTGGAGAAGAGAAGGCTTTGGAGAGATCTTGTATCCCCCTCCAGTACCTAAAGGGGGCCTACAGGAGAGATAAGGAAGGACTCTTTATCAGGGAGTGTAACAATAAGGTGAGGGGTAGTGTTCTTAAACTGAAAGAGGGGAAATTAGATATTGGGAAGAAATTCTATAGTGTGAGGGTGGTAAGACACCAGAACAGGTTGCCCAGAGAAGTTGTGGATGCCCCATCCCTGGAGGTGTTCAAGGCCAGGCTGGATGGAGCTTTGGGCAACCTGGTCTAGTGGGAGGTGTCCCTGCCCATGGCAGGGGGGTTGGAACTCGATGATCTTTAAGGTCCCTTCCAAACCAAACCATTTTATGATTCTATTACTAACAATTGCCTACAGTTTCTGCCTTGGATCAATCCATTCGCCCTGCATGTGCCTGTAGAGATGCTAGCCTAGAGAACGTTTTGCCTGAGATAGTATCTACAGAATTGCACTGGGCAAGTTCTCGCAGATGGTTCTGCCATGAGGATGTTTGTTCACTTCTACAGACTTTCAAAAGAGTGATTTAAAGTGCAAGGGCACTGCCACTGTCACTGCTCAGTTTATAAAAGCTGAGAAGTTAAATCACGTTTCAGGCTCTGGCATGGTTTCTCTGTGGTTTCAGGAAAGCTGCTTTGGTGCTGTCTGTCTCCTTATTTGAGGAATGGAGGGCAGTGATGTTTGCCAGCTTCACAGAGAGTTTGTGATAATTAACGTTCGAAGATGAAAAGCTGCTTGATTTTGTAACAGGATTTTGGCTTACGTGTCTGCTGATGGGAGACAAGAAGAGCAATGGATGAAATTGCGCAAAGACAAAATCCAAATAACTTCAAACTTCACTGAGGTTTAAATAAAGCCGCTGTAGCACATTCATTTTTCTTAGGGATATGTAATAACTTAGATAAAGTATTATAATGGGCAAATATAGATTTCAAGTCTCACTCAGCACCGCACTGCCTTTCCTGTCCAATAATGCTATGAATCGTCACTTCAGGCTGCCAACCATTGATTCATCTTCACATCATCTCTCAACATTAAACTCTGGGTGAGTTCAGTTTTAAAGTAAAACTTTGAAGTGGGGGTTATAAAGGAGATGGACCTCTTGAATTTTGTGTTTGAACTCTGGTTGTCACACATATCTTTTTAATGTTTATTTCAACTGCAAACTCTTTTTTGTACCCTGTGGTCCAATATATCATCTTGAATCCAAATTAACAAAAGTACCCAAGCTATCTCTAGCTCCCTGGCTTTGACGTTTTGGCACTGCCTCGTTCCTCATCTGAACTTGGTCCGTGGCTGAAAATTGTAGTGTCATCTACAACGGTGAAAAATAATTTGGTTCAAATGGATTTCAGTCCCTTCAAGGATCAAAAGCATAATAGATGAAAACGCAGTAAGTTAGAGGGTTTGAGTGTTGATTTGAGACATGTCAGACTCAAATTACCTGCTTCTTTCTTAGAGTTAAAATGAAACACAAAAGATAAGCCAGGCAGAATGGGAAGTAAAATAAAAGGTCTTCCAACCACGCTGGTAGAAATCTTGGGTCCTCTGATCCCTTCCCCTTGAGCTTGTGCTGATAGTTATTTAACACTTTTAGAAATGCTTTCTTTTGTGTGCCTGCACTTGATGAGAACTAGCCTGTGAGAGAAATCTGAGCATTCGAAGGTGTATGCCTTGACACAGCATGATGGTGCTCGTGCAGAAAGACATGAAGCAATTTAATGTTATTAATTGCTAGTTGGATGATTAGATTTACAAGAAATTCTCAAACCTTAAAACCCCAAATAATTATTTCTTACAAAAAAGGAATTTATTATGCCATTAACTTTGTTCTTAGCAGGTTTTCCAAAGTGAAGTCAGTAACTGCTATAAAACTTTTATTGCACATTTTAATTTATTTCTCCCTCCAGTTAGAAAATGTCTCAAATACTTATTTTGGTGTTCTCTACCATCACTATTTGTTGTACATAAAGAAAAAGATTTGTAGCTACTTATTCCATCCATTGTGATATTGAAACCTGTGTCACTCTCCTTTCTGCTCCTGGAAGGTCAGATTCAACAGGTATCAATAAAGAGTTTAGGTTTTTTGAGACTGAACGGGAAGAACCAGATGCCTTCTGCACATCTGTGGCAGTAAAAAGGAAGAGGATGTACCTGAAGGCAAGACAGTAGCAATTCAGGGCATTTTAGTGCTAAGACTACACTAAAAGGGTATGGATTTACTTCATCTGAGGCATCCAGGTTAGGAAAGCAATTGCACTGGGATCTCTGCATAGTCAGTGGAGAGACAGAGGTGCTTCCGGGGGAATTATTTTTTTCTGTGGATTACATGGGATCATCAGCAACTACAATGCTACCCAAGTACTCTAAGTACCCACAGCCAGGTAAGTTCTTGGTGCTCAATAGTGTTGCTATGAGTGGTGTATGGTCTGTTTCACCGAAGCAGCTGAGGGCTTAGGTGCCTCTGCCTGAGCACCCACTTTCAGAAACTCCACAATATAAATTTTCACCAGGGTAAAAATTTTCCTACATGGTGAGAAGCCATTCTGTGAAAAATACATGGTGTGAAAATATAGTACCAGGCTTGCTTCTTTACTGTTATGTGAATGACTACATAAGGGACCCGGGGAAAGGGATTAAATACTTTATAGTGAGACCAACTGTTTTTTGACCTCAGCATAGGTTTAATACTCTGTAAGAGAAGCAGCAGTGGTGAATCAACTCCAATACAGGAGGGCTGCAAACTATGGGATGCCTAAATTTTCAGTAAGGATGTGAAATTTTAGCACCAAAAAAGCAGGCTCTGATACTTATAAGAGTAATGTAAAAGCTTTTGATGGAGAAGTACGTAAACAGAGACCTGAGAGTGGGTTTTGATTGTATAAATAATGAATATTTCCCAAGTGCTTAGTGAAGGGTTCTTATTTCTTCCATTATAAGGTGCATCTCTGTGGATAAAATATCTCAGGTTTTGTCAAACCATTTATTGTTGCAATATTCCTGGAAGATTTCCATCCAGTTTCAAGTAGTAGTTGATGTAAGAGAATACAAAAAGGATCAATATTAAAACCATCTTCCTATCTCAGAATATCTAGTCTTGGAGTCAGATTAATCTGAGCTTCAGAAATATTGAAACAGTGAAATGCTAGTTCCCTTTCAGTGCATTTAGCTAATAGGCATTCCTGCTTTCCGTTTTCCAGGCTGCCAAACCCTTGAAGATTTTCCCCCCTGAATCTGAGTTTGCCAGCCCCCGGGCAAGCGTCCATGGTCACGCCAGTCCCAGGCACACAGGTATTTTGGTGTGTGTGGCTGTAGGCAGTGCGGTGGCCACACATGGGACTGTTGTGGTCAGAGCAGTGAGGGGACCCAGTTACATGACGCTTTCTATTTCTGCCTGAAAGTTTCTGGTTTTCACTTCAGGCTCACTCATAATCCTAAAACACAGGGATGTATGGCCAGTCACGTGCTTGTCAGAGCTGTTATATGCTCCTGTGTTCTGATAAAGATATGATTTAGTGGGCAATGGGAACTGCTGCTGGAGCTGGGGACTTTCGCAAAGGGGTGAGCATCTCCGACAGCTGGTATTGTTAGACTCCAGCCTTGCTGAGGAGAGTTTATGGAATTGCCTTTGAAACTTACTGCATGGGTCAAATTCAGCCTGCTTTCTCTTTCATTCCTGTCAAATACTGACTGACTGTGTTTTTCCTGTAGCTGATTGTCAGTAGGAGATAGCAAAATAGGAAGAGTACACTTTCATTATTTACGTGTCAGACAGAGAGATGCGTAGCTAAAGGAGATGATGGGAAGTATTAAATCCTTTGAGCGAGGTGCTTAGGAAAGCATTAAGGCTCTGCTAAAAGCAGCTGAGTGCTATGCCTTAGTGCACCAGCTCCGTTAACACCCCCTGCACCCACACTGCAGGCAGAAGGTGTTTGTAAGAGAGGATAACGAATACACAGGCACGGTGTTAAAAAGTGACACATCCTCTAAACTGTCACGTTCTTCATCCCATAATGGATTATATAATAAAACATTGCTTTACAAAGCGTAGCATTGCACTGCATTACTGGTGTGACCGGTCCGGGCCCGTAACACTCCGCTGCTCCTCTGCTTTCGCTGCATCGTGTCACGTCCAGCAACGCCGCTGCCCAGGGTTGCTCTCGCTGTTGGGCTGGCAGTACTGAGTGGGACATGGGGAGATAGGTAGAAACTACAGCTTTTACAGATAATGATCCTTTAATGCTGCATAATTTTCCCTTTATGTATGTTAGTGTGAAGTAAAATTCAAGAAAATTGATGGTTTAGGAACTGTGTAATAGCCCTTGTGCAGAAAAAAATTGACCAAAGCTGCCTTCTGCAAAGGTACATCTGTTTCTGCTGCACCTCTGCCTTGCATTTCAATGTCTCAGAAGCGACGAACCCAAGCGACACACAAACTGCACAGCAGGGGACAACTGCAAATAGGTTAAAGCCATCAAACCGCTCTGCTTGCAGATTTGATTTCTGTCTTGGTAAACTTTCATTCTCCTGGTCAGCCGAAATGGGTTGTGTGGATGGATGGGTAGATGATGGCATACAGTCCCTGCAGGTTGCATATGTAGCACATAGGTAGGTGCATCCAGTGTTTTCTGAACGGCCCCTTGGGCTTTTGGAAATGGATCCAAATCTGGCTGGACTATAGGTTGCAGCATGAGAGTAGTTCTGAGGCCCAAACCCAGAAGACCTCACTTTTGTACCCATGGTATTACTGTACACTGAGGAAGAACTCAGATGTTGGCATGCATTCACTCCTTTGCTATAACCACTTTTAACAATTGCTTTGTTGCTATCTAGAGCTGGGTTTTTTTGAGAGCATGCTGTGATGATACCTGTGCACTGCAGTGTGACAGGTACAGCTGTGTCCCCTCCTCTGACGTGTTCTTCAGGTTGCTTTTATAAGAAGATGAATTCTGAATAGGTTTCAGTTGTCAAAAAAAACCCCAAGAAAAACAGGACATTGAACATCAAGCCACTCATGGCATCCAGAATTTATTTGAAAATTAATAGGAGATTATTTCTCACTCTGCCCACACAGACATCCAAATCTGGGTACTGTCAGCTATTGCAACGTCTTACATGAAAGCACGTGCAGAATGTTTTTAAAAGAAGAAAACTCTTTCTGCCTTTTTTTTTGTTTTTTAAATCTTCATGCAGTTTCAGCACTAAATCTGCAGCTCATGAGTACAAATGGTTAATATGCAAACGTGCAAATGCTATGAATTCACTGAAAGTTAATATAATAACATGATAGGAGAAATACATATAATCTTTAGCAAGGATGAACACGTTTAATTTTCTCTCATCATGAGAGCTGGTTTTAGTGTTTTTAATCCTTTTTTAAAGATGAAATGTTGACAACACTGTTATATTACTTGCTAAGTATAAAGAATAAATGAATATTAATGTAGGTGACAATTTAAACTGAATTGTCATGTCATGCCATTTAGATTTCTTCTGAATGATTTTAAAAGGAAGAGAAACTTCAGTGTTACACAAACAAATGGCTATTAATTTATTTTAAATTCTTTTTTGTAGCGGTCTTCTTCAAGGTTTTCTTAATTCATTTACATGAACCTTTGAGCCTTGGTAAAACTCTCCTGTAGTAGCTTTTATCCAACTAAATTATTCCCTAGTGTAACACAGTAGAACACGTCATTATAAATATTATTCCTCTCTTTCTATATTTGTCCATATTTTAATCATTGAATTAACCTTGGCCAGATACTACAGGGCTTTCTGGAGGTACAGTGTTAAATGTTTAGTTAAATTTTAAAACCTTTATGTTTTTGATGTGTCCAAGGAATTTAAACATTTGCGTTTGAAATCCCTGCACTAAAGTTATGATTCTCTAAATTGCTTGTTTGTGTGTATTTATGTAAATGAAAAAGTTCTTTATTTATGTAATTTCTTAATATCTTCCTGTCTCTTCACACACATGTGAAAGAAAATAGCATGCTATATCATATTTTAAAAAAGTCTTCTAAGATATAAAGACAGTAAATGTGATGTGAACCATTGGTTCGCTCAGGCTGTTTTGAATTAGTCCTTTGTGGTGTGAGGTAATACTTGAAGGAGAGCACAAAAATGAGATGGTGTTTATTAGGATTTTTAGAAAACTGTTATAAATATTATCATGGGGGAGAAGGTTCTGAATATCTCCAAAGTCTGACAGCAGAAAGATTAGAAGGGACATTGTAGAAAATGTTGTATAATTTCTCCATTTCCAGGGCAAAACTGGCAAGAGAATACTAGCTGAATAAGAAACCTTAGTGTTGCTGTGTGATAGGCACAGACAGCGTCATGATGCTCTGTAAATCTACTGTGACAATGACTTCCTACCTACTGGGTTACAGTTTCCAGATCCCAAATCAGCTAAAGAGTGTAATCACATGCTAAGTCTGTCTCTATTCAAGATGCTCTTGAGGATGCTTATCTTTCAGAGACTTCAGCGAGACAGCATATATTCAAAGACAAGCACATATTTAACTGCTTTTCCAAAGTGTGATGCTTTCCTGAATCAGAGTGATGCAGTGGAAGTGTTTGGGAGAAGGGTACAACTCCCTGCTATCTGCTTCTGCTTGATCACATCCTTTTTTGATCTGCAGCTGTCTGTACTTTTTAATGGACTGCTTTCTAAATAGGTCAGTGAAATGTCACTTGTCACTGCTGAGGAGCGTTTCGGTTTGGCGTTGTGGCAAGAGGAATAGTTTGGGAAACAGGAGGTCTGGGTGCCCCTGCGTAGCTGTGCCCGGGAGACATCATGCAGCTCGGTGTAACCTAGTTCCCCACACCTTTGATTGCTTTCCAAGCACTGTAATGCAAATAACAAATTTTTCACTGAATTTCACTGAATTTCTAGAGTTGGAAGGGACCATAGAGATCATCTAGTCCAACTCCCCTGCTGAA
>JAOXJK010000077.1:8876224-8904716 GCA_025774025.1 Xenus cinereus
CTAGTTCCCCACACCTTTGATTGCTTTCCAAGCACTGTAATGCAAATAACAAATTATAACAGAGCTGTTGCTGGGGGAAAGAATCATCCTTGTATGGGTAAATTCATATCAGATTGAGTGGGATGCCTGCAAACTTGAAAATTAGAATGGGGA
Organism: Xenus cinereus; assembly: GCA_025774025.1. Classification (NCBI taxonomy): domain Eukaryota; kingdom Metazoa; phylum Chordata; class Aves; order Charadriiformes; family Scolopacidae; genus Xenus; species Xenus cinereus. Next base: position 8,876,378 of record JAOXJK010000077.1, read on the forward strand.
GAACAAAGCAGAAACCATAAGCTTATTAGATTCGCAGAGGCAGTTTTGTATGAGTTTTCCCAGCTTCCTGTGAGAAGAAATATTTTAAAAATGGGTTTGATTGCTAATCTGATTATGGCAGCTCAGAAGTTAAATTGAAACATGAAATAAATGAAGGCTTTTGGAGTTACGAATTAATTAGAAAACTAATTTGGACAGATAAAAGAAGTGCAAGTCAGTGAATTGTTTTTCTTATCTTGGAATAAGAACATTTAAATTGAAAAGATGATATTAAACAAAGCCTACAAAAAACTGGAAATCATGTTAGCAAAAAGATAAGTACTAATAGGGGATTTTTTTTTTTTACATCATGATACGGCTTTTCAATAATTATTTCCAAAGAGGGAACAGCAGTTTAGAAGAGTGGCTGTCTATAGGCTCTGAGACAGCTGGAAGAGAAATGCTGAATGGAGACTGAGTAGATGAGGAGAGAGATTGGGCTGGTGAATCTCAGCAAGTGCTCCACCGCTGTCTGTAAAAGGAGTGCCCGAGGGCTGGTTGTGCTCTAACACCAAGATTTCAGGGCAGGAGCTTCTCAGTGTGCACCGTGTGGTCCTGACCCCCAGCTGGAAGGTGGGACAAGCCCTGGCCCCGGACCACCTGTGTCTGCACCAGCAGCTGCCAGCACCTTGGGGACTATCCCTGCACCGTGGGCAGCTTGCAGGCACTAGGGCTGCCTCCTGCACCAAGAGAAAGAAGGGGATGTTTTCTAAGTCACTAGGTTGGAAAAGTTGCCTTAAAACTTTTTGTCTTGGAGGAAGTCATACAGGAGTGTACCATAATTGCCTGAACCAGCTGTCATAACACCTTTTGTATGAAAATGCTACTGGTCTGTTTCACATATGGTAACACTGAATATAAACAGCATCAAATGATGAAATAGCAGTGCACTGACTGGAGGAATCAGAGATAACTTTCAGAAATCAGATGAGAAGAAACCAGTTGCTCTCAAGCACTGGAAGGCGGCTAGAGGAGAACAGCTGGGATACAACACACTGAAACCTTGGCGAGACCCACAGTCACCAAATCTTCCATGCTGCTGTTGGCACTGTTGGCATGGGTACTAAATTATCCGGGAGGGCCTCTGGTGGTACAGGCAGCCTCACATGGTGAGCACCACAGGATGTCAGTGCTACGGCCCTGACAGGCACAGACGGGCTCTACAGAGGATCCGTGGCACGGTGCTGGGGGCAGAGAGGCAGTCATGCTGTGCCACCCCTCCCTACACGGTCCTTTGGGTGACCACTGACTTGAAAAGTCCATGAGTGCCTCACAGACCCTCGACACCCAAAATTTATGCTGCTTTAGAGAAGGCGCTAAATCCATTACTGCTGCTCCCTTAAAATACAAGGACTGTCACCGTAATATATTTTAAAACCAGAATGAGCTTTAAGCCCTAAGTTAAGTCTAGACAGCAAGAAAGAGTCTCTGCTCTGAAAAGCTGGAAGCAGGATTAGTATTGAGGAAGTTTAAAGTGATCGTTAACATTAATATATTTCTCTCATCACCTACATGAACATGAGAAAGAGAACCATAGAGGTGATGTATAATATTCATATTGCTTAATGTGTTACAGGAAAGTCTTCAGACACTGCAGAGAAAAGACAGATAAAAGGACCTGTAGAGGACAGTAAATGAATATGCCCCTGAAATGTGTTGCAGTATTGGCTGATCACTCAGCCTGGAAGACAGAGACTGTGTGGCAGCTACCTGGCTCTTATTTATTGAACTACCTGGCTAGTAGTTGTTGAATTATATGTTAGCAAGCAACTAAAATAATTTCCTAAAGTAGTTTCTCTCCAAGATGAGAACAGTGAACAGCTTACAAACAACATATTCAAGGAATTATGAATAGCCTGTAGATTAAAACTTCTAACAGGTGAAATTGTTGCAATAGTTTCTGCAAACAGATGACCTGTTTGTATGATCTATCAAGCATTTAACTATGATTTAAGCCCAGGCTAGAAGCTGTTGTTAACGTGGGAGTTAGATGCTTTAATAGATTTGAAGACCAGTGCTTCAGCCTTTCAGCCAAGACCATGTGTTCAGCTAAACGAGAAGATGTGAGTCTTTGTGGTTTTTGTCTGTGTGTTGAAGTGGGTTCACACTTACCAAGATAAAAGCACATTTCTGCTGCAGGTTCCCTATGCAGAAAAACAAGTGCCATTTTCATGCTATGGATGTTGCCGGAGAAGTGACAGAAACAGTCTGTGCTAATTTTCGTGAGAAAGTTAATTTCTTAATTATTTTTCTCAGTGTTTGCCTGTACCTGTTGCCCCTTTACCCTCATGTATAGAGGAAGATGCAGATTCTCTTTATTATCTCCTCTCGACAGCGTCTCCACTCCTGAATTTCACCGGTGACTGCTCCCTTGCACTCCTGAGCTTGCAACCGCAGCTTCTTGTCAAGGCAAGAGTCACCCCCCTCTCTACATAGTGCTAACAAACAGCTTACTTTAATAAAGAAGCAAATGCTGTTTATCAGATAGCACCTAATCACTTTGCGGAACTTCCTGCCTCAGGATGCCAACTTTTTATTTAATATATTTAAGGAGTATAGGTCCACTCTGGCTGTTAAACACAGTGGTCTTTATGCAGATATGGACTCAGGAAGGTTTTCTCCTGAGGCTGTAAGATGGAGGAGAAATAATCTACGTACCGATTGCTCGCTGCCAGCATTCGTTGGATGGTGAGGTCACCGGTCACTTGTGGTTACTGGTTTCACTGGTCTCACCGACATCTTAGGAAAACAGTTCTCTGTGATAATTCAGGATATGCACACATACATACATGTGTGTATACATCCATCTCCTGCCTCTCCTTCTCTTCTACCCCAGCTCTTCTATCTCCATCTCCAAGGCTGTTACCTACCCGCCTTCTCTCTGTAGTGTTTGTAACACCTCAGAATCACAGTGCAACACACACAGGAGTGTTTTGCAGGGTGTTAAAAGCCATTGGTACTGATTACTGCTCAAATTTAGATAGGATCACGGGAGAATTTGGAAGGCAGAACTGTGCAAATGGTAAATGTTGCAAAGATAAGTGCTGTTAAACAGAGATTGAGCTTCCTGAGTCCTCCAAGGAACTTCAAAAATGGATGTGTCCTTACGTCTTTCCATTTTTCATGAATATTCTACATATATATAAAGGGAACATTTGTATACCAGTACAGTACTTTGTCTTCATTATTGTTAACTCATTACTAATTTTTCATCCATAGCTTCATATGGCTTGAGTTATTCCAAATGCCCTGCGCATCAGTGAACTTTGGCAAATTTGAATTTAAAACTCTTTTAGGTTTCAGAAACAAAAAACATCTTAAAGTTATAGAATTTTCTGTTCTCAGGGGTTGAAGGTGCATGCGCCGGTAGCAGGAGTATGACTCCTGATCTCTGGGTAAATCACGTATTTTCTGCTTCATTTTCCTATGTGTGAACGAGGGACAGAGCTGAGAAGCTACCAGTAGCTACTCAGACAGACAAGCCAGGCTGCCAGCAACTGGCTGCTGAACCTTTTGCTCTGCATTTGCTGGATAAGCAGTTGTACAATCAAGAGCTGCATCTGCTTCAGTTTCATCGTATGCTGAAGTATCTCTCTTTGGCATTTCAAGTGCTATAAATGAATTACAGACTATAGTAAGAGGATCCTAGTAACTCTCTCTGAATTAACAGTCGAGAGTGTGCTCAAAATCTCATGTTATCGTAGGGGAGTAACTTCTGACATAGAGCCCAAAGGCAGAGGGGAATCCCATTCCCCTGAGCCTTGTGCCTGTCCATGACTTCAGTCTGTGCTTTGGGAGGTTAACCCTGGCAGAAATGGCCCAGGAAGGAGACAGCTGCACTATCCTGGAATGGTCTTTGCCTTGCAACAAGTGAAAAATGGGACATGGCAGCTTGCCCGAGCAGAGCTGAAACATCCCTCTGGGGACTTGCTTTTGGACATGGCTGTGCTGTGCTTCCTGTGTGGCTTCCTAATTACTTATGATTGTAGGTCCTTTGGCAGCAACTGCTTCAATCGAAAATCTCAGCAGCCCAAATGAGTGTCTTTCAGGGAGGAATGTACCAGGGAGTCACCAGGGAAATCAAAAGGTGCTCTGCAATAATAAATGTATAAGTGTTTTTCTTAGATTTTGCGTGCGATGGGGAAAGTTATCCTTCCCCTGAAGGATCATTAATAAATAGAGTCTCAAACATGCCCACAAAAAATATCTTGCCTAGCAGTCTGAAGTTAATCCTCTTTTGTTGCTCTCTTTTTCCTCCAAAATAGTGAGCTGGTAGCTAGCACCCGCCATAGTTTACCTAGAACCAACCTGATGCTGAGTCAGTGGCATTTTGCAGGATGGTTTGAATTTAGTTTCATTGAAAACAGAGGCAAGTGGTGTAGCCAACTCTTTAAAGGCAGGCACGGTCAGCACTGTCACATGAAGGTATCTGAGGTAGCTTCAGAAGTGCTAGGCTGGATACTGGAGCATGGCTATGAAGTTCAGAGCTAATTTAACCCACTGTCTTGCAGGGCAGCTGATTTTAACCTAAGCCTGGATATCTCTCAGTTATGCTCTAGCTGTGTGGTAGGCACATGAAGTGTTAGGGGCTATATGAAACAAGGTAGTGGCTTTGAGACAAGGGTTTTCCATCCCAAAATATGCAAAACACCCCGAAATCAAGAGTTGTGGCATACCTGAGGGAACAGGCAATGCAGGGTCTGTACTGAAAAAAAGAGTTTAACAAGGAGATCATGGCAACAATGCAGTTTAAAAAATAACCCTGAAAGAAGTTCTGAAGAAGAAGTTTCTGACTGGTTGGAGAGAAGAATGATGTAAGGACCTGGTATCATGAGAATATCCATCCCTTTTCCTTTGTCACTAATGCTGCTCCCAGGCACTAGCTAGTGGCTGAGTCAGGAGACAGCATGGAGAAATTAGTAAAATAAAGTCCCTCATCATCTATCAGCCCCAGATCTTTTACGTGTGGCTCCAAGGGGAAATTGCTTCACCCTGTTCCTACTTTTAGAGGATCATGTGTCCTTGTCTTTGCAGCCACTCAGGCTGCCCCACCACTGCTACCCACCACAGAGCAGCTGGAGCAACTCCAGTAGAGCCATACGCCTCATGCATAATAATATGCAATTAATATTACAGCTATAATGTCCTTGCTCGACTCCAGTAGATGCTGAGGAGTGACTTGAACACTGCTGAACCTGTGTTGGTGTTGTGGAGGAAGGTGGCAATAAATAGCACTGACCAGCAGGAAGGGACTCCTGCAACGAGAGTAGGGAGTTAATACTGTTTTCTTGGCCATCTGTGAGAAAAAGCATGAATGGACTTGTTTTGGGAAGGGAAAAAAAGTCTGTCTGAGGAAAATCCCATACATCCCTGAAGTAGAAGATCATGGAGAAAATTTCTTGCAAATTTTTTATAAAATGGTGTTATGACATTACAGCGCCCTAGGTAGCAGTCTACCTCAGTGATCTAAGCGTTTTAAAAATCCAGATAAATTTGAAGGAAAAAGGCAAGAAGAAGAATTACCATAATAAAATATACTGTAGGAAGCCTCAGAAACTAAAGCTTGGCTTAATTGACAAAAAGTGTCAGTGAGTAAAGAATGTGGTTCAATAATTGATCTTCTCGTATTTTAATATTTTAGTCCTAGTCAGATATTGCAGAAACTGGAGATAGTGAAATACTTTCTTTAAACTCTCTGTTTCTTTGAAGTTTATGATAGGTTGATAGTTGCTGTTCGAAAGATAATTTTTCATCATTATAACCCACAGAAAGTAACACAGCTTCATTTGGTTTTAGGAGTTTAATGGACACAGAAAGAATTCAGATAACTATCAGAGTACTAAGTTATGCATCGTGTCTAAATGAAGTAAATCCCACGAATCTACAAAGCTATTGCTGGAAAATGGGATCAGAAACTATCTAGATCAGTAGGAACAGTAATGACAGTCAATGTCAACTTTTCAGCAATAAAAGTTCTGTTCAAGTTAAGCTCATGCTTTATGGAAGAATTCAAACACTGTGAATATTGACTGGATCAAACAAAATGGGAAAAAGAAGGATTTCACTTCTGAGTTTATATTTTTAGCCCATGCAAACCAGTCTTTTCTGATCATAATCAGCACAATAAGTTCACCACTGCTAGAACTTCAAGTAGAAGTGCAGTATGGCGATTAGTCAGGTTTTTAAAAATCCCTACAGCTTCCAAAACTTTCTCAAATGCTAAACTCCAAAAGGACTTTCTAAGTTGCATTCGTTTAGTCTTGGTTTTTAAAGTTAAAATACTGAAATAGCAAAAGAAAGAGCATTTTTTGTTAAATTTAGAGCTCAAATAGATTTTGGGTTTGCATTGGCTATGGGCTAGCCTATTTTATGTCACTTCTAGAGTTTTTATACCACCTGGGTGACTGACACATGTGACTGGAGCAGCTATATGTGGTATTTTTAACAAGTATTGTCAAAAATATTTAGAAGGCATTTTTCGTTTTGGCCAAATTTGTGTCCAGCAAGGCTAGGTTCACTGTCTGATAAGAGTTAAAATAAGAAAAGCTCTGCCCAGAACCTCTGATTTTCCTTCCTGCTCGACACTGCAGTATTTATTTCAAAGATACTTAGAAAACTATTAAATAAGCCTTAGAATACAGTGCAGAGCTGAGCAACAACACTACAGCCACAAATACAGTTTGGAAATAGTCTCAAGAGCAACTGGAGATAATATAAATTACCTCTGTATCCTGAAAGAGTTTATGAGTGTAGCTGGAAGAGCAATATTGCTGTGTTAGGGGAGCAGAGGCATTGCACAACACTGGCGAAGCTGCTGGGCAGCTTCAGTGTGCCTGCCCTTGAACTCAAAATTAAGTGCTTTTGGTTGCCTTGTTTGAGCATGTGAAAGGAAACCGGGACGTGGATGTGCTACATGAGCTCCTGCCCTTCAGAAGCATCGAGTCAGAGTCACAGCCGAGGGGCCAGGGTCCTGATCTAGGGCTACCTGGATGCTAAATAAATAACTAGCCAGAGGACAAGCTCCCAGGCTCGCTGAGTTTGTGCCGAGGTGGACGGGCGAATCCTTGCTGTTCACAGCTTCCCGCAGGCAGGGCTTAAGCTGGGCTGCCATGGGGCCTCTCCCAGGCTGGGATGCGCACTGGGGGAAGTGCCTGCAGAGCAGGACATCTGCAGGTGGCACAATTCGTGTGGCGTAACGATGTGCAAGATCTATTTTGCTTAAAAGGACATAGTTTAAATTTTTTATTAATTTTTCATTTTTTATATATGACTATTTTCTGCTTTTTTTAAGATCAACGGGGAGACTTGTCACCATTTTACCGTGGAAATAGAAAAGGAGAAGGGAACTGGCTTTTGAAGCACTAGATGGTCACCTGCCATTTGCACAGGCTTACCACGTGGTAAGATGCAAAGTTTGGATACAATTTTGTGAAGGGTGTGTCGCGTAGAGGCAGGCATGCAATGTCAAATGGATGTTTTGAGACTGTAGAATTATAATGCAGGAGATAGCCTCATTCCACCCTCCCTTCACAGATTATGCCTTCTGTGTGTGTATATAAATATGTATAAACACAAACTGTGTTTGAATCAACTAACATGCTAGAAATCAATGCTAAATCTGTGTCAAAGTAGCCAAAACAATATTAAACCATCAGCAATTTTCATTCATTAACCTGATTTAATGCAGTACCAAAGGACAGAAAGAAGCACTAATTGGATAGCAAACACATTTAAAGTATCTGTGCTAAATTGCCACAAGCAGAAAATAAGGATGAGGTGTTATGATCATTTGTAAGCGTTCCTTCTTCACACTCTGGCCTTTTCACTCTGAATCACTCCTGGCTTCTTGGAAGTTTTTGAGAAATAGGTTTCTTATTATTATGCAAGGATAAAATACAACAGGTACGCACTGTTCTGGAATGATTTGTTTGATAAACCAGATAATATACTCTCATAAAACTTTGAGAAGTCAGAGTGATCTTTTTCTGATGTAATTTACTCAGCACATGCCATCCTGGTACGCAATGAATCAAATCACTTGTATTACAGATGATACTAACAAAACCTGTACTAGTTAATAAAACAGAATGGTTTGCTTTAAAAAAGCAGAATGACTGGTAGTTACCAACTGCTTTCCTGAAAGCGCTGTATAATGCTTATGAATAAAATAGGACTCACTCGATTTAGGAGGCTGTTGCCAACTTGAGAAGTGTTGATAGTAGAGAAACAAATTAGCTTCCATGTGTTTTGTGTCTCCAAAGCGAAGAACATTTTGTACAGTCACATTTACTTTCCTTTGTAATAGTTCTACCCAGCAGATTAATGTGATTGTTAATGATAGGGGTCTTTTCTATATTTATGTGTTGTGTGTTACCTCCATTAAGTAATTTTGAGAAAAGATTTCATACAATTAAGATTTAAAAAACCCAGCTAGAATTATTTAGCATGATACGTGGTTCTTGCCCTTTGCAGTTTACATTAAGTGAGTGAGTAAAGGATAAGGACTATTTCTAGGATCAGCTCCAAAGCAGTAACAAATCTATCAGTCAAATTGTGCTCTGCATGGACCTTAAGTTCAGAACCGTGTTCATGAAAGTCCTTGCTCACCTGTTGCCTTGCAGTGGTGACAACTGCATGTGGTCTTTCTCCTGGTTAGCTGCCCCGTCAAGAAACCTCATAAACAATGTACCATATTTAAATATTTAGAAAGTGCGTCGAAGACAAATGACCTCATAAAGTCTGTGTTAATTTCCCGAGGTAACCTGGGAGGTTCTTTAAAAGCTACCCAGAGGTGTGAGAGGACCTGGGGTCCTCTGGGAGCCAGGGGGAGGGTGTTGTATGAGCGCACTCATCGATGGGGGTTTGGGGATAAAATGTTTTTCACCAGAAATCCCACTGGAAAGCAAAAAATGGCCTCTAGTAAATCAAAACTGACATGTTGCAAGACAGGAATTAATTTCTACAGACTGGCGTTTTTTATGGATAGCTGTTTTGTTGGAAACTTTATGATCAGCTGCAACAGCAATCCTTTAGCCTGTTTGGATGAGGTGCAAGAGCATTAATGCCGCATGGGCACTCGGGGGGAAATACATCATCAAAAGCACATGCCATAAGTGCAACTGGGGGGTAAGTATTGTACAGATGGATATTACAGCATCTTTCTAAGAGGAGGTAGTCCATGCTGCTGAGATGTTTGGAAGTCTTCCTAATTACAGATGTTTCTGACAACAACAGTACTTGTAGCTGGATTCTTCACCAGAAATAAAACTGCAGTATTAAGCAGCTGATCATTTTGCAAATCACCATCTTTTTGTCATCTAGTTTGGATCTGTTATTTGACAACGTGGGAAGTGACTCATGCCTTACTTTTTGCTTTCAAAACAGGTACTGAAGTTAGAGTCAGAATGTCCCCAGTGGGACTGTGATAAAGTACCTCATTTCTGAACATTTCACAGGCTCAGCCCAGTCCCAGTGCTTGTCAGTCCTTCTTTAAGGATGCAATCACCTAAGGGAAAATGCAATGATAAAGGACTTGTTTCTGCTGGCTCATTTTATAACCATCCTTTTGTTGGCCTTTTGAAATGTAGTATTATGCCAGAACTTAATTGCAGTGCTGTTAATTGCATGCAGAGCCATAAACACTGAGTTAATGCATTGCATATGATTTTGTCTGTGTAAATGTCAATCGCAGATTACTTAGCTACCTTTTTAGGCATCAAATTTGTGAATGTTTCTTAGGAAAGAAACCTTTGACAATATGAAGTCTTTTGAGCTACAGTGAGATTTAAGTCATGCAGAGAGCTTACTTCCCCCACTGCAAACAAATTAACATTGTCATGGAATTTTTAACACATAAGTCAATGATAGCTCATCTCTGCATAAGATTCAAATATATACACCTGTCAAAATTAATGAGGAATATTTCTTACGGGTTAGTGGTAATATTTTAAGAATGCTGACAGAAATAATTTCACAGAAAAGGTGAACTGAGCTACTCCAAATCCTAGCCAGATCTAAATATAGCATTTGTAGCTGTTTACTTCTGCTGCAATTTTTACTTCTGTCATCTTTGTAATGTGTTAGTGTCATTCTTTCACCGTGCTCATCTGATCATTGTATTTCCAAATGTAACAGCAGTGCTGTACTTCACACTGCCCAGACCTGGTGGAGTTTCTAGGGAGCTGGTGTTCACACCCCAGGTGCCAAACTGAATGCGCTGTGCATGGGGCAAAGGGCAATTTGCTTCACCCTGTAGGCATTGTAGGATTTTTAAAATCCATTTTCATTATGCATGAAGCAGGGTGGGGTGGGTCAACACTTTCTGTCCGAATTATCTTTTACTAGGAAATTAGTTTGCTAATTAAATGAAATTTTTTCTTTTTGGTGGCAAGTGTTTGCTTTCTTCCAAAACCAAGGGGTTTTTTTTTTTGTTCGTTTTTTTGTTGTTGTTGTTCGTTGGTGGTTTTTTTTTGTTGGTTGGTTGGGGTTTTTTTTGTTTCATTTTGTATCTAGAATTGAAATATAAAATATTGACAATGAAAACTCTTAATTCAAAACCTAGATTATTTTTATTTAGGAATGCTTCCTTTAGGAACGCTTCCTTTAGGAACAGCAGCACCACCAGTTTAGGACTGTCGGCTACTATCTCCTGTTATTTTAGCACAAGTTTTATTCAGTGGCTGCTGCTGCTCTTGTGAGCAATGACCTGCCTCTGTGCTGGCCTCTAACCAGCTGCCAGGCTGCCTTCTTGGATTCCCTTCAGATCAACTGCCTTCCTGCAACAGGGGTTTGCGAGGGGTTCCCCACCTTTTTGGACCAGAAAGGGGCCAGGTATGTACTGGGCTTTCTGCTCAGTTGTCATTTTCCAGCAAAGCCTTTTTTAAGGAGGTGCCTTCTAAATTATACACTGTACATGGCTTTAAGTACTTGTGTGCATAGAGCTCACAAGCATTTATGCATCTGGCTTCTCTCAAAACATAATTTTGTCTCTTGGGATGGAATTGAATACATTCCACTTCAAGTAATTTGTCAGGGAATTTCTATTTTTCATGCAAAGGAGGGATGCATTTTAATAGTCGTCTTCATGCATTCAGATCATTCCCATGGAAAGATGGAGCCAAACCAATACAGCAAACCCTCACTCTTAAATTTCTCAAACATTCTCAAATATTTGTTCACAATTCACTTTGATCATTTTCCTGGCTCATTTAAGAACATTCAGATTTTGTCTGGGAAGTGAAATTTAAAATTAAACCTAAAAGACAAGATTTGGTATTTGTGCATGCACGTATTCTTACTATAAAGCCTCAAGCTTGTCTAATATGAGAAAAGAAATACAGAAAGGAGGTTAAAATATACCCAATTATAAATTTCTTATTATTCAGGGAAATTCATGCTACGGAAGCTGGTCTAGAACATGTAGTGAATTTGGTAAAATACGTAAATGAAATGAACATAAGCAGGGGAGAGAGTTGTTTTTCTCAGGTTCATCTTAACAAACTTTATTTATTTACCTGCCTATATAATTTGCCAGTAAAAATCAGAGCTAATAAGGCATCTTTAAGGCAACTGCTTGCTAAGTACTGGCATCTTCTGTATGGTCATATATGGCCTGGACTTTGGAGAGACAAGAAGTCAATCTTGTAGACATAGGAAGCTCACAAGATGTCCATAGGTAGAGATCGATCAAAATATTTGAAATATTCATTGATCCTTGTTCCAAGGTGTTTATTTGTGGTGCAGGTTAAGAGGGCATCAGAGGCGTGGGCAGCTGACAGGAGACTGTCCCGGAACTCTCTCTGCAGCCGGAGCGGGAGCCTCCTGAGGCTCTAAACCACACATTAAAGGGATGGTAAAAAGGCACCAGGTGGGTCGTGCCCAGAAGACACAATAAAGCTTCTAACACAACAGCCCTCGCATCCCTGTGCGATGCCTTGCAGAATGTCCCAAAGCAAAAACCAGCTGTGCTGGGGCAGTGCCAGAGCAACAGCACAGCAGTGGTGCAGATCTGAATGTGGGAATAATTTAGCATATAGATTAAATAATTTTGTTGAAGCAGAATGGTGGTGCCAAGAAAGCTGCCGCTTCTTGGAGGGAGCTGAGAGCTTTCTTCTCTTCTGACAAAAGTCCCGTGGTATTTAGGTGCAGCAAGTTATTATGGTGCTTGGAGAAAGGGGATTTGACAATCATGTCAATTATGCTTCGTTTTGTGAGCAATTTCAGGAACATAATAGGGGTCAGAGAAGAGCACAAGTCTTGTTCCATGGTATGTTTAGTACGATGCCGCAGAAATACTTTCCTCTTTCCCTGCCTTCCCCTCAGTTAAAACAAAAATGCCTCATTAAAACACAGTAAAAGACACTGCATTTTTTATGCATCCATAGATTTGCCATTGCTTTCTGTCTTCCTTGTGAGAGCTCAGACACACTGTAATGATTCAAATCTGTCCTTTATGTAACTCTATTTTCTTCAGTTAAATTAAAACAGGGGAATTAGCCCCTTTGATACTTCTCTTCCAAAGCTGGTTGGAAGTGTTGTACATGTGGAAAATGAGGTTTTAAATGGAAGGGGAATGACTCATATTAATTTAAAACCCAAACTAAAGAGATAATTGCATATACTATAACTTCTGTTATGATGAGGAGTTAGTCATAAGTGATTACATAAATTTTAGAGTTCACATAATTTTTTTTAAACGTGTTTAGGGTTAAATACTGTCCTGGCAGGGATGGAAAGTGCAGAGGCATCCTGCCTCTTTGGCAGAGAGCCTGCTGCTGGCCAGACTAAAATTTATAGGGGTGGGCTCAGGGATTTGCTGAGGAAACATTTCGTTGTTTATCCCAGACTGCTCGCTTACCCAGCCAATCTTGCCACTTTTTGACCAAAAAGATAATTATTCCTTCCTCCTTAGAATTTCTTGGGTTTTGGGTTCAGATTTGCCCTCTGAAAGCCAAAATGCTTTCCCTATTATTTCACCCTCTCCTCTTCTTTTTGACTGAAGGTTATCTCTTAGATTTAAAAAAAAAAACAATTCCTAATGAGGACTAGCAATATTCGCTGTGAATACCTTTTCTATATGAACTGCAGAAGAGAGGCTTGGTTCTGTGGAGATCTAGTTCCCTATTCAATTAGACTTACTGGATTGTTTCAAATTACAGTGGTAGCCTTAATTAGCAATAACTGAGGAAAAAACTGTTATGCTTTGTATCAGCAAGCCTATATTCCAAATGCCTTGGCAAAAGCAGATAGGTGGCTAAACCATCATACAGGGATGATTCATGCAGATGGATGGCAAAATTGTAGCAATGTTGCGTGCTACTATTTATTTTGAAATGTTATATACGTTGGATTCTCATTTCATCTTAACACAAATCATTCAGTCTTGCCAATACTGATGAACAAAGTATTTTTTCAAATGTAAAGGTCTTTTTGAATGCTTATGCTTAGATCTTACCAAATTCAAAGTTCTGAAAATAAAAGAACAAAGCAAGATCTCATGTTTTGTATGTACCAGAGTAGTTTTGTTTTAAAGGCAGAGCTTAGATTTGAAATGTCTCAGCAGAGGGGCAGTTTCTTTTATGGTCTTTACAAAGCTTAGTGTAATAGCAGCTCTGATATTTTCTTAGGTCTTACTCATATTACTAGAAGTATTTCTGTGCTCTTTACTAAGTTACCCTGTCTTCAGTCTTGGCTTTTCTTGTTTGTGGCAGGTACCTCAGGGAACGAATCAACTAAGAATGTTTCAGTAACTTAGAAAGGTATGTTCCCATCATTTGGTGTTCAGACCTTCCGCTGACATAAAAAGAAATTTTGCTTTTAGAGAGATGTCAGCGTGACAGCTCCTACAAAATAAAACTGATTGTCTGCTGCTCTTGCAAGATTTTTTTTTTTCTGTAATAGAAAGATTTAGTTCAAATAAGTGTGTCCTGCATGAAATCACATTTCTCAGCTGGGTGTTAGGATGAGGACTCACTTGTTCTTTTAGTCCGGGACATTATGTCGCCATATGTGTCCCGTCTCCTTCTGAATAACGTTTGCTAACTCCAATGCTGGGCTGAAGGCCACTTGCTGGCACCTGCCTGTGGGAGGGTGTCAGGGACCTCGGGAGGTCCTTGCTCTCTTTTTCATGCTTTGCTTGGATCTGGGGCAAGTGATGAGGCTCCTCTATTCTTGTGTTTCTGGATTTTGTTTTTAGGAGGTGGGATGGAAATAGTAACATCCTGGGGATGTTTGGAATGGAAATACGGAAATACTAGTTTGTTTGACTGAGTGGTGTGGTTTGGTCTGGGCTGCCCACTAAACAAATGACAGATGCTCTCTTTCAATCTCTCTCTCCCTTCCCAGCAGAGAAGGACACTGGGCAGGGAAGTTCCTTGGAACTAAAGAGCATGCAGAACACCTCAAGCTCTGATAGGGATGGTCTTATAAAGTCACACAGTAAATAGATACACTTGGTCATCTCAGACATTTCTGTTTTCTGTAGCAATTTGTTATACATTAAATCGATTTTTCTTGCTGCTTTTTCTTGCAAATTCTCTCATTAAATTAAATAGTCTGAGAGGAATAGCCATTAAATGTTCATTCCTTATTAATAAAGTGGTTTAAAATCTAGGTCTTTGAGCACTTCCCTAATTAATTGTGTAAAGCTGGGTACAAAGTTAACAGGGAATGAAAGAGTATTACTTTAGGGAGGTGCTTTACAATAAACTAGCAAGCTATCTACCAAGTAGTGCAGAAGCTGTTAAGACCTTTTTGTTCTTACAGGGTAGAGGTGAAGAAGTCTCTTTCCAACAGCAGCTGTGATGGGAGTGAAATCTCTCACGGTTACATCCTGATTATAACCCAATGTGATACCAGGTGAGCTCCAAGTTATTTAATACTGATAATATTTCCATGTCCATTGCACAACTCGTACGTCCTGTTCTGCCTTCAGCCTCGTCTTCCTGCCCTCTCCTTCTCCAAAATATTCAACAGCTCCTTTATTAACTGTGAAAAAAAATCCCTCTTGGGAATTTTGGGTTCTGCTTCTTATGCGGCCAAATATTTGGTCTCCTCTCTTTTGTGCACCTTCTCAGTTGTGGACATTGCATTTCATTGCGGATTTTCTATGACAAGTCCCTTTCATTGCCAGTGTGTCCAGCTATTCTATTTCCCACATTTTAAGAAACTTTAATACTTGACATTTTGCAGTTTTAAAATCTATGTTGCTCTGGCAATTGATTTACATAATCGAGCAGTTCCCAATATTATTGACTACCTCACTAGTTTTTAACGTTACTATGAATTTTATTAATGATCACTTATAGCTGCTTTTAAATGCAACGTACAGCAGCACTGAACTAAGACAGATACTTACATTTAAATTTATGCTTTAAGATCTAGCAGTTCTATAATTTTAATCTATTTAGCAAGAACTTTGTTGTGTAGTGTTATAGTGCTCTTTTCAGTTAGAGCATCTTCTGGAAGCGAATCAAATGAGATACAGAATTTTATTCCATGAGTACAGCCAAGTTTGTACTTTAATAGTAAGACAACTTTAATTTTGTTTGAGAAGACCCATTTTCCGTACTGCCATATACATTGGAAATAAGTATACTCCTAAATCCTAATGTTTTATTGATTGTGTCTCATTGCATATATTTTGATACTTGGGTTTTTGCTCTTTCCCAGAGCTGTGGAGCTCCATACTGTGGAGCTCCAGCTGTGGAGCTTCCAGCATGAGAAGTGCACAAACTCTGGTCTCTCAAAGCTCCCAGGGCAGTGGAGAACATGCACAATCTTCTGACCTGAGCACAGCACACTGTGGTACACAGATGTGTTTCACCAGGTGAGTTTGCACCCACGCTGCCCCTCAGGCACCACTCAATGTTGGGCAGCAAAAACACACAGCCACTGCAGCAAAGCAGGCTGAGATTCTATCAGTGAAAGGCTCAGATCTGTGTTAGATGTATACAAAGGATTACCTTTTTTTCCCATTTGGCTGAGGTGAGAACTTGCATAGATTTGCTGTTCTGAAATGGGGCAAGGAGAAAATGGTGCTTCTGAATTCTAAAGATTTCAGGTCCTTTTAAACAACCTTTTATCATAAGGGAAACTAGTGCAGTAAAGTTGTGTCTGAGCTTAAGGATCCTTTTTGGGCCTCTCTCTTTTCTCTTTCCTTCCTTTCTAATGCTTTAATATCCTGAGAGTGCAAAAGACACTTCCATCAAGAGTATGCCTGGCACTGACTGAAAGTTTCTGTAACTAGAAATAAAACTACAGGACTTGAAATGTCTTATGACAGAACAAAGCAATCCATCAGTTTATAAAATGGATTTTATTATTTGGTCACCTGCAATAGCACGGGATTGGACTGAATACCCCAGACTGTCTTTCCAGTCCAGCGTACTATGATTAGAAATACAGGAAGCAGCAAATATGTACTCCCTGTTATCAGGTTTCTGCAATGATTCTTTATTGAACTCCAAAGTCAGTGCGAGACCTATTGTGCTGATAATCAAAATCCTTGCTATTTCCAGAACTGTGCTTCACAAGAGCAGTGAAACCACAGATGAAGATTTGTGGGACCGCTAGGGTCATCTAATACACTCCCTTGCAGTTACAAGCTCCATGTTATACATCATTTCCATAAATATATGAACACAAAAGATAAAATTGAACTATGGAATTAACTCCTGTTTGCAGTAAAGGAAAAGACCGAGCTTGTTTTATGCAGAATTTACTACAGAATATTACTCCTTTGGTCCAATTTTTTTTTTTGCCCTTGCTCCTACTCACTCACAAATCCAGTTTTGAAGTCTGTTCTGGCTTAGATGCTCTGGAGAGGATGGGAGAGAAAGAGACAGCCGTTACTGGTGACACTTGGGTAATACATTTCCAGATCCAGGCTAGTCCCTTGGCAGTTAAATGTCAAGAAATGGGGATGAATGAAACAGATTAGTATGGGGTGAGATTCCCAGGTGGTATAAATTGGCATAGCTTTTTTTGGGCAGCTTTTCTACTAAATGAAATTGTTTTTCACCTCTTGAAGATGTGAGCCACAAATTGAAGCAGTATAAAGATCAAAAAATAAATAAATCCCATATATTCACTGTTTTAGTTTCAGAGTTTAGCCCAAACCAGTCTTATTATGAGGTCTGTTATTTATTCACTTTTTTTCCTTGGCATCTGTCTCTTAACAGACAACACTGAATACTTGCAATTTCTAAGGACTTTCTAATTAAAGAAAGATGTAATTTCATTGCCTCTTTGCTCCCTAAAAAGTAATAAGGAGAAGAAATCCAGTGTGAGGCAATGCAATCAACCATCTCCAGCATCCCATTATGAAAACTGCTTGAATAATTCACTTGTCTCAAGTGTTGTTAGTGGATCAGCTGTCAGCAGCCCAGAGATCATGAGGAAGGGCAAAAAAATTCCCACCCAATCACTTCTTTCTCTGTACTGTCATAGCAAACTCCTGTTTCCCTGCAGAGAGATGCTGCAGCTGCCACCCAGGAGTGAAACAGAAGTACGGTGCCACGCGGGTAGCAAAAACGGTAAGATTTCCCTCTGATGCTATTGTATTTAAAAAAAAAAAACAACAAACCAAACAAAAAGCAACCCACCCCCCGAAAAGCACGGTTATCTTTTCCACCTTCCTGAGGCAGTAACGTTCCTGATGATGAGCAGTGAGGCCAATCCTTTTCGCTGACCAGATTGATTGCAGACACATTAGCCATGCAGATCAGATGCTGCAGTCCTGTTGTATGTGCTGTTCTCATTCAATCCATTAAAACTCCTGAATTTTCCTGACAGACCTACATACATGTTTTGGTAGAAAGATACATTACAGAGGGCCGAGCAAGGGAAAAGAGTAAGTTTCCTACCCTTGAGACTGAAGGTGTTTTGATTCAATTTCCCAGTTTGAGCAATATATAGCTGTTCCTTAAAATGCTGATTTTTGCATTGATCTCTTTGGACCTGAAGACTGCCAGGGAGCTTTGCTGTTGTGTCTATAACTCACATTGCAAAAGATATTTTGTTTTCCCAAAATTTGCCTTTTGGGGATCTTACAAAGTAAACAGCTAATGCTTTCGAAGTTTGGGTGCCCACATTTTGTTGACGGAGGAAAGCCAATAGAAAATTCATGTTTGTAATATAAAAAGAGCCAATAGCCCTTTTCCATGTAAAAATTGCCTTGAGAATGCAAATGGATTACCAGTTAATTTTTAGAAATCCCTCTCTGTTTAGTTCCCCAACCTTCCTTTCACCCAGCGCCCCAGGAGTGCAGTTTGAGGATTAGGGAACCAGCAGCTATTTCACAGCTATGTTTAAAGACCAATTTGTACCTCCATGGCCTGGTGCTATTGACAGTGTTGGGGCTCCAGCAAGCACCCCTGGACTGTCTGCTTTCATTTGTTGTGCAGCTGGTGGGCAAATGATATTTCAGAGCTAGCACAGAAAAAACACTGTAGGCCAGTGTTTACCCAGAGTCCGAATGGATCAGAAATAAATTTTATAAGGGAAAAGAGAAGTAGGAATAGATATTGAGAACTTTACTCTCTCCAGAAGAATGTGTTAATCCTGGTAGTTCTTCAGATGAGCACCTTCTGGAATTGGATATGACATCTGGTGGGCAGTGTTATATCGGTTCCTTTCTTAATTTCTCAAAATCATTGACTGAAATTGAATGAAGATTCAGAACACATCTGTCAGTGTGAACCTAGACCACTCCTAAATTTGGGAGACAGAAGATTGTAATAGATTTTGTTCAAACTGTTACAAGGATAAGGGGCATATGTAAAGTTTTGGACTGCAAAGATCGGCATGGTTTAGAGAATCCCTCAATTCCCAAGTAGCTCCTTGGCATTATTGTTTTCATATCAGCCACATCTATATTGTGTATAAATTGCTTTGGGATCTTTGGGGTGAAAGGCTGTAGATAAGTATAAATTACTGTGTTGCCTGTAATTATTTTGAAGTGGTGATTGCTGGGCCATGCTTTTTATTTGTATTGTGGGGGGTTATGATTCTAGTATAGAGATATGGCGGCTTCGGAATTGGAGAAGAAATATGTTCTGAGACTTTGATTTATGTTTTTCTATTCTACTCTTTGAACATAAGTAGGAGGGCAAGAAAGAGAGCATGAACGTTTAGTGAATGTGCTCCTGCAGTGCAATTCATCTTTGAGACTGAAACAGAAGGTTTATAAACTTGGTTAAGCAGGCTCCAGTTTCTCTGCTCTTTTTCTTATACCGGCTGGAAGACAAATCATGCACTTTAATAAAATGATATTTTCAAAATGATTTTGAAAATATACTGCAATCAAAATAATGGCTGGATTATGTGTTTGGAGCTAGTGTCCTTCTATTGTGTGTGCAGGATGGCTATGTTGTATTTATCTCAGAAGTTATAAGTAAATATAATGAACAGCACTCACCTACAGGTTTTATAGTTGTCAGTGAAGCCTGCATTTGAGGCCGTCAGCATCCCAATAAGCATAAATTTTGGTATTTTACCTAAAATGAGAGCAGGATAATATAATTTCTGGATTTAATTATTAGAAGATTGCACAATCGCTGGAGAATATGTAACTGCGCATGAGAGTCAGTTCATAGAATCATAGAATCATAGAATGGTTTGGTTTGGAAGGGACCTTAAAGGTCAAACCTGTTGTTCTTGATAAATTCCTCCCAACACTGTGAGTCCCGCAGGTCTTCAAGAGTCTCTGGGATTTACTAAAATGCTCACAGCCCAAGAGAAAGATGAACCATTCTGATCTCATCTCTTCTTCCTTGGTTAGTTTAAGCATTGTGACATTTAATGTAATTTCCATTGGAACAGTCCGTGATTCGTTGCAAAGTACAGGAGTGGATGATCCACACTGTTTTTCCTCACATGGTGTTCTACTTTTTTATAACTGGAATATAAAAAGGATGCTAAAGTATAAGGAAATGATTTCTATGCATGTTTAAGTGATATTGGAGTGAGCAGCTGGCAGTAACACTGCGTCTCATGAACAAGGTCATATTTCCTAACTAGTTGGAAACAATACTTGATGTCACTAAAACTCACTGATGTATATGTGTGAGGGTACATTGGTACATGGCAATGAGATGCAAACATCTCATAATTCTACCAAAAGGAAATAAAAATATTCCCAATGATTTTGGGCAGCTAAAA
The DNA here is from genome assembly GCA_025774025.1 of Xenus cinereus. Taxonomy (NCBI): domain Eukaryota; kingdom Metazoa; phylum Chordata; class Aves; order Charadriiformes; family Scolopacidae; genus Xenus; species Xenus cinereus. The sequence continues at coordinate 8,896,577 of JAOXJK010000077.1, forward strand.
CTTTCACAGCTTGTCAGCTGAAGCACGGCAGCAATCATGGTGGCTGAGGAGCGTGGGCTTGTGACTGACACACTTGTGATTGAAAAGAAAAAGAGAGATAAAGGGATTTCAGATGTTTTCTTATTGAAAAGGCATCACAAATCTAAAGAGCCTGAGAAATGTTTCACATGGAAGAAGAGGACTGTCTTCCAGGAACATGTTAAGCAGCAGCATCTATGGCTGCAACAATAGTGGTCAAGGGCATAGCATGGCCAAGTCTGGTCCTGGACTGCAACCCCACTATGGTCTTCATAGGCCTACAGTAGGGATTATATCTAAAACGTGAGGTTTATCACCTCTTTCATTACTGGTGCTTTGGCCAAGTTCTTCCTTCAAATTCCTGTGGTCTGTCTTCTCCCACCATCATTAAAATAGTTGTTTAAGCTTTTTCCCCTCAGCACTTTCCTTGTACCATCTTGCATTTTCGTTTAGTGAAGTAACGATTAGATATTGTGCAGAATCCTAAATTCACCAGGTAGGTTGACCCTCAGATATCAGCATAGCTGAAAAAATCTGCTGGCAGCTTGCATGAGGCTGCTGCTTTTCTCAGGTTGCTCTCTCTTGCCTCAGAGATGGGGAGACAAAGCAGTGTCCTCGGAAAAGCCACCTTGGAAATCCGAGCTGTGGTCCTTCTAACAGGGTTGTTCGCTATCCCAATCTTTCATCCTGTTTAATTAAAATGATGGCTTTTGCCACGACAAAGAAACATGTATACAAACTATGCCCAACCAATAAATTAATACTGTGAGGAAAGAGTAAACCAGAAGATTAATCACTAATCTGCTGTTTTATACATGTGGCAATGAATTAGAGCCGTCTTCAGCATCCTGGGAGTCTTTAAAAACATCTTTAAAGTGGGGAGACAGGAGTACATGTCTTGTAGGGAAAAGAGACTTTGGGTTGGCTTTGGAGGTTGGACTAGATGATCTCCAGAGGTCCCTCCCAGCCCCATATCATTCTGTAATTCTGTGTGAGGGGCTGAAAAAGCATCTTTTAATTTCTGATGGCAACCGCTCCTTGTTGCTTCTTAAGCAAACCACTATGCAGTGTTTTAGGGAAAGCACTCATTTTATTGTAGATTATCTTTCATTTGTTAAAAAAAGAACATGTTATATGCTATTAGATTTAGACTGAGGGAAGGAAGGGAGAGTTTTGGTCTGTTGTTCAGTAACATTGAAGCATAATGTTGGGAATAATTATGGATTCAGTATTATTCTTTTAAATTTTTTCTTTCTTACACCCACAGGTGATAGCATGCCTCTAAAATTTTGCTTAGGTTTGTATTAACCCAGATAGATGAAGGAAATAGGTGTAAAGTAGCCAATTTGCTTTCTCTTTTTTTTGCTGTTGTCATTGAACCTTTTTGTTTTGTTTAGTCTGGAAAGCATCTTTCTTTCCTGCAGCCTCTGAGATCTAACATAAAAACCCCCATACCACCACTTCAGTCTCCATAGCTACAAACTATTAATTAAAACTTCAAACTCTTTAAATATGTGAACTTTCCTTTTTTTTTATTTTTTTCATTCCTGCTTTACTGCCAGCTGATTTCAGGATGCTACCTCTACATCCAAACAGCTCAGGGTAAAATTTCTCAGCGCAACACAATAGCTCAGTATGAATTTTGCTTCCGTGTGATACCTAATGCAGCTCTCCCAGATGCAGAAGGAATTGCGTGGTAACTTCTTCATGCTGAGGGGGCAAAGAATTTGATCAGATCAAGTTCTGTGAGAGTAAGCTTGACGAAGCCTTGACAAGTTTTCAGAGCTACCTATTAGCTACATAAATACTTGGAAAGCTGGACTGACTCTCAGTGTGGGAATTCTTAAAAGGCTTCAGAAGTTTAGCTACTAGCTGGGGCCTGATCTTTAAAACAGGGGGCTGCTTCTGGGTGTCTTGTTATATATGCTGAAAACAAGGGAGAGGATCCTGCTTAGACAAAAAATCACTGGTCTTGCTTGTCATTTCATTCAAGTTTGCGTCCTAACCTTGAAACTTCAATAAAGCCCCTCTGGACTGTGGATTTTGGCTACCGTCTCAGAAATACAACGCTCAGGCCCATCTTCAGGGAGCAAGAATGCCCCTGGAGGCTCAGCCCAGGACAGGGCTGCGATGTTCTTGCAGGTTGAGTGTTCCACGTGGGGTTCAGCGTTTTCCATGGCAAGCAAGATTTTAAGGTTTAAAGAAGCATAAACTTGTACAGAAAGACCCTTCACACTACTTTTGGCATGTCTGCAGTATTTTGTGGTAGGTCCTGAGGGCTGTGCAGTGAGACTGGGAACATGGCTACGCTCACAGGCAGGGAGATGGTTCGCTGTGTTCTTCTAAGTCTCCACGCGTGCAAAAACATTACTCATGCTGTCACTCTCGCATGGTAGAAACGTTGAATCCTGTTAGCAGTGTGAGTAATAGTTATGCATGAAATTAAATCTACTTCTCAAATCAGTCAGGTTTGCCTTTTTCTAATGCAATAGCTTCTGCAGATGGAAGGCTAAATGAATGCAGTAAGTTGGAGCGTAGTGCTCCGGGGGTCTACACTGGACTTGATGTGATATCGAAGATTTGTTCTCCTTTCCTGAAGTTCCTCATGTGTAAAATATATGCACCTGTTAATATTCTTATTTATTTATTTATTCATTTATTTTCCTACACTTTTCTGCATTTTCTGGCCAGTTTGTAAATGCAGTGTGAATGCTGGTATATTCACACTGAGCAGAGTATAACTTTGGTCTCTGGTGCTTAAGTAATGACCACAGCGTAAATAGGTAATAAAAATGAAACGAGGGTTTTGGGCACTAGTGTGCTAAAGTAAGTTAATATAGTTTGGTGGCCATAAATGTTTTTTTGCATCATTTCGTTTTCTTTTCTTAACTGGTATTGACTGTTACTCTGAAGCCTCATTTGAAAATGAAAAGGACCAAAGGTTGCTCTTTTCTAATTCTCTGTTTGAGTCTGGTAACAGGCATACACAAAACAGACTGAAGGGATCCTAAAGATGCTCTTTACTTCTGCCACTGCTCGTGACTCATCAGAATTCATTCAGCAGCCCTGAGAAACCTGCTAAGAGGTGCACTGTGAAGTACCGCTCGTAAAGTCACCTACTGTGTGTGCAAGTTTTTGCAGGCAATGTGTTCAGTTCATTCAGGCACAAACCCATATTCTCTTGCCCCTGTTTACAGTTTTCTCAAAAATTGCTTGCTTCTCTTCCCTGGTAACAAGGCAGTTGTACTAAGTCTTTTTTTTACTTCCATCGCTTCTCACAACACGCTTCCCATACTGAGTCAGTGATATGTAGATATATTAGTGATCCTATTTTCATGACATCCCCCCATGTTTGCAGGCAAAATCTAGTCAGAATAATTCATTATTATTGTAAGAGGGAGGACTTATTTCTTCTTCTGGCTGTAATTTCATGCTATTTACCTTCACTTTTATAGAAAACTAATGGAAGGAATCTTTGTGCACGTACCAAAGTATTTTAGTATACCTTTTGTTTCTAAAAAGAGGTACAAATATTTCATCTGAATATTTTCTATTAAAGTAAATGTAGTGAATAAGAGCAAAAGGTAATCATAACAAATGTACCCATATACTTTCTGGATGTTGGCTTGTACAAATGAGGAACGTCTATATTTGTTTCTTCATCCAATACATTGGACTGGATATTATAAATTTTAAGCATGACTTTCGGCAATGGAGTGATTTCTCCTTGGTTTTGTTCAAAATACAATTAATGAACCACACCGAGGTGTTTAGAAAACGTCCCTCAAAACCTGAAGATGGTAAGCTGTGAGGGAATTTTGGGGTGGTAAGAGGAGTGGAAATACATACAGTGAGTAAGACAATACCTTGCAGGGATAATGCAGTGTTTTCCCAGCTAAAGGAACTGGCCACTCTGAGGATTCCTTCATTCCAGTAACCAAACATTGACGTTGCGGGTTAACAGAGCAGCAGCAGTTCCTGGCACTGCAGCCGGACTGAAGCCTGGCGTCTCACTGATCTATTGAGTCTGTCTGAAGTTACGCTTTACTTGAGGGAATTCTCCTTCACGTTCCCTGCATCAGCTGCGGTGAGACTGCCGGCTGCAGGGGATGTGGGGGTGTGCATGTATGTACACGCGTGTGTGCGTACCGCTGCATCACCGTCCTCCAGAACAGCTTTTCCTGAGGTACCTTGAGCTGCGTGTGAACTTGCTGGCCATGACAGTGGCGTATGATAGCTGCTGGCCTTTCCATTGACAGCTCTTTGGGGTAAGAGATGAGAAATAGAGGGTTTTTGCACAGCTGACTGGAGGGAGACTATGCCCTGTTTCCATTTCACGCAAGCCCAGAGTCGACACACAGTGCAGCTCCTTGTGATTAATAATTCTGAGGAAGCCGGCAGCCGAGCAGCGATCCCCAGTCAGCCTCCCTTGCGGTATTAAAACTTCTTCGTCCATAAACAGAGAAGTCTGTAATCTGATTATGAACTGGTGTGAGTTAGAAATTGAGTTCGCTCACGTCAATAGCTGCCAATGTATGCAAACATAGAATTAGGCCCTGGGTATGTCGAACAGCAGTAAGAGTAAATTTTATGTACTTGCATAAAACAGGAAAGACAGCAAACAGCCATAGGAAATTATGTTGTCATGTAGTATAAATGATTACCAATATAAACTTTAATTTTTTATTTCTCAGAACAATGATTACACAATGTAATTCATGAAAAGTGACTTAAAAAGTGAAGAAAGGGTTTGTGTTTTTTTTTTTTATATTTAAAGAACATAAGGTTTAGAAAGCAAACAAGCAAGCAAGGGGCAGGTAAATGTGTGTCCAGGGAACTATATCGGGAGTTACTAACAGCAGGTTACTGCAGGGCTTGAATAGTGATCAGGAACCTCTGGGAAACGCCACGTCCAGCAGCAGATCCGGCTGCCCACGGCCACTCACTGCGTCTGGGCAGCGGAGCAGGCAGGGGTTTCTATCAGGGAGAGCGATTTTCTTTTTACTTAAACTTTCTGGATAGTTTAACCAATTTTCCTTGCTGATCTTGTTGATTTCTCACTAATTTTAAATATTTCAAGAAGGAGATTCACTCAGTGCGCTGAGAGGCTGCTCAGACACCAGCAGGTACCACCTGCTCTATTGGAATACGTAACAGAGGCATCTGCTCACAGCTTTAATATTCTCCAGCATATTTTGGTAATCACTCAGTTATTTAATTGCACCCTAAAGGCATGGAAATTTTTGAAAACCTCCTTGCAGGGCTAACATGGATACTCACATTAGCAGTCAGCATCCAGGATGAACTGCATTTTGCTAAGCAGCCAGTTCCCAAAGAAGATTACACACTACGGAGGATTAACAGCTGCATCGAGGAACCGGAGGGATGGCAGTGAATGACATTACTGGAGAAGGAAGCAGCAGCACTGGAGGATTTCAGTCGGCATGTTTTGGAATCCCACTCTATTGATCTAACTTGTTTCTGAGATATTTTATAATGACAAACGATGCACTTACAGAGTCATTACGACTCCTGATCACCCTTGTTAGGTTCATACTCCAATTAGGTTCCACCTTGTGAGAGCAGGAGGTTAATCAGCAAAATTTATACTTTCTAGGAGTTGATACATTAAAATTTGTAGTAGTTCATTTAAAAACAATGCCAGCAAATTATTGATCTTATCTCTGTCTTTGGCAGCTTTTTTACCCAAGCTGCCTTTTCTTTGTTATTATAAGGAAGAGATTTCTGTCTTAACTTAAAGCTGGTTTTGGCGGCTCGCATAGAAGGCCAGTCACTGTGAAGCATGAAATCAAGCATAAAAACTTTACGCAAAGTTCTCATAGGAGCTTATAAAAATCCACAGATACTTAATCCAACTAAAAATATTGTGAGTTCATTCTTTTGGCTAAAAGTAGTTCCCATCTCAGATTGTTAAACACAAATATATTTCAAGATGAAGAATGAATCCTCCAGGTTTCCTCAGCTCGCTTGGGCTCGTGGTACCATTAACTTGAAGCCATCATTTTCTTTTCAGTATGAACATTTAGGTGCAAGACAGCGTATGGTGAAAGTTAGACTGTTAGTCCTTTTCCCAAACAGCCATTTGCTTTTTCCCTCTGCCTCAATACCAACCAAAGAACCTTCAAGTCGAATCATAAGTCTCATTTTTCTGTGAGGTTTTTTCCCATCTGTATCCGTTAGGTTTCACTCCTGCCTGCATATGAGGGAGGGAGGTGAAAGAGCACTGCTGAGCCCCTGATATGCTTGCTAAATGTGTTTTTTATTGCTCAAAAACCAATAAATCCGATAAGGTGAAGGAGGCTAATGTGAGCAAGTCCTGCAGGCTAGAGGCCAGCCCGGATGCCGCACTTGCAGTGCCCAAAGGTGACTGTGTCTGGGCCAGGAGGGACCCTCTTGCTGGGCCTTTACTCTGCATTTGGCTTCTATTCGAAATGACATTTTTCTGGGTGCCACTGGAGTAAATGCTGTCTGAGTGCTTTCCCACCTTGGAGGGAACGTTTGTACCCAGGGCCAGTTCCCACACAGGGCAGCTTTCTGCAGGCTGAGCAGAGGAGTAGCAGAGGACTCACCAGCATAATCTCTTTTGCCATCCCTTTGCAGCAGTAACTGGCTTTGAGTCTGAGTTAAAATGTGCAAAATGAATTTTGTCTTTGGAGATATCGGATTTGAGATCATTTGAAGCAGATTTCCTTCCAAGAAATTCAAATCTTCTGAAAATGAACCCCACTTAAAAGAGCTGAGGAGGACATCTGAATTCACCATGAGATTTGCAAGCACAGCTCAAGATCCATGTAGTCTTCCTGGAGTATGAGTTGAGCTGTGAGTACAGCAAGCTCTCAGCCTTCTCCCTTTGTCCTTCCCTTGTAGAGTGAGATGGACCCTCGACTCGCACCTCCAGGCCTGGACACAGGCACCTCTGGCCAGGTGCTTGGAGGAGATGAGTGCCCACCTGGTGTTTCTTCATGCCACTCTAAGCACAGCTTGAAGTCTTTGACAAAACTTTTTCTGTTTTCTTACATCCCTGCTTTTTTGACTCACGCTTTGTACATTTTCTTCAAATTACCAAAAAAAAAGGGGGGCGGGCAGAGGGTGAGAATAGGGGGAAAAACCCAAGTGACAGAACTAGAGAACAAGCTCAACCTGGGGTCCAAATTTTTAAAAGCCATTTTATTTTTGAGCAATAGCTTCCTGCGCTGGGAGTGTAGCTTTTGATACGGTATCAAATAGTACTCAACAACTTCCCTCTTGAAATAACAGATGCTTCAGAAACGCCTGAAGCTGGAGTCTCACACAGGGAGAGACTCCAAGTCAGCAGTTTCTTCAGGAGATTTGTACCCGTGGCTTCTGGCTCTAGTCTGCCCTTTTTCTTCTTTGCTTTCTCCTGAACTGACTTTGCCTGCCCTGGCTGCAGTTTCACGCACCCCTCAAAGATGCCCCAGGAACAGCTTGGTGTGTGGCACACTATGTCTTGCTTTATTGAGAGGTTTCTCTAAATTAAGAGATCATCTAAGAACATTATGTATATATAAAATATTGCTTGCTCATTATTAGCCTGGGGTCTGACAATCTGCTCATAGAACTTACCAGCTTGTGTCGCAAAATCCTCTGGCTTTGACACCAGCTCTGGGCTGGGCCCACAGAAAGAGCATTTCATATGTTTCTGGCAAGTCCTGCTCGTGAGCCTGGAGGGGAGAGTTTTTTTAGACTGTACCACAAACAAACCCACACAAAAAAAAAAAAAAAAAAGTTATTTGGGTAAAAGTTTAATCAGACCTGCTTTTCTTCTGGTCTATGGGGAAGCGCGGAGCTGCTGCAGTACTTAAAAAAAGCCCAGGGAATTTGGAAATTCCGCGTAGGTGGGCAGTGGATGTGGGGCTGGCGCTGTGGCTCGTAGCTGCTGTAGACAGCAGCGCCTGCATCCCGACTCCGCAGGGGGATGGAGTCGCCTCGGAGCCGACGGGAGCGGCGGCAGAAGGGAAGGGGGAAAGGAGGAAGGGAAACAATGCCGGGGGACCAGCAGGAAAAAGCAGCCGCTACAAACTTTCTGGTGCGATTTTGTTAATTTCAGCAAAGAGCGGGGCGGGGTTTGGCTTTTGCGGGG
>JAOXJK010000077.1:8904816-8922304 GCA_025774025.1 Xenus cinereus
ATGTTTTCTAGATTTAGAGCAGGAATGAAATTACTAACATAACAGTTTAGCACATTTTTTTTTTTGCTTCTATTTAGTAAATGCTTCTAATGATGACCAGTGTCATCATGCACACTTATAAATTTAGCATTTATATTTTAAAGTATATTAAAATTATATTATATTAAATATATATTATTTAAAGTAAAATGTTGAATACCTACTGGTATAGAATATATGGAGTAGTATGTGGTAATGTAAGAGTTCTCCAGAATAGTACTATGAATGTTTGACAACGTCTCATAATGTCAAAGATTAAATTATTGAATAGCTACAGTTCTTCTGTAGAAAGTGCTATGTAGATTAATAGACATCAAAGAAAACCTGTTCCAGATGAAGTAGCTGTGTAAAAATATCATCTAAGTGGTTGATAAAGTAGCTAAATTACTGTAAACAAACAATAAAACATCTTAGAGGAAATAGCTCAGAAAAGTTGCATATTGGAAGAGTAAAAAGATAAATGCAAATTGTAAATATATAAAGGGGAAAGGCCAGATAGCAGTTTTTCAATGTAATGTGTAGATGCTCTTGTCTATCTGTCTAGTAAAGTTGGTGTTCTTGAACAGTAATGACTGCCCCCTCTGAGATGGCCTAACGCAGAGCAGATGACAGTCAATATAAGATGGATACAGTCTGTTTCTGCCATTAAGATCTATAATGGAAATATTTCTGGGCATTGTATATTAAAATGTTCAGTAAAAGTAAAATGTGGAGACTGTATACATCATTAGTCATAATGCATAATGGCATGAGGCCCTAGATATTTGTTTTATTAGTGGGCCCAGTCCTGCAGAGTATCGATTCACCATACACCACACAAACGGCTTTTTTCTTTTTCTTTATTGTTATAGTTAGTGTTTCCAAGAAAATACCCAGGCTGTAACTGATCAATTTATACCTCTAGGGTTGAAGATGTCAAATATATGGTTTTACACCAGAGGTATTTGTGGAAGCATCAAAGTTCTTGTCATCATCATCAGAGATGGCTGGGAGTTTTCAAGATGTAGCAAAGGTAGAGCTGTGTTGTAAAATATTCTTACTTACTTCACAGAGTAGAAAAAGGTGAAAATTAACAGTACTAGCAATGGCAGCAGAGTTGTCAGTAATATCCCCTCCCAGCTAACTAGAGGCAGCCTGAAAAGGATGGAAGAATTTGTGTCTTGTGGGATCGTACCTTAACTTTGTGCTAACTTTTTATCTTTTTACTGTATTTTTCATCCTACTTCCAGCAGAGAACTCTTAAGTAGATCAAAAGCTAGTGGTAATGAGCTGAGCTGATGAAGCTTTCAGAAGAAAAGTAGATAAAATACTAGGAAAAGGAAAAGAGATAAAATACTGTAACTTTTCAGTAAGGGGGTTTGCTTGAAAATATTAAATTTCTGATTCTCAAGTGTTTTCTCAAAATGATGCTTAAAAAAAACTGATAAAAAGTTTCCAAGAAAATGAAGATAGAAAGAAGTAATACTAAAATTACATTCAGAACTCTTCTACATTCAGTATTATTTTATGTAACTAATTTATTCATTATGATTTATGGGGAACATTGATGGCTACAAAAGCTAGATAATAGACTGGTTTTATCTTTTTAATAACAGACCTAGTCCCACAATCATTATTTAATCAAAAGTTCTTCTTTTTCGCAGATTTCTTGCATGTGTTTTCCTGAGTCAGTTCTGTGATATTTAACATTTTCTGTAGGTGACAATTTACATTTACAAAAGCCACATTAAGAAATGGTCAAATTCTTGCCACCTGTCAACACGATGAACCCTTCAGCACTACTGACTCCCTTTTACGGTGGACTTTGAGGCAGAGGAAACTTAAATGTCTTGTGCAAGGCTGCTGAGGAATTAAAGATGATGAGACCTTGAAGATTCCTATCCCTTTTCAGTACCCAGCTGAAATACAACAATATTCAAGAGGAAAAGTGCTGCCATAGCAGTTTCTAAAAACCCTAAGAAAAAAAAGAATCAGAAGATGGAAACTCAGCAAAATGAAGGAGTGTCCCATTTGGACTGATCCTTTCCATCAAATGACAATTCTCTGGTCATCACCGACTCATCAGGTGTCTCATCCGGGTGGAGAGCATTTTAATCCTTAGCATAATTGCTCATTCATCCTAGTTACCTGTTGTAACCTGTATTAGCCAATAAATATTGACTTTCTCCTCTTCCAGTCTGTATATCTGACTTACGGACTCTTTGCTAACAGTAAAAGTTGCCTGAACAATGTGACCCAGAGAAGGAGCGTCACACATTGTTATATGATTAGTTTCTGGAACCTGAGTCTTGTTCCTTTTTAAGACAAAGTGGCAGATGTCCCATTGATTTTTAAGAGGACAGAGTCACTGGATAGGTGAATTCTAAATTCTCATATTAAAATACAATTATGTTATTTAAGTAAGGCAACTACCTCTAAGATAAATCATACCTGACCGTGGAAGGACCATTGGTGGGCAAAGTATATAAAAAAAATTCCAAAGTCTGAACTTGAATGGCCTCTAAAGCTTCATTTAGATTTAATATTTGCTGCCAAATTTTCAGGTATCTTATGAGCTGTTGGTCAGCTTTAGGCTCTCAGACAATGCGTAGAACGGTTTTGCTTATGTATTTCTCCCTATGTTCCTATGTCACCAGCTATGTCCCTTTGCCAGTGGCACAGCAGCCACGAGGGAAGAGTCACTCTTGGCCCGGTTCCCTCCTGTCTCCGTTCCATAGGAAGAGCAGAGAGCTCTGCTGGGGCAGCCACGGAAGCGCAGTATTTGTGCCTGGGAGAAGCTGCAGCGAATTCCCTTTGGGATCCCACATGTTTCATTTACTACTGTGTAGAGAATTGCTTATAAACGTTCCACTTTTGAATTACTACTTCCTTCTAATTTCACATTTTAATTTATTTTTGGTCTTTGTCAATAATGGTTTTGGCAATCCAGATTATTTCACTTTATTTCCCTAGATACTTTTTATGGCTTGCATTTTTAAAAAACAATATCCCATTGAATAATGTTTAGCATTTATGCCTAGTTTTCTTGAAGATGAACAAAAAAAAATTACTGTGGTAGTTCTGTGTTTGAAGTACTATTGGTTTTTTTTTTGTCTTTCAGCCAGGATTTGTCTTATTTGTATTCACCTGTCCTAAAGAGATAGAATGATCTAAAATTTGAAGGAAATATATTCTGCAAATAAGGAATACTTATATGAATAATTTATAATTATCTTTGTGTTGCCAAAGTAACGAACTGATGTAATTAAGATCTCCATTGCTGTGTGAAGAACAGAGTAGGGATTCAAAAGCTAAGAAAGACATCTAATGAAAATCTTCCCTGTCCAACCACATTTGATTGATTTGCTTGCCTTTCGGTGAGAAATGCCGCAGAGCTGGAAAATCTGTCTGGCTCTGGCTCTGCTGAAGGAGTTTGAATTATGTTTCTTAATAATGTAGCTTTATATTTAGTGGCGACTTACAAAGATTTTGTCCTTCTTTCCCTCAAGGCAAGACATGATCCGAGTTGCCCCATCAAATGAAGGCTGGTATGGTTGAGTGTAATCAACATGTATCAAATGATCTTATTAGGCAACTTGATAATACAACGTTCTCGGGGCTGACTCTAGGGCTTATTGGATGCATCATTTCTCTGTAGAATCCCCAACTTGCTGGAGGAATGTACAGCATGTATAATGCATGCGGTAGCAGCACGCTGATAAATGTGGATGGAATCAAGTAGTAAAACTGGAGTAATTGTTGAAATCTGCTGCAGATGCTGGGTGTAATTGATAAATAACTTCTAATAACCAGAGTAATAACAGTTTTGCTGTGCATATGCTCAGAAGAAGTTTATGTTCTAAAGGGAGGTTGAAAGTATGTCTGGATTTTCCTCAGGTTTCAATAGCAAGGCTGCTCTGCAGCTGCTTTGCGCTGCCTGTTGCTGCCCAGCGGCCGCCGGCAGCGTGCCGGGAAGGGAAAGGTGCTGCACACTGACTTCTTCTGTGCTCCCGTGAACTCAGGTAATGAGGGCCGGGTGGGAACCCACAGAAGGTTACAGCGGCTCCGCTGATGTCTGGTGACTCTTTCAGTCTTTTCAGGGATCACATCTGACCGCGGGTTTGTACCCTTTGTTGGTTATTTCAAAACTGCTTCTGAAAACATGTGATTGCACTGTTAATGACTGCACTGACAGCAAACTTAGATGTTCCCTCCACTATGGCGAGAAAGACTTCTTGAATGTTTAAGCCCATTAAATTACCACAAAATAATGAGTGACTTCATGATTTAGCATGATGATAGGCAACTCCCGCTGATCTTCTCTTCCTTAATCCCATTTGCATAGGTGGCACTTGGACATCTAAGACTAGTAGCCTGTCAATGATTATGTCAATTTTAATGCCATCTTCTAAATTTTATTTAATTATTGTGAGATTCACTTTAGGTTTCCGATTCAATAACATTTTAGTAATTAGTGACCTAACAGACATACGATACTGCAACAGTCATTTTGATGAAAGTTTTGTTGGTTAAAGGAAGATCAGGCATTTTTGCTATAATTAAGTGTGATCATGAAAATGGAAGACGAGCACAGGCACTGGAAGAGAGAAGATCTTGTGTCTGTGGATGTGTGCTGGCGGGGCAACCAGGTCTGTCAGCCAGAAAGACAGGCAGCTAGCGAGGTGTTGAAGGAGAAGGGGTAATTCCCATGAGCGTTCAAGACCTTCAGCCCCTTAAAGAGCAGCTGCTGAGATTTACCTGTCCTCTGGCTGAGGTGTCCTCTGGAGATCTCCTAGGGCAGGAAGGGACCCAAGATGGGTCTTTTGAGAGAGCTGGAAAAGGCATTTACACCTGCAGCTAAAACTGTAATGCCAAAAGTGGTGTTTGTGCGGGCAGGGAGAAATAAAGCTGGATCTCCCCTATGGACTCCTGGCCCCTGAGGGTGTTTCTTTCACACCTGGAAAAGGCTGCCTTGAAGTCTAGGGTGGTGATGAAGCAGAGCTGAAGGTGCAGCCATGAGCTCTGGGAAGGAACCACTGGACTCAAACATTGTGTCATGTGTTGCTAAACTGGAAATTTGCAGAAGCCTTTCTAAAGCAGATGTTTCAATTAAATGCCCTCACATCTGTGAGAATTAAGAAGTCGCTCATTTCAGTGAATAGTTTTGTTCCAAAGAAATTCGTTAGGGAATAAAACGAAGGAGATTTTCTCTTTTTTTTTTCTTTGTATTAATACTTCAGTTAAATATTTATAAATAGAAGCTTCTGTGTTGTACTTTGAAGTCAGACTGTTTCTTAGATATGTGTTAGTGTCCAAATCTGTCACTATCATCCTGAATTCTTTAATTAGGTTTGCCAGTTCATAAGCAAAATAAAGTTTCTACATCAGATGTTTCTTTGAGACACAGAAGATTTTTCCTTGATGTTTTGGGTTATTTAAATTTTCTGCAATGCAAATTCTAGACATAGTCTTACAGAAGGCTAAATTAGCTTGAAAAACAGAGGTCATATGAAAGCTGGTGTAGAGCTGGGGCTTGCTGTTTTTGGCTTTTTTGTTGTTTCTAAATAAAAAAATCTTCAGAAATTAAAACCCCTCCTTTGGCTCAAGAGTTCATACAGTAGAAATTGCTATGAGACTTCTCTCTTACATGGCAATAGACTTTCTTTCTTCTTCCTTTTAACATTTCTACCCAGACGTTACAATATAAAATTCCCTATGAATTAACAGTATATAAATATACTTAATTGATACACCTCTGTATATTTTCTAGAAGGAGCTGTAGGATTTTATAGCAAGACCATCTTCTCTGTAGATGGAAAAACTTTTCGGTATCAGGTTTGTTAGCTGTGGTATGAAACAGCATAGCTAACGCGATGAAACAGTCAGAGAGTCAGCATGAGGCATGACTTCCCTCTCCTGACAGGGCATATGCCAAAAAATATAAAAAATTTAAAAAATGATGCAAGCTTTTACACTTTGTGTGAGCAAGTACTACTCCACCGGGTTCTACCATGCATGTTGTTCCAAGGAACAGCATTTGAAGGAAAAAATGCTGGTTTGGCTCATCTGAGGGTCCTGAAGGTCCAAAGAATAAGCAGTATTTCTCAACTTGTCTAGGTTTGAAGATATTTAAGGTGGAGAAGTTTAAGATAAATTTTAGTGAAAAATATTTTCAGAGCACTTGTATATTTTGCACTTAATCTTGCCTTTAGAACTGCAAGTTTTCTTTCTTTCTTTTCTTTTTCTGGAAATGGAACTTTAAGTAAAAGTATTCATGGTTTGCACAACCATATACTGTCATATTTTGCAAGCTCTCTGTGTTGAACTGAGGTCAAATTTCACATGCTAATAATGATACAAAGATTCAGATCGTGGAGTAAAAAGTTGATGATCAGTAACTTCTGATTTTGGTAACCAAGTGAAGACTTTAGAAAATGTTATTATTTCAGAATAAAATTCCAACTGAGATTTAAGAATAACTTAACCAATTCTTGGGAAAAAAACCCCAACAAATGAAGAAGAATTTGGCAAAGAATTTATTTGTTAATATACAGTCTTATACATAGGAATTAAATGCAACAGAATTTGTCTTGAATCTAAAACACTTTACATGATTCAGCTGAAAGGTTCAATATTGCCTTCTCTTCTAGTCTTTAAGCTGGTATAAACTCAGGGAATACTGACAAGCATTTACTTCATTAGTGATCCCCCATGTGCTTCTCACTGCTAAATTTCAGAATAACGTGACTTCAAAAATTTTTGCTTATCTATCTGTTGACCTGGAAGAAGAATAAAATACAATATAAATACAGGTATGCAGAGCAAATCACATGGGAGAAAACCAGCTTGTGTTTAGAGCATGGATTATTCTACTAAGACTTTAAGGCAAGAGTAGTCTGTAAACTTTACATTTTTGAAGATTTAGAGATTAAAATGCTGCAAAAATTAAGCTTTTTGCTCTATAAGGAATAAGAAATCTCAAAGCTGGTTTTGTAAATCAGACTTGACAGTGTGTTCCCCCAACTTAAAGCAGTGGGGGATGCTGAGGCACTTTAAAAATAAACATATAAATATTTATTCTCTTTCCATCCCCCTAATTTGTTACAGTTTGTAGGATTAAAGAGGAGAGCAGCAGAAGGCTTACAGGCCTCTCCAGAAGAGGAGCAGAAGGGTTGCAGGCAAAAACCCCTTTGGAGCTTTGAAAATGCCAAGTACATTTTAAAGAAAAGACAATCTTATTAACGTTCATTTTACTGATAACGGTGATAAAACACCTAACGTGCAGTGTGTGCAGCAGCTAGTTTTGACATTAAAGATTCAAAATAAGTTCAAAATACCATAAAAACCTAGTACTTTACAAAGTGTTAAAAGACTGACAGTGTCCTCCCTCTGTCTGGGACTGTCAGAAGTTTCTGAATCCGACTTCTAAATCTCTTGTTACTGCCTTACGGCAGTGTTCCCAAACACAGTCGCCTCATGGGAGTCTCTCTGAGGGTTTTTCTCGGAGATAAAAATTGTGTTTTCTTTAGATTCAATCCTATGGCAGCCCTGAAGATAGTTTTGGTTAGTTTCTCATCGGAAACTGGAGACTTAAAAAGCTAGGAACAACACTTAAAATTCCCCTTCTAAAAATGACATAATTTCCAGCTTCCAATGAGGAAGTAACATCAGTAGTGGATGAATTTGGCCTAATTTTTTCCCTTCAGTTGGTTCCTCAGGATGTCCCAAGTAGGTTTATGGCAGGAGCAGTTGCTGGTGCTCCCTCCAGCTGCATCAACTTCAGCCAAGCCACTGCATCGCTCTGCAACCCCGTGCAGCCACGTGCTGTCTCTCTCTGTTGGGTGTCAATTGAAAAGCCTTGGTCTAATTCTTGGCGTACACTAAGCTCATTAGTTAATTTGAGAAGTGAATAAATTCACCTGTGCATTGATCTGGACTTTGCTCTTCTGTGATAAGAAAATTCATGTAGGTTAGTTTTGGAAAAGGTGAAACCCCCTGCACTGCCAAGTACTGTATCCGTATATGCTGTGAAATGCAGATGGCTGAAAAAATTTGTCAGAAATAGCAAAATTTTTCAACAGCAACAGAATTTGTGTGGAAACAGCTAATTACAGCCATGGCTGTAATGGTCATGTTTTTGGACAGTCCTGTGTTACTACTGAGTACCTGTCCGGGGAGGCAAAATTGAAGGCACGTTTCTTAAGCTGATTAATAATGACATATGCGTAATCTTTAATAAGCTGTTAACTAGAAAGGTGCCTGCATTTACAGCCTCAACAGATACTGCAAAACTGCGCTCTGGAATATCTGCTTATGCATGAGTAGCATAGACGGGCTGAACCGGAGGCAGACAAGAATCACAGGCACACAAATCCCGCTGCGTTGGAATATATGCAAATAATGCATCAGCGTTCCACGAGGAATTTATGGTGGAATTCGCATCCAGGTCACCAAACTGCATGTTTTTGTCCCAGGCTGATCTGCTTGCGAAGAGAGGTGGCTCATGCCATTGCCACCCCCACGCCGCCCTGTGGAAGGCTGTCATTAGTGATTACAACTTTCATATCTTTAATTACTGAGATAATTTAATTCAATCTGATATGAAATGAACTTAAGGCTCTGTGGATTCTTCTTGTGCTTTTTTTAAAACACATTTTCATAATGGAGCCTGAAATTTAGTTCCCTATGAACTTTCTAGAAGTTGACAACTGTCAATGATTTTGGGCCCAGTTTTGACCAAGGTGGTTTGTGACTTTCTGGGAAACCCCAGGAAAATTTGAGGGGTTGGAGGAGTTTCCTCATACTCATTATTTCAGAAGGGAAATAATATGAATTTTTTTCAGGTTACTGTTATTTTTTTTAGGCCAAGTAGATAATTGCTTCTGTGCACAAGGGCCCTCAAAAACAGACAATCTGTAACTTCATACTACACTGAAAAAAATGGCAAAAAAAATACTTATGGAGAGGAAAGTGACTTATGAAGAATGTAAGTGGATTGATGGTGAGGCCAAACCCACTACTTTTTCTCCTCCTCTGTCTCCTCCAGTCCAAAGCCTTCACTGAGCCTGGCTGTCTCTTGACTCAGATCAATTTAAGCAGTACTGATGTTTATTATTTATAAACACATATGCATTATAACAGTATTATACTGACAGCTATCTAAATAGGACTCACTGGTTAGTGGGGTTTATTGTAGAAACACAGGTACATGCCATTCAAGTTAGCTGTAGGACTCCACAGAAACAGGCACTGCACGTGAAAAGAAGAAGAGATGGTCACTGCTCCTGAAGAACTTGCCTTCAAAGATAAGAGAGGTAGAATTGAGCTGCCTAGACATGGGTGTTCAGTGCCATTTGGGATAGCCTTGGGTATCTGGAACAGCCCTTTGGTTGGCACATACGACATGGTGCCCACAGGAGACCCTGTCTTGGGCATCAGCTGGAGGCCAACCATGAAACCCTGAAGCCCATAAAATGACCCTACAGACACAGTTAAGCACCGGGTTTACGGCAGGGATACCCTGTGTATACACTCAGAGGTGTTTGCAAGACAACAGACATCCTTTAAGTATAGAAGTAGCTTAACTATTGTCAAGGTTCTGATGGTTGTTACTACAGGGTAAAGTCTTGAAGAACAATGTGTCCTTCAAACACAGCTTTGTAGGGAGCTGTTTGGCAAGGGAGACAGTCCTAATTTATGTGCAGAGTCATAATGCATATAAGCAAAAAGATTTTCCTAAATGCAGTTGAATGGTATTATCATGTAGGCCATCTAACGCAAAATAACAATCTGATTATCTTCCTTTTGTCTTGCGGCATTCAGTATTGATCTAACACAAAAGCAGGAGCCAGATAAAGAACAACACTGAGTTAAGTGACCAGTATAACTCATCCTCTCAGTTAAGCATTTCAAAAAAGAAAAAAGTGCTTATCTGAAGTCAAAGCTGCAACTCTCTGTAAATTGCTTAAAAAAACGCCCTTGGTGCAACCCTTAGAAGCATGTACTTTATGTACTGCACGGATGGTTAGCTTTGAAATGCAAAGAACATATCATAGCATAAAAGTAATTTTAGAACAACATAATTAAAGGTATCCAGGTATTCTTTATTTTGCTGTGGTCAGCAATGATATTCTACGCTGCACCCCTGTTGCACCTGCCAGGCAAAATGGAGAAACAGTGATGGATGGGCTTGCTGGAAAATGTCGAGAAATGGATGTATAAATTACCAAGGGTATTTTCAGTGCTTTCCTTTGAAGGTTTTGCTTCAGGAGGGAAATCTGGGCTTCCTAAGGTACTTGTGGAGAGTGAGAAATCAAAATTATGCATGGATTGAGGGACTACCTACAGCTACCTAATGGAGCGTATTAGGAAAAAAGGGTTTTCCTTGAACTTTTGCCATCCCTTTGGAGCTTGTGGGAAGAAGCATTCAGTTGCCTCCCAGAGACTTGAATCTTTTGAGGACCAGCCAGAGCAGCGCTTTTTCTCAGCAAATGAGTTTTGCAGAGGAAAAACCTACAACTTCATTTTGCAGGGGCTGAAATCCTGTTCCATGAACGATGCGCCGTGCTGGGTATGTTTCGTGACAAGGACCATTCCCTGTGGCACGGGGCAGCAGTGCTATGTCCCTGCTGAGCCCCATGTTGCTCCTCAAGCTGGTCTGTCTCTTTGTGCTCTCAATTTGTCCCAGTTAAGCCATTTTCTTACCTTTTGCATGCTCCCCGAGTGACCAAAGTTGAAGCCCAAAGACAATACAGACACGTAACACATACAGAGAATCCTTTAATTATTGTGTATCACCAGAGACTACTGTTTCGTGATAACTAACAAGGATTATCAATATACAAGATTTTTGTACTTTGCACTTATACGTCAGTACCATATAGGAATTAGTACAACATTTTCTGAAACTGGAACCTAAGAAAACTGGCTGGTGCTGCACCTTTTTCTTCCTGTCAGCAGCAATAGCAAAAAAAGCCGGAGAGCATGAAAAATGTGGTCTGTGAGGCTTTTGAGGAGAGATGAAGTGGGAGAAGAGGTGCCAAACCTCAGGTGTAGATAAGGGATTTCTACAAGGGTCAGCTGACAGTCTGGCACTGCAACCTATTATAAATCATTCCTGCCTGGAAGTTAGCTACTGTTTCAGCTGCTTCTGGTGAAAGCAAAAAGTGCAAGTTATTTTACCATTTGCAAATGTGTAACACATTTTTTCTGCAGAAATTGACATTTTGATTGCTTTCATCCTGCAATGGAGGAACAATATGTTACAATATATTTTTCTATTTTTAATATTTTACTTTGCTCTGATATTATGCCAGAATCTGCTGGGAAAGGAAATATAAATTTCTATACGCTAACATATAGTCAAATAGGGTTTTTGGATATGTAAATTGTGAATCTCAGTGGAACTGGAAGTTCATTAGCTCGGTTAAAAGTCGTTTTCAAGAAAACTTTTATAGAGTCTAACCACTAATCTTATCACTGGGTTGCACTTGCTGCAAATATGAGTGAAATTCAGGAAGGCTGAATAGGAGGAATGTGTCTTGTGTTGACAAGAACAGCGCTGCACTGAAAAAGAGGAGATGCACTTTATAAACAACTGCTGCTTACAAGGCGGAGGGGAAGAAAACCTCAGTGCCGTCAACTAAAATCACCTGAAACCTTTGTGGAAAGATGTCAGGTTTCCCCAGCAGGTTGGCCAGTCTCTCTGTGTTACAAGGCCTTTTCCATACAGCCACTTCTGTTCCTTGCTGGGACAGATCGGCACTAATGGTGCTGGGAGGCTGATTTGCTGCCTCTCTGATCTGTTGCACCTATTTTTATATTCTGAGAAGGGATGAGTATAACTACACAACTTAAATTTTCTGCAATTTTCATTATTTTATCTGTCTTCACATTTTCAAAACCAAATATTCACATTATTCTGTTTTTTCCTCATGTAATGTCATAAATTTTATGCTTGGAGGCTCATCCAGTCCCATCTCCTATAGACAGCAAGCTTTGAAATGTGTTTAATTACTTTTTTGTAATTAATCTATTAAGTTAGGTCAGGCTGCAGCACAGAGGTTCTTGGGAGTGTAAATGCTTGGTTTGGTTTGCACCAACAGCAATGCACAGAGTCCCATGTCCCTGACCCTCTGACCTCACATCCATCAACTGAAATTTTGGTCTGCTTTAACCATCCAACGTCTGTCCACTCCTGGTGAGTTAGGAGTGGACGCATGTGGTGAAAACCTGAGGCAAAGGAGTGTTAGCAGAGCAGGCTGTTAACCGAGAGATACAAATAGTATCTGTACTTTATGTCATCAAAAATGAAACTGTTGAACATCTCTGGACCAAGTCGTTTAATTTTCTCTCAGAGTTCTCTCCTAAGGGCTGGGCTCCTTTACTTGTGCTGTAAAGAAAAAGAGAAGCAGAAAGAAAAAGAGGTTTAAAACACTTTTTAAAAGACTGCTATCCTGTGAAACTTTAAGGGATTATAAACCATATCAGTAGCTACCGAAATCTTTAGTCATGAGTACTTTTTACAGAAAATGTCAGAAAAACATCACAGAATGTGCTAACTGTGGTTTTCTCTTACCGCATGATCCTGAGTGTACGTGCAAGTGTTAAAAAATGAGTATTTTAAAAGAAAAATTGGCAGCAGAACATCTAGCATTTTCAGGAGAAAATGTATATTTCTTTGATGTGGATCATGTGTTAGCAAGGAGGGATAATCAGAAAGTATCATATTCACTCAATATGATATCATATATAAATCTTTCATAAATAATTTTCATCAGATATGACTAATTTAACACACTTTATTGGCATTACCTGTTGCTGCTATGGGATATGCTTGAAGCAGTAATTTCAGGTCCTTAACATTGATTCTGCTACCTTCTGTTTTGCCATTATTAAATCTTCCTTGGTCGTTAAAAAAATTCCCCCCAATTTTTTATTCCCATATTCATGCTATTCCTGGTTTTGCACAGCTTATTAAAAGCTGATGTATAATTTTGTGTTAAATCATAAAGCATGTCAGGTTTTGCTAAAAATTGTGCCCGTAATCATGTCTGGTACTTAGAATGTAGATCCCTTGTCTAGCAGGAGTGTGACCGTACTAGGGATGTAAAAGCCTCCTGCCTTTCTGTTAAAGACAGCGTTCAAAAGTCAGTTGGGCAAAGCACTTAACAGCGAGCACAACCCGTTGTACAGGTGAGGGCTCCATAAAAGCACTCTCTGTATGTAAGCTGAGACACTAAAGAAACACTCAAGAAAAATTTGAATTATTTATTTCCACATGTTATCCTTTAAAAGCACTTGAAGATCACTCCAAAACAGTCCTGTCAGCACATGGTAATCTCAAAAACAGGAGGAGATGAGAGACATACTACTTGGGAGAGGCTTTGGAGAATGGAAGTGCAGATAACTGTCGCTTAAATGGGCCAGCAGTGTCTTTCTCTAGTTCTTTAGACACTGTGATAGGACTGAGACATTTATTTTAATTTTGCAAACGGTTTTGCCTTCAAAATCCCCAGGCCTTAGTGATCACCACATGACACTGCCCAGCTTTGATCCCCACAGAGAACTTCTCTGTCCTTAAAATGGGGCTCAGCTGTGCAGTTAAGCCCCAAACCTTTCTTCCTAGTGGGATGAGCCAAGTGAGAGTGGGTGTTTGTGCCCCAAATGGATGTCAAAGTGCACGGATCATCCCCCATTTTCTTCCAAAAGAGACAGGACAGGCAGCGTCACAGACCCTGAAATGGCAGGTCTTCGATCCCAAGCATAGAGCTGTGGCAGAGGGAGCCTCTCGTTCCCTCCTGCCATTTTCAGTTTGGCTTCCTTGCTGAGTGACTTAAAACAATTCTCTGAAAATTATGAAAACAAACCTGCAGTTTTACTCCCCTCTAGGTGCCTGCCGGGGCCATGAATGTCCCCCCTGGATGTGGCAGTCAGGCTCGAGAGGCAATGAAGCGCTCTGTCAAAGGCGATCCCGAAGGGTCATTCCTGCAGTTTGTTGTGTTGGTGGTCGAGATTTGTGGCAGCGTTTATTGGCATAAGTGCGGAGTCCCTTACCTTGCTTCAGTGCTACCAACCTGGGAAGGGTGCGTTCAGGTCTCTGTCACTGAGCTGTCTTCGTGGTTTCTTCATTCATTTTCATCTGCTTTGTACTAACATTTATTTTCTTCCTTAAAAAGATAAAAGGAATAGAAATTTATTCCTACTAGATTTCCAGTTTTCTTCTGTCTGTCATTTTAAATAAAAAGGAAATGAAGAGGATGAAATTCTGGGAGAGTAAGTTGGGTGTAAATGTTTATTGCTAACAAGTGTGAAATTCTACAATTCTAGTTTACAATGATGCATTAACCCTAAGATTATGTTTTTATAAATTGGCTTTCCCATAGTGCAGGGAGACTGCTGTCAAAACAATTATTTGTATGGAGTTTCAAATATCATAGATGTGATTTACAGCCTATTGAAAATCAGTGGGATATCTTTTAAAGTACTGTTGTGCTTTTTAAAATTCCACCAAGGATGTGGGCTTCCAAGGCTGCCAAAGTACTCATTCGGCTACTTTCAACTGTAACGTGGTCTTGAGGTGAATATCTTGTTTGCTCTATGGGGGAAGAAACACATCGATCTGTTTTTGACAATCCCCACCGCAGATCTGAAGGCCCAGCTGAGACGGCTGCTTACGCTTCTGTCTGTCTGGTGTTCTTCTGTGGCTCTTCTGCCTTTTCTGACAGAGCATAGTTTTATGTTAGGTGATAACGGCCAAGGTCGCAGGAGAAAATACCGTAAAACTTGGACGGTTTTGCATGGCAAATGAAGCCATCTTTTTTCTTAAGTTGAAAAGCCGTTCCAGGAATATAATGGAACAGCTGACAACCTAATTTGACCTGCTTTTAACTGCCTGAATTTCCCATTAAATCTATGGTATTTGGTGCTATTGAACATAGGAGAAAATATTTGTAACAAGACTTTGTCATTGGAAAACACTGATTTGTCAAAATGGGAAAGGTTTCTTTTCACTGTATTGCCTTGTTTGTATCAGAAAAAAAGCTTTGAAATTGTGGAAATATTTTATTTAAACAATTTTGTGAAAAAATCAAAATTATTATCCTCTCGTAATTCAGTTTGGTGATTAATCTATTTCTAAAAATAAACTGAAGTCAAATAAAACTTTTACAAAATATTGAAAAGGAATACTTACCTATTTTACAACTTCTCTTTTGTATTTTAAACACTTTTCACACTTACTCAAGATGAGAAAAAAAAGTTTCCTTTAGCTATTCCAAACCTCTTAAAATGAGAGTGATTCAGTACATAGATAATATTTGAACACATTTGAGTTTGACATCTTACAATATGCAGAAACATAAAGCCTTACCATGAAACAAGAATAGAATAGGGATTTCCTAGAAATGCTGTTGAGCTAAAAAAAGCAATTCTCCTCTTCCCACCAAAAAATCCCCATTCAAGTCTCTTACATTGCTGAATCAACAGCACACTGTGATTTTTTAGAGATGACCTTACAAGGATTTCATTTCCCCAGGCTTGCTAGTCACCTCTGCTCATAGGTTAAATGAGCTTTTCTCTACTGTAATGGAAATATCTGGAAGAAAAACCTGTGATATTTATTGCACTTTACTGAACACAATCTGTATTTCCCTTCTGAAAAGAAGCAGCTGAAATTAGTGTGTGTGGGATGGTTTAGAGACTATAAAAGATAAATTGTGGAGAAGTCTCTGTCCCCTTTTAGGTAAACATATTTTCATTTGAAAGGAAAGCTATACAAGTAGGTAATAAACTAAAATAAAATGCCATTTGCTGTAGTTAGATGTTTGTTTTCCAGATGTACCACATATCATGTTTACAAAATTTAACATTAAACTGAGTGCAAAAATTTAAAATATGCATAACATTTAAAAGTTATAGTAAGTAGCCTAACAATTGTGTATTTGTCTAACAAGTTAATGAACTACCGTTGTCCTTACCTGCTCTGATGGAACTTAATCATTTAAAACCTGGATAAACAAAACCTTTCGATGTTTTAGGAATTACTCATTGGTTGCACTCTTAGAATTCAGTCATACCTAGATTGGTATCAAAAATAATAAAGGTCTTTGTGCATCAGTATCATCTTCCCTACATGTGTGTGATTAAAATTTAACTCCTCCTGAAATACAAATAGCATTCAGCAAGCAAGTAGAAAAAAAGCTAAAGAAATGGTACTGCATCTACTCTTGGTGAAGATGGGGGCCCCTGAGCTCACTGATGAGTTCACTGTTTTAACCAGATGAAAATTAGACTCACTGAATTTTATGTTTTGCCTTGAATTCCACCTGTCACATTCGCCAGTTTTTAAATATGGAAAGTCTATGCTTTTTTATGGTTTTCCTCAGAAACAAAGTTTCTATTTCCTGTAGCTTGGGAAATGGTCATTCTGTCAGCAAGTTTAAATCCAGTGGACAGAAAATGCCCCCAGAGAAAGAAAAACATCGGAGTGAGCTCAGGCCTCATTAAACAACACTGAGTCCCCGAGGAAGAAATTTTTCTGGCTCTGATGGCATGGAAGAGAGCATGAAACTGGCCTCAATCCCACTGGATCCGGCAATATGACCATGGTCAAAGAAACTCTGAAAACCCCTTTCATCAGTTTTGCTGCTGAGGGAGCTACTCAATTACCTATAAAATGGTCTGATTAAAGCATATTATGAACACCTATAAATATTGTCAATTCATTTGGGGGCCAAACAGGGATCAGAGTTTTTCTGAAAGTCTCCAGAATTACTCCCTGAGAGGTTGCTGTTTCATTCATAACATCCCATGAAGTGGTTGCTGTCGTCATCTGGTGGTGTTATTGTGAAGCTACAGGATTAACCTCTGTTCAAGGCATTTGTAGTCTACACTACAATGTGTCCTTTTTCTCTAGAAAGTTAATCTGAAATTAATTTGAGACATTTGCATGGATTCAATGTATGATTGATGAAAAAAGCACTGGACACTACCATATGTCCTACCAGAGACACATGATAGTCTTGTTTTATGTGTGTGTCTTGTCTGGGCAGGTAGATACCTCTTTTTTTATCTGTCTAGCTTCAAATTTATGGTGGTGTATTTGGAAGCTGAATAAACTAAAATTAAGTTATATTGAAAAAACCCACCAATTTACCCTCAAAACTTGCTGGCAAAATAAGGTTGAGGGTGTCATTAAATAGATCTCCATAAACCCAATTTGTAATGCTAATGAAGGTAATTTTGTCAAAGCAAAGGAGAGCAAAGTAACAGTGGGCGCCATTATTTACAGAACAATCAGTCCTGTTTTCCAGTATTTTAAAACACCTTCAGTAATATTAAATACTACCTAATTTGGTACCGAATCTTCCATTGCATTTTGCAGTGCGCATCAGGAAATACAAGTTGAATTTACTTTAAAAAGTTCAGTTATCAGTACAGAATGAAATGGTAAGTCATCCAGTGAAAAAAA
>JAOXJK010000077.1:8922371-8977718 GCA_025774025.1 Xenus cinereus
AAAAATCAGGGAATTATCTCTAGGCTGAAAGGATTCCAGTCTCCAAGATAAAATTCTCATGAACTCCCCTGTTCTAGCAAAATTACTTTAGAATAGGCCTTTTTAGGCTTTGATTTGATTTAAAGCCAACATAATGCAAAAAGGCAGAACTGTGGATTCGCTTTCTCCCTTTTCTGATATGTAACATTTCATCCTCCTTGCAGAGATTGCAAATGCTAATTTTGGCCAGTTTTTCATGGTGGCTCTTTTAAGCTAGTCACAGCCATGGCGGCTCATGGCTAATGTTTGATACCGACAGCCTGGCATGCCAGCATGTTGTCTTGCCAGTCTCAGGTTATAAATTACCTGATTTATTAATACTTTGAACATCCACTCAAGCAAATGACCACTTCCATCTTGCAAGAGCTGTGGAGATTTTGATTAACAAAATTAACAAAAACCAAATGGGAATTATTTTTTTCATTAAAAATTCCTACATTTTCTACAAAAAGGAAAGTTTGTTTGCCGTATGTCAGGCATGTAGTCAGGCCTCCTTATTGGCAGCTGTGGAGCACTGTGGGAAACACATGGCATCTCTCTGGCCCTACAGGAGCTTCTCTCTGGCCGACAGCTTCAGGGGAGGCACAAAGAATGAAATTAATATGCTCAGTATTTTTTGAGAAGAGCAACAGGCTCTGCTTGAGTCTCAGCAGGCCAGAGATTGTTTAAGTGGGCTTCTCTGCAGGCAACTTTTGCACTTTTATGAAAATCTGTAAATCTTTAATGGCAGATGTGCTCCTTTGCTTTTGCTGCCCAATTACTTTTCATGTATTTGGGTGTGCCTCTTGATTCTGTGAAATGATTCACATGTGTTAGTTTAGGAAATAACACTTGGAAAGAGAAGCTTTTGCTCTGTTAGCTGCAGCATTTCTTTCTTCCCAGACAGGACAGCATTTGCTGTTTTATAGATGTGCCTGTAGTTCACTCCCCCGAAAAAAAAAAAAGAGCAGGGAAGGCAATTTAATAGTCTTACCACTTGCTCACCCACCTTTGAACACACATCAAAGGAGCAGTTCAAGGGGGAAAGAATAACTATTTTATTTTTGAAGAATAAGTTTGTAAGGGCAACTTAGTAGTCTGGTAACTGTGGCAACAAGGGAATATGTTTGCTATTTGCTTTCATGTAAATTGAAAAAAAGGAAGTAATTTCTTCTAATAAAAATGTGGTTTTTCTCTGTTGACAAAATTATGGAAATTGTGCAAACAGATTTAGAGCTGCTAAAAATGTTTTAGTGCACCGTACCACATCGTAACTAGTACTTTCATGCAATGTTTTCTTAAGAAATCATAGTTCTGGAATTTTATTGAAAAACTTAGCATAAATAGAAATTTAAAATCTCCTTCTTTGTAATGTGTAATTGAGTATTTATTTTCACTGAATTACTCTTTAAGATCCTAAGTAATTTCTACCTGGAAATTTAGAAGGATGCCCCGATTAATTTGCAGTAGAATGCTCTAAAAGGTGAAATAATAACATTGCCCTTTTATGCTATACTGTGAATAAATATGACAGATTAAGGTCAAAACAATTAGCCTAAGGCTGCCAAAACAAGCTTGCTAAATTTGGTCAGTTTACTCAGGTTAATTTTCAGTGCAGAGCACAAGCTTTGATTTAAGCAGTTAAAAAGAATCTGATGGCCACAAATTATAGTTCAAATCCATGCATGGCCAAATGATAAAAATAATATCAATGGCTGAAAATTCAGTAGTTTGGCTGTAAGTTTTGTCTCATGTTAAGTTTTTAGTTAAATCTTTCATCCATGATTATTAGCAGAAAAAGCGTGAGTTAAGGTTACTTAACAACCTGGCTATGTTTTGATAAATACACTAATTTGTCAAATGACAGAGGCTAAGAAGCGACTGCAAATATTTTTGATTCTCAAAGAGTACCTTTGTACTCCCTTCACAGCAACAAATGTTTATCTTCCACCCTGTCTGGATATCAATAAAAATAATAGTCAACTTCTGAGTACATATCATTTGCAGTATTCAGGTGCTAGCACCATGCTTTAGTAGTCAGTGTCTCCTCCTGTCCCTAATCGGCGCGTGCCCATCAGTAAATTGCTCATTGCCTTGTTTCACATTATCAGTTTAATTAGCTAATGAGGAACACCTTGTAAACCATGCAATATGAGCTTCTTCCAAGGGCACACTACTCTTTGCCATTTCTTTCTGGACCTGTTCACAGAAGGCAGACCTTCTCCTGGTAGGCAGATTTCCTAATACAATCTTTACAGCTTACTGTTAGCCGGATGGTAATAAGTAGACAATTTGGTGCAAAAACCCCTCGGTTTCTGATATCAATGTTCCTGAACCAGAAACTTCCTTGGAAATCTAATACTTGCTGCTGCCTGGGTTTGACTTGCTTGCAAGTGGGCACTTGTGATCTTCTAAGGTACAGAGCAAAAGTATATAGGATGCAATTTGGTTTTTATATTACGTTATTTTCTGCTGTAGCTTAGCTGGTACCAATGGAAGTACTTGATTCATAGCACTGAATGTAAGACCAGTTTCAGATTTTTTGAACTGCAGGCTCTGCTTTCCTAAAGTTATTCTATGTTTATTTTACTTTGTGTTCAAGCAAAATAATCTACCAAATGTAGTCTCGGCGATTCAGTGTTTCTTGTAAAAATCTTCTTTTCTAGCCAGTGGAGTGAAATTTTTTAGTGTGGACCTGCCAGAGGGACATGCTACTGTAGTGCAGAGCAGACAGGCAGGAGACTCTAATTATGGTATTTGGGGCTTGTTTGGTTGATGTTCCTCATCTTTTGATACTGTCCTAGAAAAGAGATGAAAGTAACTGATTTAAATGGAACTATGCAAATAACTTTTAGCGTATATATGTGAATGCAGCTTGTGGAGGCTGGGTGTTATTTAAAGACGTTGTGATGGGGAATATAGTTTCTGGTAACTAAGCCAATCTTCTGTCTCTAATATTGATATATTTAAGATGCAATGGGAAAAATCCAATTACCTATGATATGTTAGAGAGGCCTATGATAAAGAAGATATCAAGTTCATAGTTGCCCTTACTGTTTTTAGCTCTGAAAAAAATGCTTGTAGAATGAAGTAAGATTACCTTGCCGCTGAAGAGATAGGGTGCCTGGTTTTTGGTTATGTGTCACAGAAAAAGATAACAGCGTTAAACGTTAGAGCTACTGAAAATTCTAACTTTTGCTTTAGTTTTGAAGGCGAAAGCTTCCATTTCAGTATTCTTTCTCAACATAATGTGTGCTTTAACCTAAAATATAATCTTCATTTTACTCTAAGCTATGGGATAATTCAGAATGAAATGCAAAAAATCTTAAAATAGGAATATAGTGTTTAAATCTTTATGGTGTCTAAGTGATATAGCTGCCTATGAGTTCATGTCCACTTTGAAAATGAGAGGTAGTCTTAGAATTAGTTTTTTTAATATTCTTTTTCTGGTCTGGAATATCTTCTAAAAATAAAATCTTTTCTTGTTGTTGAGAGCTCTAAGGCCAAATCAAGATGGCCTATCCATCAAAGGCTTGGAGTTTTATTTTACTGTTCTGGTTAAATATGCTCTATCTACAAGTTTCAATGCATGTACATAATCCATCTTCAGAATATTTTCACCTTTAACCTAAAGGACAGGAAAAGATCCCCACTGCTGAGGAAAGCGGGGAGGGAGACTCCCATTTGGTAGGCACAGGTGTCTGCTGATTGGGCTCCTGCTATAGCTTGTGACCTGACTCTGCAAATCCACACACCAGTGAATTTATCTCCTGCTCTTTCTGTCTGAAGCTAAAAGTAATAAGTTTTCTATGAGTGATCCTTACCAGAAGCCAAGAAAGGACAAAGCTCCCTGTAGCACTGTAGTAATAGCTACGGTCTGCAACAATTTCAGTGTAGTTTTGTAGGAAGATATATGCTGATATACCATTTGTGTGTTTTATCTTATTCAGCGTTGAGTTGATTGTAAAGAAGTTCAGTGAAAGTATGTTAAAACAGATTCAATAGATTTTTTTTTTTATTATTCCTTATTTTAAGTTGAATCTAAGAGGTGTCAAAAAAGTTGGAGAAAGGGTTTAATAAAGATTAGGAAAGTTAAAAAAATGGAATTGTGTATTTTCAGAGAAGACCATTTTTTGGTTTGATATCTTCATGGGAAACAAGTTTAATTTCTGTATGGACTGAGTTCACAATTGCTGCAAGACCTAACTGAAGTCACAGTGTAAATAATATTGTAGCCAGCACTGATAACTTTATAGGTTCATAGTAAACCAGATCAATGAGCTAAGCCTTTGGAAACTTACGTGGCTGAAAAATGTGAATATTGGTGCAGTGCAGGACACCTCAGGAACCATTAGCTCATGGTGGAGCTGGGGCCACAGCAACTGGCAATAGCAGTTTTTTGGTGGAGCTTCCCAGAGATTGGTTTTGGGATCAATCATGTTTAATACATTTATTAATGACCTTGGCACAGATATGAGTGCCCTTATATGATTTTCTGAAGACACAAAGCTAAGGGGGATTGTCAATAGGCTTGAGATGCCCTAAAGGAAGATTGTATGACCTTGATTATAGTAATAGAAATGAAATGAAATTCAGTAGTACAAAGTGAAGGGTCCTTCCCTGGGGGGTTAGTAGTAAGAACACTAGGTGTCTGATGGGAGCAAATTCTGCTGTGGGATAAATGCTTTTAATGTACAGTAGGTGGTGTCGAGCCTTTTTATTCTTATAGTTGTCATCTTTTAAACTTATAAAGCCGGTTTTGTGATTATGAAAGAGTTAATACATATTGTGTTTTTAATAGTTTTTCTTATGACAACTATTAGTTGTGTGGCTTACACAATGCATGAGCTGTTACATGTCTATGTATGTAACTGGGTGGGATGTATGACACAAAGAACCTACCACCTCATAATTACCTGTGAGGTAGGGAGGGGAAAGAAAGGGAGAAGAATCAAGGGAAGAAAATTCAGCATTCGTATATTTAATCTCAATCAGCAGCTCATTTACATATTAGCTGAATATATGTTTTCCCCTCCACCTCAAGTTCAGAGGGTTCCTGTAAGAGCTTGAGTAAAGCTTTGAAGCTTCACTTTAATGCTTTTGTCCCCAAACCTTTCATGGATGTAAACATGAGGAGCACCAAAAAGCCCATGTAGCCAGTGGGTGTATGGTTTAACTCGGTAGCGTGGGCTCTCCATGGGCTGCAGTGCTTCAGGAAACCTCCACCAGCACCCCCATGGTCAATCCACCCACCTCAGTGTCTGGAGCGACTAACCCTGCTGGACCTTGGTGCTGCAATGCTGTTTTTCGCACTATTTTTCCTCAGTCCTGGGCAGCATTTGGCCCTTTCTTAACCGTTTCCCTGAGTTGCCCCTGAGGGGGAGACTGAGCTGGGCCCTGTGGCTGGGCTGTGGCAGCCCCACCTGCTCCTCACAGAGGCCCCACAGCCTGTCCCACTGCTGGCAGAACATGCACACAGGGAAAAATGGTACCAAATGGCAGGATTTTGGTAAAAGAAAAAAACAAACAACAAAACAACTTGGTCCTGAGGTGAGGTGTGTACCTTATACCATTTTTTGGCAAACCACAAGAGGACAGAGAAGATGGCCTGTGACTTGGGAATGGCTGTCCTCCCCTCAGCTTTGAGGGAAATGGCCGAAGAGGAGAGTGTGTGTCTGCAGCCTGTCAGGGGACAGTCAGTCCCCCGTTATGACATTTCTGGAAGGGAAAAGGCAAACACAAGACCGGCTCGCATTCAATGGAAAAATTAACAAAATAGGTATGTAACTAAAGTTGCAGTGGTGTGTGTAGTGCTACTGGTGTGGCACATGTTGAGACACCCCCAGGCTCCTCCTCTGCCAGTAATGCTCCTCAGGCTGTGTGGCAAGCTGGTTTGGTGGACCAGTCCACCTGATAATGTAGGGACTTTTTATCAGGACAGGACAAAGGGTAATGGTTTTAAACTGGAAACATGTAGAGTTATACTGGGTATAAGGAAGAAATTTTTTACCCTCAGGGTGGTGAGACACCAGAACAAGTTGTCCCGAGAAGTTGTGGATGCCCTGTCCCTGGAAGTGTTCAAGGTCAGGCTGCATGGGGCTT
The DNA here is from genome assembly GCA_025774025.1 of Xenus cinereus. Taxonomy (NCBI): domain Eukaryota; kingdom Metazoa; phylum Chordata; class Aves; order Charadriiformes; family Scolopacidae; genus Xenus; species Xenus cinereus. The sequence continues at coordinate 8,928,492 of JAOXJK010000077.1, forward strand.
TGAGCAACCTGCTCTAGTGAAAGATGTCCCTGCCCACAGTGGGGGGATTGGACTAGATGATCTTAAATGGTTCCTTCCAACCCAAACCATTCTATGATAACAAGTGTGTCAGGAAAAAATCCGAGTGGTTATGCTTCAGACTTATTTCATATATTCATTAATGGTCTTGACATAAATATTATGAGTGTACTTATAAAATTTGCTGAAAATGCAAAACCAAGAAGCTCTAGAGGCATAAACCTGCTGGCACAGGAGGCCTTGTTCAGTTTGGGATGACCTGAAATTAATTTTTTATCTTTTTTGGTCATTGAACTGAAACTCTATTTTTCACACTATTCTAGTAATAATAGCATTTATTTGCAATGTGCTTTCCTGCCTTTGATATAGTGCTGCCATCAGGAGCAGAGAGGAAAAATGAGCACAAACGTTTGTCTATTTCTGGAGGAAAGCATAAGACCAAAAGAAATCAAATGGGGAGGAAGCATGTTCAAGCTAGTGAAGAGTAAACACCATGCAGGGGAAAACCACAGTGGAGTATTTTCTTCAGGAGCAAAAGTCAAGCTTCTGAAGTTTCTGTCAAGGTCTTTAAAAACACATATGGTTGTTACTGTAATAATTTCAGATATCCAGTGGAAATTTTGAAATTACTTGAGTGTAAAATTGTGTGGTGTGGGTGCACTTCCTCACCTCACCTGTGACTGTCCTTCTTCGTCTGTTCTGACTGGCAAGGGAGGTTCAAAGCCCCTCTGTCATCACTTTTTGCGTAATGGAAGTCAAGGAACAAATACAGTCAATGAATAAATACAGGATTTTGTACCAAAATAGATACAGGGATGAATAGTCTCTAGATGATGGCAGCTGGAAAAGTAAAAGTGAGAAAACTTGTGCATTGAGATAAAGACAGTTTAATAGGTAAAGCAAAAGCTGTGCACGTAAGCAAAACGAAACAAGGAATTCATTCACTTCATGGGTGGTGTTCAGCCATCTCCAGGGAAGCAGGGCTCCATCATGCGCAATGGTTACTCAGTGAGACAAATGCCATAACTCCTGATGTCTGTTCGGCGCCCCCCTTTCTCCTCCTTTCCCCAGATTTATACCCTGATGTTACATGGTATGGAATACCCCTTTGGTCAGTTGGGGTCAGCTGTTCCAGCTCTGTCCCCTCCCAACTTCTTGTGCACGCCCAGGCTGCTTGCTGTCAGGGTGATGTGAGGAGCAGAAAAAGCCTTGATTGCTTAGCAATAATTAAAAACATCAGTGTGCTATCAACACTGTTTCTCATCCCAAAACCAAAGCATAGGGCTGTAACAGCTGCTGGTAAGAAACTCAACTCTATGCCAGCTGAAACCGTGGCACTCCTTCAGTGGTTCACGATCCACTTAGACATGGTAATGGACAATAAAGCACTGATTTATCCTGAGAATCTTGGCACGAATGGCAGTGGGGAAAGGAAGGGTTTGCTTCTGGCAGTTATTTGGACCTGTGAGGTGTTTAAATTTTTTGCAGTGTTTTGACCACTGCAGGCATGACCACAGGTAGGAACCAGCTGAGCAGATGTAAAACCCCAAAGGGGTGGAGAGAGAAGTGGGAGAGCCATGAGGGAAAGGCAAGGAGGTTCAGAAGTAATCTCTGTAGCAGATTTATGTTTGTGCTGAGGTGATGACCTTTTTTTTTTTTTTTTTGTTAACTGTGCTTACAAGTGTGATCATGGGCATGGTGTAGGTCTGGTTTGGGTTTCAGCATACTGCTGGCTCTGCAGTCACCTGAGCTAGCAAGCAGGATATATTTTGCTGGACTGCTCTAGGATCAGTAGAGATGACCTATGTTGGCTGCCATGATAAGCACTACTTAGGGAATTAGGGAACACCCTAAGATAGTATTATAGCCTTTAAAAAATAATAAAAAGGAATCTTAGCAAGGGAAGGCTTCAGTGCTGTGCAACAGCTGTGCTTTGCTAAGTGTGGGAGTGTATCTGATGGCTTTCAAGGTCATTTTTCTTTATTATACATTAGAGCAGCTGTGTAACAATTATTGAATAATGGATATCTGCTTTCTCTAGAGTATGCAGAATTGATTTTTTTTTTGGTGAATTACTGATTGGATTGATTTTATGCTTAAGACAGTATTGGACAATTAAGTATATAAGTTACTTTGATCTCTCAGATACTTTCTTTGATCTACTGTGGCAAGCTAAAGCTTTAGGCATATTTATCATGACAATTTCAGAATCTAGAAATGGAAAAGGCCTCTTAACTCCTCTAGTCCTTCTCCTGGCTGGACAGGAATTTTGCTACTATATGTTTATTACTGGTTTCCTCCTTTTTTCCCCCAGTCCTAGACTTAACTTGTCAAGGGATGTGATTATTATTTTTTTTATTCTCTCAGTGGATTTTCTTTTTTCTACAAGATACCAGTAAGTAGACTATATTAAGCACTTAAGTGAAAATTTCATTGGAGTTGCCTGCTTCCTTTGAGACTAAGCTTCATTGTTAATCAGAGTAATTTTTCCTGATATTCAGATGCAAGTTAGTTACAGTTTTTTTTGTTGCCTTCTAGGTACTCAGAGAGGAAGGTGGGTTTGGAGGGGTCGTGGTGCTGACAGTTGTTCCTGTTAGTGGGATGGAAAGCTTGTTAGTAGGTTGTAAAAGAATTACACAGGTGCTAAAGCAAAAGATAAGCTTGAATCTATAGAAGAGATGAGGAAGGATTCACAATAGATTTGTCACAGTGTGAAGGGTACTGAAGTATCTGTATTTTCTTTGTGCTTACATGAAAATGGATGGGAAGTGACCTCCTAGGTCTAGTATTCTACACTTTGGATTTTTCACTTGCTGACTTCTTATGAATAAATAGACTGTCTTCTGCTCTGAGTACATTGCTAAATACTTGTGCATTTACCTCCTGGGCTCTTTTTTCTCTCTCTCTGGTACTTGCACAATCATGGTGTTCTATTGTATTATTGATAGCACCCTAACATCCCATTGTTTTTTTGCCCTCAGTTTATCCTTCCTCCATGGTATTTATATACCATTACTGCAATATCCAAACACCTTGTAGTCTTTACTGCTTTTTTCAATTCCCATATGAATTAGACAAATGCAGTTATTCTCATTTGAGAAGTACAGGACTGAGGCACTTGAAAACTAAACGCCATAAAATGAAAGATATTTAGGCACCTAAATGTGTAAAGTGCCTAATGTGATTTTTCTAAAGCATCCAAATACATTAAGCATCTAACTCCTGCTGACTGTGATGGAAGTTAAGTACCTAACTCATCCAGATGTTGTCGAGAAATGCGGGTGGCTGCCAATCTCTCTCTTCATTTTCAGTTAGATAAATGATTGAAAATACAAGTCTAGATGACTTGCACTATACTACACAGGGAGACCCCCAACTGATAATCTATTACATTAACATTTTTTTCTTCAGCTTTTCAGTTTCATATCGATTATTTTTACTTATCAGATCATTTTTAATACTTTATCGTGAAATATTATAAATGTAGTACTTTAGCTATCAAGTTTCTTAGCAATTCAGCAACAGTACCACACTTAGATTGAATCATGTTTAGATCATATCGCTCCTAAACCAGCTATTTTCTTAATGGCATTTATCAAAGCATTTTTGAAGCTGTTATATCTAAATGCAGAGTGTACTTATTCAGTTAGTAGCTGAGTAGGTAGGAAGGAGATTGTGTACTGGCACTTAGGTTTCTGAATAAAAGCTGTTTCATATTTCTGTTTTTAAAGTCTTAATGGTATTTGATCAAGTGATAAAATATAACAGCTGCTTTTTACACTTCTGAATTAAATCACTTAAGTCTGGGACACTGCATTATTGCATTTTTATTGCAAGGATTCTGGAAGCCTCCAGAGGGTCACAGGCCTGAGATGTAACCAAAGCTCCTGGCAGGGTCCCCTCTGCACTCCGTCAGCTGCTCCGTGTGCATTTCAAACATCCTCCATAAGTAGCTTTTCCTTTTGTCATCATTCTCCTGTCTCAAGGCAGAGCAGGAACAAGAAGCAGACACAGATTCTGGGTACATCTGTTCTCTGGTCTGTACTTGCATTTTGGAGGTTGTCGTCTCACCTCTCTGGACCAGTTCACCAAAATGCATGTGTTCAACCCCAAATCCAATGGCTGCAACCAAACAATGCCTGGTTCTGGCCTTTTGCTGTCATCACCATGGTTTGTGGCTTCTGTTTTAGGCAAAGATCAGTATTGGGCCTCAAAGCCTTCACCTCCATGTGTGCCTCCAGAGCCATTAAAAAGCAGCTGGCAAAGACCTGCCTGACTTCTGGCCCTGGCTGGGATATCCTGAAATAATGTGTTTGGCTCTACCTGAATCATGGCTGGGCTGTCTGGGCCTGGGGTGAGGACTCTGGGCAGAAAAGGGACAGAGTTGGGAAATGACACTGGCACTTGGTTTTTGCAAATTACCCCCAGGAAACTGCTGGATTGGGTTTCTGCAGTATTGTTTATAAAACATTAACTGTTGTGCTATCAGATGTGTTTAACTGCAGGGGCCTCACCTTCAGGTGGTTAAGGGGCTAAAAAGTAGTTACAGGTGTTACGTCAGTACCATTTAGTAGTAATTTGACTTTAGACTGAACTCCAGCATCTGGTGGCTTGCAAGCACCCAGCTACACCTGTGCCCTTCGCTGCAGACACTGGCCTCTGCGCACCCAGGGGGGCTTGTCTGCTACTGGCTTTCTGATCTACCACAAAGATAATGCAGTTAAAAATTGCCTGCATATGTTAAATATTCTAGCTCCCTTTTGTAAAAAAAAACCTCAAACACCTGTTTTCTCAAAATGAGAGATTGCTGAGTGTGCTCTAATTTGTGTTATTCATTCCTATTTAAACATTTAAATTTTTTTTCTCTTCCTCTGTATCATACTGTGGAAAGGATTTGCGTTGAAAGATTAATATTCAAAGGGTTGTGACTTGCTAAAAGAACCACCAAGTCACTTTATCAAGCAATAATTTGTTTCCAAGTGGCTAAAACTTGAAGTCAAAATAATTTATAGCAGCAAGAAACACTTCTGCAGTTGAATTCATATCTATTTATTGCCTACAGCATTAAAATTGCAATTAAAACCCCTGCACTTTCTTTTAATGAAATAATTATTCATCTTCCACTTTCCAATTAATAGAATATTGTTGTATTTTTTACTAAGAAAACTTCTTTCTAAACTACTGGAAGTAGTTAATATTGTGTTTGATTTTAGCCTCCTACAGGAAATGATAAAAAAATCCATCTGAAAAGAATTTTGTGGGTAGTCCCTTCATATTGAACTGAAATCACGCTTCAACTTGAAATAGCTAAAATCTACTCTGGCAGTGGATTGCTTTCATTGTTTTATATGGATAGAATTTAGGAATTGAATAACTTTTTCATGTCGTCTGCTGCTGGAACGGAACTGAATATATCTTTTAGACAAATTCTTAAGACAGGCTATTTCTGAAATAAAGGAATGAAGGAAATCCAAACTGTAAAAACAGACTGTGCCTCCTGGTGGCAGTACGGTGCAAGTCAGCCTTCCTCTCTAAGGGACATGACTGTAACTCCAGTCAGAAAAATCCCTGCTGAGGAATTTCCAGTGAGAAATAGATTAAGGAGAGTACGTTTTGCTACAAGAAACTCAGATTTTTCTCAACTCTGAAAGCAATCACCACCACTTCCAATAGATAAAGAAACTCAACGTCTCTTTCACTTTGCATGTGGCTTTCATATTTAATGATATTTTCATGAGTATAAGTATGACAACTTCATTCTTTTGTCTTTTAGAATTCAAGTCTGTCTTTTATTATATAATATGACATATGCATGGGAAATAATAATATATTGAATGTTTCTTGTCTGTGCTGCTGGAAATGAACACCTATGATGCTGAAAGGAGATGATAGCAAATATTTAGCTCAAGTTTTCTGTCTGACATAGCTCAGATGAACCCCATACCCCTCCCAGAGGGGTCATGCGGTAAGACCAGGGCATGGGTGGGCAGAAGATTGATCTGTCAGAAAAGCCCATATTTCTGCTGGGGTGGGAGGAAAGGGGAGAGATGTCTCTTGGCAGAGTGGCAGAGTTCTTTTCTGCTGTGAGAAGCTGGTGCCACTGGCCATGTCATGGAACTGGTGGGCCCCATGGTGTGGGACATGGCTGCTTCCCTCAGGAGATACGATATGCTCCTCCAAAAGGCAGTCTTTTGGAATGAAATGAGGCTGCTACTTTGAAGTGCTGGTGGAGCCCATCTTTTCCCACTGACTGTACATTAAGCCTTTTGCAGACTCAATCCAGATTTTCAAATATCCTCCCAGAAGTTCATGGAGACTTACAGATGCTCAGGCATAAGAAGGCTGGAGCAGAGGGGGTTTTCTGTGCACATCATTGTCATAATATTGTACAGGAGGAAACCTGCCTTCAGCATGCACTGTAGTTGCTTTTTTCCCCCCAAGGGCATTTCATAGCTTGTGCATCTTTGTATAGGTTGTTTTCTATCATCAAATAATCTATGCTTAAAATGGAGTCCAAGAGGTATTACTGAGATAAGTGCAGCCTCTCTGCTTCTGCTTCCTCTTAGGATGAAGTCTGGTTTGAGTTACATTTTAGTGTCTTCTGATTTGCCTGAAGCATTTCTAGAGCAAGTAGAAAGACTAAGTTATAGCAGTTGTTGTTTAATGTTGTTTATGGTAAATGCAGTACTATAATATCCAAGTCAATTGAAGTGTTTCTTACTATGTAATGAAGCTTGGTATAGTGCAAGGTCTCTTGCTGCTCCTGAGGCCTTCAATGCAAAGAGCTGTTTTGCTGTACTGATCTTACGGGGTCTTGTCCTTTAATTCTTTTATACTTCAGTAGTCTGTAGCTTATGAAGACATGAGGTTCATACTCTTTTGTAGAATTAAGATTGTGCTGGGCAACGGCTGGGAGGCTTGCAGCAAATGTGGAAAATTATGCACCAAGAGCTTGCTTTGGAAAGTATTTCAAATTTAGAATTTCCCCTTTGTAGTAGAGGTGTGTTAAATAGCTAATTTTTTTTTTCATTTTGTCTTCTTTCTCTGAATATAAAATTGTGATCTCCAGAAAAGTAAGTTTTAGCCACTAAGGATGGAATGACAAAGTTGTTTGAAGTAACTGTTGCATGTCATCTATAAACCTAAAACACTTCCTGTTTTCTATTCCCTGTTTTCCAAAATAGGGAATGTTTCTAAGGTCAAACTGCATAAAATATATGTAAGTGAAAAGAGCTACCAAAATATACTTACCCTGTTAAATATTAAGTTTTTTTCCACTAATTCCGTGGATCTTTCATTTTACTCGTTGGAAACTTAACATGAAAAGACAGGCAAGATGTTTGGGATTTTTTTCTTAAATTGTATGGCAGACTGTCCATACCTTTTCAGATCTACTGCAAATAAAGCAACAGGAAAACTTTGTTTTTATGGAAATAAGTTGCACATGGATGTGTTGCCGTGCTGCTATGGCAGATAAGCACTAAAATTTAACTTTCTCAAATATCCAGTACTATTTGGAAATAAGACTGTTTCCTGTGGAAGAACATACATGTAGGGGAGACAGTTTTTGGGTTTTTGTTGATCCCTTCATTAACTGAGGTTTTCAGCTAGAACAGCAGTTATTTATGAGGCATAGCTGGTGTTGTAGAAGTTTGACTTCTCTAGGCATGACCTCTGCTTTTGGGGGTGGCTAAGACTGTGATCACCACACCTATAATGGCACTTTTTTCCTGAGAAAGTTTTCAATTATGCTTAAATGGTACCTATTTGGAAAAGTAAAGCCTTCCATATCTAAAGTGTATCACATTCTGGGGATGGGAAGTACTTGCACCTCTTCAATGGATCAAAGTTTGTTATGTTGTATATTTGTAGAAGTACTGTGGCTTCTCAGCCGTGTCTCTTATCTACTTGCCTTGAAAAGGGAAAAAAGAAAAGAGCTATTTTTTTTTTTTCTTGGAGGTGCATCGCTCAGTTTCTCAGTGTGGCAACCGATACAGACAGTGAGGTGGTTGTCTTGTGGAGAAGTGGTTCGATGCATTCTGGCAAGAGGTGCTGGACCGGGTTTGGTAATTAACTGCGGTTAAGGAGTATTTTTGCCTAGCTCTAGAACTTAGTGCTGGGGCTCCTGTTGGATCAGTAAGTAAAGAGGCACAAAGATGCATTTTGTTGTTAGGGGTCCTCACCTTTCTCTTAGTTTGTCTCATGTATTCGTCAGATTCCAGATGGAATTTTTTTTTTCTCAACTTGATTTATATCAGTTAAATTATGAGTGTCAGTGGAGGCAAAAAAGCATCCAGAAGTTACTATTTTAAGTTAAAAAATATATACACATTTCTTATTCTGTGACAGCAGCTTTGTCATAAGTTGACTGAACTACCCAGAGGGGGAAGTTGCAGGTTGGTTGCTAATGCATCATCCTGGAAAGGCTGTTGGAATGTCCTGGCCTGTGGGAGATCCTGTCTGGTCATGTAGCAGGAAAAAAAAAATAAAATTGGAAAGGGAAAAACCAAAAACATAGCATGTAACTATTTTGGAGAGTTTTTGTGTTCCCTAAAATTGAGAAGACAACAGGCTTGTCTCTGAGTAAATCAAAAATCCCCAGCCGTTTGCATTTCTTCAGCAAATTTTTCCTGCTACATAACAAAATGCTTTTAAGCTATGTTCATATGTTGTGTGAAAATTGCTGTCACTTACAGTGCACTTTCATCTTTTTTGAGGATTAGGGAGTGAAGATTAACTTTTCCATGGCTCAGCAGTGTAACTTGAAGGTCGTGGAAATCTCAGATCAGATTGGGAGATACTGGCACTCCTGGAAGGTGAGGTAGTGAGGGGCATATTCCTAAACATTCACGCTTTCCTTTTGTGTGTGTGGCTAGGTTGGGAGGCAACCTGAATGCTTGCAGCTCCATCTAATTGTGAGAACATCAGACAATTAGAGCAGGAAAATGTCCACGTGCCAGCAGTGGGCTCTGTCATTGCAAAAATGTGAATGTAGTTATTGCCTTTGACATTTGATGCAATGACTGTTGCTGTCATGAGGAGTCTTTTCTTTCCACTTATATTACCGGACTTTGGGTGAGAGAGCCAGGATCTTCTCTAGCTATAATTGTATCTTTATTTGTGAACGATCAGAAGTAATCCCACTCTTCCGTGTGTATCTAATACTCTGGCAGTAGTCTTACATGGCATATTTGGTCTTTCCCTTAACATCTAGAGTTAGATTTGTATTTCAGTAGCAATAAATCAGGCTCTGTATCCATAACCTAAGCTTATGAACCATACATCAAAGTTTCTTTTCTGTTTTGCAAAGCCTTTTTGCTTTTTTAATGTCTCTTCTCACTATACGTTTTCTGTTCCTTCCAGTTATATCTTGCCAGCTCTCCATCATCTGTCCTCATACACACTTTTCATCACGTCTTATCACATCCATTGTCGTCTTGTCTTCACTTGAAGTATTTTATCTGCTACATTCATCTGCTGCTTAAATTCTTCAGAGCTTTGAATGACTGCATGGCCCTCACTCCACTTCTAGGATATCTCTTTGGCCAACCTCTCAGATGTGTTTTGTCCGTCTTAGATGGGATGGAGGGCTACCCCTTCCCCACAGTACATGCTGGTTGGTTTTTTTTTTTTCCCCACCTCTAAAGGCAGTTACTCGTCTCCTTCATGTAGTTTTCTCAGATCACTTCCAGGCAAAATCTTAAGTATAGAAATTATAGCTTTGACTGCAGCTAAAATCTCTTGGTGTTATCAGCACACTGTGTTCATGGGGAGATGCAGTAGAGGAAAATGACAGATTTCTAGTGACCGGAGTCATAAAATAACATTCCTGATTGCAAATGTTTGTGTGAGTTGCCTTTAGGCAGTGGGATTTTGTAGTCTTCCTGGAAATAAACCACAATTTGTGGAGAATTTGAGGTTTATTGCTATGAGAGATACTGACAATGGAAACAAAGTCTCTGGATGTTTTTTTTCTTGATTTTTAAGGTTAGATGCTGAGGACACTTAGTCAAAATTTTGAAATACTGAGGTTATTGTACCACATTGTGAAGCTGATTTATGTAGAGCATCCTAAACCTGAAGGTGCTGTTTCCTAGCTTTGCACTTATGATTTCATGCTGTTATGGCCCGGTGTAATTCTTTCAGGAGATATGATGGTGGTGTTGCTGTGTTTTGTTCTTTTGGCAATCTCTGTTCCATGGAGATCCTCACTTGTGCCCTCCTTTTCTTCCACTTCAGTCTATACTCCCTCATTTCATGTTTCTACTCTCCATTTCTCTTTTCCACCCTTATTATCTTAGTCCCTTCCTTGTGCTCCTAGTACCTTCCTGTCACTTCTGGCAAGTGATGTCCCACAGGGTGATGTCCTTGAGTGTCTCCTGTGTGACTCAGACTTGTGTTTTTTCCCTACCTGCCCTATGGCACTATCAGCAAGTTGCAGGTGGCTTTCTAGAAACCTATTTCATACATCCTAATAATCTCTGAAAAACTTCACATCAACAAGAAAACAGAAGGCAAAAGAGGGGCATGGTCATTTAAATGGAAATGCTGAACAAGTAGAAAGTTGGAGAAATGAGCCTTAAAGTGCTGCAATTAATCTGAATTCCTCTTTACCTTGATGTACAAAAATGTATTGAGAAGCAACTGTTTGAAGATGTGTGTAAGATTTAATGATATGCATTTAGTCCTTGTGGAAGTTAATTATCAGAGCAGCCATTATTTCCAGGAACAACATATGTTTCCTCTGAAATGCGTTTCTGAACTCAAACTTTTTTATTCTTAGAAAGTCATGCTGGAAAGTCTGTCTAGTGTGTGATGTCTCCAGAGAACTATGGGCTGATCTTCCCTTGCTCAGAAGGTACCTGCTGCTATTGGGTGGACGTTATCAGGGTTTATCACCTTCATCTGTATGGGGCCACTTTCTTCTTCCTTTCTCAATTTGGTAATTGATTAAGGTGATCTGGTAATTATCCTTGTTAGCATGTGAAGGCAAGCAAATTTTTTTGTTGTCAGAATGGTTCCTATCTGAACATGTATTATTTTTTTTTGCTGATATTTTACTTTCTTGATGTGAAATGTGCTATTACATATAAAACCAAGAGAAACGGTTTGTTTTCAAGGAAAACTGGTTGCACTGGCCCATGCTGTCACTTACGAATGCCTGAAAAGTAGATACACCCCAGTCCTGAGCATCACGAAGTGCTTCCTAAGCACAGAGGTGTGATGTGGAGTTTCTAGGAGTAACTTGCTGTATTGCTACCAAAAAAAAAAATTAATCACCCCAAATCAAGCAGGATTAGCATATATTGACTAGCCTCACTGCAAGCTAAGTATTAGATCTTAATGACTTTGTCAGGGGGAGAAAGGGCGCTATTAAATAGATTATGGTACTTTTTCTGTGGGGTTGTAATCATCCATGGAGACTTGGCAGGCCTACAAATTTCTGTTGAACTCCTTAGGTAACATAGCTCTTTCTAATAAACTTTTCATTATTTGTCTAGAGTCTCATTAGTTTCATTGTTATTACAGTCTAGAGGGCTTTTCCCACGAAAGTGACCCTCTAGGATAATTATGAAGTGGAAAAAGTCTCACAAGTTTGAGATTACTGAACCATCAAGGTAGTTTTGGAGGAAAGAACTATCCAATCTTTACCTACAGTGACTGAACTGTAAACTTACTACTTAAGGATAGTTTTCTTTAGGAATGAATTTCTTTAGAAACTCAGATTCAGATCCTATGATGTGGACTTCTAATGTTGACTATTTTTACCTTCTGAATGAGCATTTGTTTGTGAATGAAATTTGGTTGCCAGTTGCTGGGAGCAGTACGTTCCTATTGAAATGTTTGCTGGAAAGTTATGCTCTTTCAGCAGTCTCTGCAGTTACTTGCACCAGTCCAGCGCAATGAGATGTTCTGAATTTAATTTGATCAAATATTTGTTTTGAATATAATGTTTAGAATCACGAAGTAAATGAAGCTTCCATAGACGCATACTGTTAAAGGATGTTGTTATTTATTCAGTTTATAAATCAGCTCTGTTTTGTGCTGCTGAATGTAATCCAAATATTGGCAAAGAAAAATAATGATAACATACATCATTGCTGCATAATTTTAAGGCATTTTATAGCCTGGAAAATGTGGTGGATTCTATAAAAGTGACAAATGACACAACACTGTAATAAATAGCCATAGTTTATGCATTGTGAATTGGAGTTTAGATTCAAATGGAAATACTTTCTCAGTAGATTGGGTATGAATTCAATCTCATAACCTCTCCATGCAAATTATTCTGATTTCCATATATTTTTCTGTATTCTAATCAACAATAGTATGCACATTTTATTTAATATAAATACAGTAAAATTTATTCATATTTAAAAGGTATGTGAAATCAGTTACTATGGATATAATACATTGAAATGTGTCTTACATCTATATATCTGCAACAATAGGACAAACTATCTTGACTTAATCCATAATGACTTTGATTCATTGTCTGTTTGGAATGTTTGTCTCTTAGTGAGTTTGTAAGTGAATGTCTTGGTTATGTGCTGCGTCTTTATCATGGTAATTAAATCCACCTTAGTGGAAAAAAATTCTGTTTCCACTTTCACTTAACATATAATATAAATTTTTACAAGAATAAAGTTGCTTGACACTCTGAAACTTATTAAAATGAGGGATGACTCTTTTGGAAAACAATGTTCCAGTGGTAGTCTTATTAATATTGGACAGAAAGATTACAGTCAGAATATTTGTGGTTGATTTTTTCTTTTAATGAAAATGCATTGGTAAGTATTTTTTTGGTTGCAAAGAATTGTTAGGGGGTAGAAAACTGTGAACCAATGTTAGACTTGATACCTCATGGCTAATTAAGCAATGTAATAAGTAATCATAAGGCTCAAATAAAATCTGTGGGCTTTGCTAAATCATTCCATGAATAGCTTGACTTACAGAATATCAGCTAATTATAGTTTGTACAGAAGATTTTCATGACTGCATTGTTCTTCCCAAATGAAAAGTAAACTTTGGCTGCAATTTTATTAATGTTTACCAGACTAGAACAGATTCTACTCAGCCTGGAACAAAATTAACTTCTAATGGTGTGTCACATTCAAGATCAACACTTCACCTCGGTGTCTGAAGCAGCTTGAATTGCTGTTACTGGTTCAAAAGTCTTCCAGGTGAGCGCTGTTTAAGGGGAACATGGCAAGTCCACATAATGCCAATATGCTCCATGACAGGAAAAATACACAATACTAAAAGGAAAAGGTTTCTAACCATATCAGTTAAACCAGTATGGTTGGGTCACAACATCAGTTTTCAAGTCTCTGCAATGTAACACCTCTGAAAACAAAATAAACTCTTTGGAGAATGTTTTGGATAGGAGTTGTCATATCAGACTGGGCAGTACCAGATCTAATTGGGTGTTCTGCTGGCATCTGCTGTGGGTAACATTTTGGTCAAGAGAAAGGTACAAATAATCCTCTTACAGAAACCGGAAACACCTTTGGAAAACTGGTCTCATTTCCCAGAGGTTACCTTAAACTATGAATTATTGGTGTCTGCAAACTTCAACGTTTTCATTAAATCTTTAGTTGTAATTCTAGATGTTTCAGTAAGCTTGCTACCACACTAAAAAACCCAGCCCCACACGGGCTGCTCAGAATTACATTTACACATTGAGGGAGGAAGATGAGGAAAGGATCCCGTATCAACAAAATAATTGGACTGGAGGAATAATATTTTGGATGAAGTAGTAAAATTAATAGTGAAATGACTGAGAAAATATATCAGAATGTTTAAAGTCTGGCTTTTCAATGTTTGTAAATTTAACACGTATGCAACTGCAGTGATGTGTGTTTTTCAAGAGGTTTTTGGGTTTACTCCAGCATATACTAATACAATGAATTTGCCAAAGGGTAAAAAAGAGTGTAAACCAGGTTGCTGAAGAATATAAGGAATAAACCATCAAACCAAAACACAATCTGCAAAAGAGTGTTACAAAATGTACTGGAGAGCACAAAATTAGTATGAAATTCTCCTGTACTGGTGCTCTGTATTTTAGGAAGTTTGAAGTAGCACAGCACTCTGCTAAAAGGTTACCATAGGCTACCATAGTAGCGTTTAGAAGCCAGTAAGTGTCATATAAAGATGTAAAGCTGCTGTGATTTGAATGCATAAGTCCCTAAGGACATGCTATTCCAGGTTTGTGACCATTTAAGCTCCAGGTCAGTAAATCACTTGAACTTGTGCTTCATTCAGTTTAAGAGGGCTTATTTGAATATAAGTAGAGCACTTTGACTCAAGGCAGAGTATGTGCTTAAATGTTCCTTGAGATCAGTGTCATTTGTTTTCAAATTGCCATAATTTAACATTTTTTTTTTCATTTAAAGGCAGTGCATCTCTGCACTTGGAATGCTCAGAGCATCAATTTCTAAGCAAAAGTATCCAACCCCTGTAATAGTGTCCAATGCTTCCCTGATCTAGGAAAGCAAAAACAGTGCCTAAAGCAAAATCGTTTGGACTTGAAGCTCAAGGAACTGTTAAAGTATATTTTGACTCATGCATATGTTTGACCTATTGTACTTATTCTAGAATGCTGAAGCACCAATAATTTTAGTTCTGAACTGTCCATGACAACCATAAACATGTGAATAAATATGAATATATTGACTCTAAATGGCCAATTAAAAAATACTGTAGAAATGGCATGTTTCTTCACGTAAATAACTAACTTGGTAAATTATTGAGCCAATAACCTGCCATTTTTGGAGCCAGCTGATGTGGTGTAAGTCTGTGGCTTTGCATGGTGTTTCCTGGCAGTCCTGAAGCTGGATTTCAGAGCTGACTGAGGAGGGTAAAGTCCTGCCGGATCTGCAGGAGGGCTCTGGCTCTGCTGCAAACGCTGATAGCTGGTGCTGCTTCATAGTTTGAGACAAAACTGCAAAAACAACATGAGTAACACAGCAACAATGACTTTTTTTTTTAAACATTTATGGTAACAGTGTTGGACACTATAGTACATCTATGTTATATATTTAGATGTTATTTGTGCATACTATTTTTCTCTCTAGAAGAATACTGTGCTTCTAGATAGATGCTAATAGTTTTGCTTCCTGTATCCGAACCTGGAAAGATGACCTCAGTCCAGAGACAGTCTGGAGATTTGCATTTTTAGAGTACTTCATGCTGTATTTCTACAGCCAAGAGGTAAAAAGGAGCTATGTATCTTGTGTTCCTCCTCATACTACTGGCAGAATGTAAAGCAACGCATCGTGAAAGCTCAACTGTTTTTTGTGCTATGTGCAACTGCAATACCAAGGTGCTTATGGTTTTTGAAGAGTTATTGCAAAATAAGCTCATGTGGGTTGAGAGTTAAAGATGCCTTTTATTCTTGTAGCTGCAAGTAGTCAGTGAAATGAAAGTCTGTTCACAGTGAACTTTCTTGAGGACTTTGCTTTCTTTTTCCTTCTATGAGGCATGCTTATGAGTGTAAAGCAAGCCAGTTTAGACTGTAAGTGTATAGTTGTTCATTAAGTATGAAAGAAGAACATCTTCAAATGTTGACATTACAGGGTTCTTTGGAAGTAAAGGGAAATTCACCCTGCTGCTCTCTTGCTTATACTCTCATAATTTGTCTTGAATAAATGATCAAATGTATTTAAATATGTAATGAATTATTTTGCTTTAAGTCTTCATGGAATTATTACTGCTTTTATTTTTGCTGCTCTTTTAATTTTTTTTTAATCAACTGGCAAAGATGTCAGTGTGCCCAGATCTTGCAGCTGTATCTCCCTTGATGGCAATTCTCATTTCAGTTTTTCAAAGTAATCTTGACAAGTAAAAATGTATGCTAGTACTTTGCTTTTTCATAAGAAGCTGTTACCTAAAATACCCATTAGTGAAAAGCTTTTCAGTTGCTAAACAAATCCCTTAGCTGAGCATCACCAGGGATCTGTTGGGGAGCGTTAAGGAGGAAGGTGACATTTAGATTTCGGGGGGCTGGGATCCCCTGTCTGATCAGACAGAGTCACAGGGCAAGAACTGGGGGAGACCCCACCTGACACTTCGGGTTTAACTGCTCCCCTGGTATCTAGCTGTATCTAGTCAGGACTGTGCTAGAGGAATCAGTCTCCTGTCCCACCTTCACACATTGCAAACTGGCCTATTTTCACAAGAGCACTAGTTTCATCAGCCTTGAATGTACAAATGAGATTTCAACGCTGAGTTAAGATGTTGAAGCAGGAGTTGTTTTTAAAAGGACACACAGAGCTGGTATAATTAATAGTTGAAATTGCTGTTCTCTTTAACTTTGTAAATCTTGATGCTGTTAAGAGCATCACTGCCACAATGAGATAACATAACACATGCACTGCTGAGACTCAAAAACATCCATGTGTTTGACAGTAAATACCCTGCCTTTTGTCTGAGGGACTTGTGGGTGGAGGCCAGTGGGAGTGGAAGTTATTTAATGCATAGCAAACATAGAGGACAACTAGAGACTGAAAAAAAGGGCAGAGAGGAGGTCTTAGGTTAAAAATAAAAGGCCCATGGGAAATTGGAGGTGATAGTGTGTTGAACTTCGATTTAGTTGCTGCATTCCTGGCAGTAATAGACTTATCTCCATTGTATTGTCTGGGGATCTTGTACTGTTTTCTAAAGTGGCTTTTTGTGACTGGACAGTAAATTTAATGGTAGAGTTCAAGAGAAGGTTAGAAATCGTGAAGTCGAGATGCAATTCAAGATGAGACATGTGAAAGAGGAGTGGAGCAGGTCCTGGTGTAGGTAATGCTGGTGGCTCTGGCAGTGCCCTCCCGCTTCCCAAAGGAGTGATGTGGTCTTTACAGTGGGAATTGAGTGAAATTCGCAACCATGTGGGACACCTGTTGTGGGCCATGGCTGTGGTCCGGTTGTGGGACTGAGCACCCATCAGCAGCCTGATGGTTGGCTTTGGGGTGCCCTAGGAGTGTGCCAGCCCTGCCTACTTGGTTCTGTAACCCCAGCTTGGTGAGCCAGGTGTGGGGGCAATGGGGTTACCTCAAAATGTGCTCAAAAATGCACTCCCAGCCCAAGTTAAAATGTTAGTGTGGACTAGCCCATTAGATGTAACACAAAGTTTGCCTTTATGACTGCCTCTTGTTTCCCCCTCCTCTTTCCATCCCTGTTGAGACTGGGACTCCGGCCTTAGCAGTGGGTCCAGAAGACCAGGGGAAGAAAATAATGGTTTTGTTTCACTACTTTGTGAATCCCTTTACTTCTGTGTAATTGATCAGTGGATCTACTCAATTGACTTATGGCTTGCTGATGTATACGAACACAACTTGTATATATGTGTCTATATGGACTACACATATGTTTGGAAAATTAATTTAAAATTTTATTGCAGCAAATATTTACCAAAATATGTTGTTTATTAAAAAGTATTACTATAATGAACTCTATTATTTATATGTATAATCATTGCTTTTACAAGGTGAACCACTATAAAAATATGTATTCTAATAATTTTTTGAATTCTTAGAAAGTAAATTGACTAAAAAAGCCTTGGGCAAAACCAGAGATGATTGCTGAATTCTTGTCATTAATTTTTAATTGTACAAAAAATTAGTATCTGATCACTTGCTGTATTATGCTGAGGGATTAGAGCTGTACCACAAAGCCCTGGAAGTGAAGGAATTTGACATTAGTTTTGGATGACGTCCTACGCAAGCACTTCTAATGCAGTTCTTATGATTAATTCTGCTTTCTTCAACTCTTTCCTATACCTCAGTAACAGAAATTTTTGAAAGAAATTCTA
This sequence comes from Xenus cinereus, assembly GCA_025774025.1. Taxonomy (NCBI): domain Eukaryota; kingdom Metazoa; phylum Chordata; class Aves; order Charadriiformes; family Scolopacidae; genus Xenus; species Xenus cinereus. The sequence goes on from JAOXJK010000077.1 coordinate 8,946,310, forward strand.
CAGCAGGTTGCATACTGTACTTCATGTACAAACTATATTTCAGGCCAGAAATGTCTTTTCCTGAAGAGGGGGAAGCCATGGGAAGATGCATGTTTTAATTGAAAGAATTAATATCAGAAAATCAGGAATCTTGATCCCAGTGTCTTTCAGGTAGATTCAGGTGTCAGCATCCTTCCTACAGGAAAGCTGCTTCTTTGTGTAGAACCACTAAAAGGGTACTTGGGGAAAGGAGCTTGCTCTCATTCCTTTTTTTTTAAATCACTTAGTAGCTTGCTTATTAAGCCAACAAAAATGTTAGATAAAGGACTGTCATTAACAGTGAATATATACCTGAAGGGAAATAGGAGGTCAACTGAATAAGGCCTTGAATCTAAGACAGTGGGCAAAGTTCAATAAATGTCTGAAAAAGAGATTCCCCACCTCCCGAGTGAGAAGAGGGCAGGGAGATTTGGCCCCGAAGTCTGGGAGTGGTGGTAGCCCTCCGGTCTGGCTTGCTGTGTGACATGGTCATGTACCTCTACCTCTGCTATTCAGATACACCTATTCTTCCTCAGTGAATTTTCTTGTAGAAGCACATAATGGAAGTATATAAGCCAAAGCATACACATGTGAGATTTTTGCCAGGCTTGGTGATTGTGGTATAAGTCCCTCTTTGCGTGAGAATAGCATGATCACAGACAACTGTGGAGGAGCATAGAAAGAATTGCTTCTTATCCAGCAGTAAGAATAAAAGGATAGCTACTGTTTCTCAAAGGTATAAAATATCTTTACTTGGCTATTGAGATTCTGCCTACACTTCCACTTGGCTGTTACACGTTTAACACACATCCTCAGAAGCAAATGGTTGTCTTGAAATAATGTGAAAAAAATCTGTGAACTATGATACTTCACTGTTAAAAGTTCATTGGACTAAACTTGTGCTTATGGTAGTTTCTGCACAGTCCTGTGACAAAACAGAGTGGGAAGGATGTTGGGCAGAGGCATCTGTCTCTGCACTCCTACCATATTCCCAGTCCCTTTGCAATCATGGAAAAGGATGGGATGAAGACAGTGCTCACAGGCATTTATGGTCAGAGGAATGGGAGTAACTTTACTGGTATGAACTCTTCCTGGTATGTAGAAAAGAGGATCAGAGCAGGTATGACTATTATCCCTCTGTTTCCCCTGCACTTCCTCAAGTAGAAAGCCAGTCCTATGAAGACCAAACTGCTCCATAGACCTTTATTTCAGATACTGCTAGGTGACTTAATCTCGTACTTATTTATCCAGGTAATTTAAGTTGTCTTCCTTATAAGCAACTTGACTGGTCAGAAAAATATTTCCTGTTCAGAAATGACATCTTTATGTATGCTTTGGCACCTGTTGTACATGGTGACAGATGCTCTGTGGACATCATTCCAATAGGCAACAATAGAGAATCAAGACAGTAGGAAATTTGGTTTAACTTTTTCAGCTGGTCTAACATGTCATTGTCTGACTCAATGTTAGGCCAGTAAGAAGTGAAAAATTCACTAATGCGTTTATGATGATTTTATGTTGAGGAGATGCTGAAGGTTAGATACTGCTGAAGGAAATGTGTGCATCTGTGTTTTCAGCTAATAGGGTCCATTTAGATCGATTTGTTTGTGGAATGCAAGGTTTTTCCTTTTTAAATGTTACTTTAACTAAATTGCTTGTGGTAGCGTGGGAATAAAAAAATCTTATTTGTTACCCACGCTTAAGAGTCAGATAACATTCAATAATTTTAAATTGCTGGTAAATTTATCCTGGCTTGAATTGTAAGGATATGAGATTAAAATAATCTCCTATAATGACATAAGATAGTTTAACATTTATAGGGTTTCAATCATTCTGCCATACAAGGACAGTGCGTTTTATCCATTTGATTTTTTTAAACTTTGATGTGATGGAGTTTGGTTTTGCTGATTCATTTTGGTTCTTATGTTTCACATGAAGAAGAGAATCACCATGATAAATTGATATATTATGGATTTGATGAATGGTTACTTCCTATTCCATATAATTATCAGGCAATAGTTTCAATGAAAGATGCTGGGAAATGAAACTTTTCACTTCAGATAACCATCCACCCTGTCTGGCAAGAAAAATGGATCTCTATTTTCGACATATTACTGTGGATCAAGGCCAATAGAGGGAGGGCAACTGTTTGTAAGTTGTGAAAGATAGGATGGATTTGGAAACCCTGCCAGCAACTAGAACTACACATCTGCTTCCTCACTCCCCCCGGCTGGGGTGGGGGAGAGAATCAGAGAGTAAAAATAAGAAAACTCATGCAAAGAAAATTTAATAGGTAAAGCAAAAGCCACACATGCAAGCAAAGCAAAACAAGGAATTAATTCACCACTTCCCATCAGCAGCCAGGTCTTTAGCCGTCTCCAGGGAAGCAAGGGCTCCATCATGTGTAACAGTTGCTTGGGAAAACAAGCACCATAGCTCCGAATCTCATCCCCTCCGCCATTCCCCAGCTTTATACGCTGACCGTGATGTCACATGGCACCCCCTTTGGTCAGCTGGGGTGAGCTGTCCTGTCTGTGTCTCCTTCCACCTTCTTGTGCCCCCCCAAGTCTGCTCACTGTCAGGGTGGTGTGAGGAGCAGAAAAGGACTTGGCTGTTCAGCAACAATTATTTAAGAAAGCTGGTTTTAATTCATATCTGACAGGGAAAAGGATTAACCATTTATAAAAAGCACCCAAATGTAATGATAACCATTATGTTTTTGATCATACAGGTGAGAGATATCTCATCCCTTAAGAAGCGGGTAGGCTCTTAGAGGGATGCAAAAGGGACTCTGTGTATCTTTCAGAAGGGCTCTTTATTCATGAGAACCACAGGCTGTAAAGGTATCATCTGTGCAATCTCACAGTGCTCACGGAAGTTGCTCTGCCGCTACTTTTAGGGTTGTTTGATCCAGAATGTGCAGATGGTACGCTTGGAAGAGCACACATGTTGTTTTTCCAGATTTTGAGATATTGTTGTGGGGAAACATGGTGCAAATGGAGCAAATACAGAGAGCAGACTGAGCTCTGGTATTTCTAAGTGGAACTCAGCCACTGCATTTGTGTTTGTATTTGTCAGACTTGCAAGTGCTTAGATAACTGAAGCATTTGGGAGAACATGACTATTCTTAGGCACATTTTGGTCTTATTACCATAGTGGGTTGTATGCAACTAGTAGATCTAATAATAGCACATGAAACTGAGTTTACTGTGAATGGAAGTAGGATAAGAGATTGTTATATTCAGATGAAGCCTGTGATAACGTTAAGATGTTTGTTTCTAATGACTCCAAGTCTCAAGGACCGTTAGTGAAAAGTAAAATTTGTCATCTTCAGTGAGAAATTCTGAAGTGTTAACAAATGTTCATAAGGATTCATTCAAGAAGAATATAATTAATATTTTGTCTTAGATTGCTTTATAAAGTCATCTGTGATTTTTAGTATTTCAGCTTCATGTTTCTAATTTTCAGGTTGCTTCTACAAAGACTTGTGTTATTATGTCAATTGGTTATTATATTGCGTTAAAAGTAAGAGAAATATCGGACCAGGTAACAGCTCTGCCAGTGTTTACTTCACCTCTTCTTGTGAATCCTGTTAGAATTATAAGCAGTTTATGTTTTGCAATGTTTTACGGAGAAGTACTTTTCTGCAGAATTGTGCCAAGGCTTACAAGAATTGATGTTCACCTTTCCTATGTTAAGAACCATTACAAAAGACAGATAAAATATTCCATTTGTATGAAAGTGTTTCTTTTCAAATGCTATCTTATGACTTAAGATATGGCAATGTTCTGTACTATAAAAATAGTTTTTGGAAAATGTATTCATCTGTCAGGTTCTGAGGACTGAGATCAGTTGTGAGCTCCACCAGCTGAGCTATCGTGAATGGTAATAGGCTCTGTGTCTTCAGCATTATCTAGTCATTTCCCCATAGATCTTAATTTTAAACTACCTCTAGATTTTATTGCAGCTTAAAAAAAAAAATAGTTTTTGTCTTTTCAATTTGTCTCTTCGTTCTTTTAAAGCATATTTAGAGCAAATCCAGTAGAACAAAAATCCCTTTTTTCTTTTCAATTTTTCTTAGCATTATAAGAGCAACTGGGGTGCAGGGGAGGGATATATTTCTTCTTTTCAATTTGTCTTTGCATTCTTTTAAGACTTGAGTATAGAAAAACCTAGAAAGTCATCCATCCTTTATAGTATCCTTCTTGCTTAAAGGACCCCCCCATTCTGTGGAGTGTACATATATGTAAGCAGAGAGAGATGAATGGTGAAAACTATTCAAGATTGTATGTGAAAGTTATGTTAAAAATGTTTTTCTTATTGACTGATATCTAGAAACATCAAAAAAATCTTAAGTCAGAAGTTCTTTTGAGTTCCATGAAAGAAGGAGTTTTAACACACAGTGTCTGAGTGAGACACAGCTGCCACAGTGGAGTTACTTCTATAGTTAGGTAGAATGGAACTAATTGGGTTAACAGCTGTGCTGCCCTGTTGTAAGTCTTCATTCAGGACTTGCAAGCAAACTTTTGTGGTTTAGAAAGTAACTGTGAGAACTTGGCGATTTGTACCATGGAAGAACTTACAGTTTATCAGCAGTAGATGGCCAAGAAAAACCCACAATCAGAATAACTATTTATAATCATGTTTCTCTAGCAGTCCCCAGATCTGCACTCCAGAGACCACTGAGCAGCAAATATTTCCATTAACAGTGACAGCACAGAGTCCTGTTCTCCTCAGACTTCATGGTCTGAGGATGAGATTCTATGTTGATTTCCAAATCTCTAGTAGAGTGAACCTAAGATATACAGCCTTTCAGCAGGAGCGTTTCCTTGGTTCCTTCCTACAGAAAATAGCAAAGTTGTTGCCAGATCTGGTTGAGACGACTTACATAGGTCCAAAACATTTTGGGGTAAGGAAAAATGACTGATGAACATCACAGGCCTGTGTCCATGTGTAGAACTTAGGCCTGATTTTTAAGCTGCTCCTATACTTTTATTTTAACAAGAGATGGAACAGGAAACTCAATACTGAAATGTTGCAAATGGATTATTACCTTATGGTGTGATGTTCCAGTAAATTGAGATTTGAGGGCTAATCTATTACAGGAGAAAAATAAAGAGCAATCAACTATAACGTTTGTAGTAGAGATATAGTACTGCAGGTGAAGTTTAAGAATATAATAACATGGAGTTACAAAAATAAAAATAATTACAGGTATCATGAAAATAATTCTCTTAATAGAATGATTTGGTTACAATTCAGTTTGAGTAAACTGAGGCATATACTATCATAATGTTAAAATATTATAAAATACATATTAGGACAAGAGTGAGTTTGCTTAAAAAAATTATAACAATTACATAAAAAATGGAAAAACATAACTAACTCTTATCATCTTCAGAGTGGTGTATGAACTGAGGAAAGTTGCCATTGTAGGACTTGTCATTGTGTTGTGTGTTTTTATGAAAAAGAATAGAAAAGAGTTTTTTCAACTTGAAAAACTATCATTGTTTTTCTTTTGTAATGAATAACAAATGTTCTCAAACTCAGTTTGAATGAAAACAGTTGAGTGATTACTGATGTGAAGTTCTTGTTAGTATTTATTTTTTTTACAGGAATTCAATTATGTAGGACTTCTGTTTTCAGGGAACATACTGGTAGATTATTTTACTCACATAAGTATATGTTATTTTCATGTTCTGTGGATTTTGAGGAAATGAAGCACCAAACTGCACTGATAAAGAAAGAAAAGACTATACTGGCAATATGATCAGAAATATCACACTTGCTGCATACTGAGGAGCACGTTTTCTGCAGCCTTTGTAGAAAGAGGGATTTAAAGTATAACAATTACACGTGCTTTCAAATGTAAATTAATGTCACTGTCTTCGTAGACTCTGATGCTGCTTTGTCAAGTTGCACGCTTTTTTTGGAACTCCACAGACTTTGGGCCTCATTTCACATAAATCAATTCACCACAATTTGGATATTACGGGTCTGATATTGCAGGTCTGCCTCAGTGGTTCTTTTGCTTCGTTCTATGGTTTGTATCATAGTCTTAATACTCTGCTTTTTAATAGAACAGCTGCTTATTGTCAGGTTTCTCTGGAAGAGTGTGCTGGCCACCTTTCTCCACTAGGGTGTACAAACAGTCCGTGCAACGCCAGGCGATGGGATAAACGTGATCTTAATTCTGCATAAATTTCAATAGTAACAAGCCAGCCCAAATTAATCATTATTCTCTAAAACAAGCAAGCAGATGGAAAGATGTTGATTTCTGAAGCAGAAATTGCTCAAACAAAATCTAGAAAACATTGCATTTCAGAGTAAATTAAAAGCATGTATTTCAGTCTCTACAGCCCCTGGAAACTTGACATATTGTAAATGTAACCATGCATTTCAAATCTCTTGAAGACTGCCATCTATTATGGCAACATTAAAGGACCCAGAGTATCATTTGAGAAAATCACATATAAATCTATTTTGAGTGGATCCCTCAAACATGTTGAGTAGGATACTTAAAAGGTAGATATCTACCTATACATACAGGAGTACCAATCTTTATTTTTCTACTGGAGTTAACTTGAATATTTTAATGATAAATAGGATAAGAACCACAGCAAGAATGTGTAAAAAAGCAAAGTCCTCACAACTGACTTCTGATTTGATGACTTGAATTTTTTTTTTTCCCCACCTTAAGTTACCTTTAAAGGCTTGTTTTCTAAAGCATCCTTATTTTACAGTTTGATTTGAACCACTATCTGCCTTAGGATCTACTAGTGAAATGGTAACTAACTGCATGCTGTGTTCCTCCATTCTTCATTCAGGGAGGCTGTGCCTTCTAGCTGTCTTCCCCATGTTCTTGGATGCGCTAGTTTTACTGGGGAGACTGTATACTGTCTGCTTTCCCGGGAAAAACTGATATGCTGCTCCCATTTAGTGCACAGATCGTGACAGTTGTGTGCTGTGTCTGATATGACTGCCTTGGGCAGAGAAATTGAGATGTGTGCTAGCAGATATTCAGAAGCAGGAAGGGAAGGGGAGGAATTTGGGGGCCTGAGCTGATGGGAAACTGGATGGAATAGGAGGAAAGGGAATGCAGGTGCAACTCAGGGTCGGTCAGTTCAGCCTTTTCAGGCCACTCACCTGCTTGAGCTAAGAAGATGTTTTTGTGCAAAACATCTGCATTTTCTATGCCCTGTGCCTAGACTCTACTGCATGTGTTTGGGTTTTTTTTCCCCCTCCTGATTTAGCATTTTGTGCATCTAGAATGAGAACTTTATTGAATTACAGATATCTGTCTTTCCTGTTGCATGGCCTAATTTAGTGCATTCAAATTCAGCACCAGTGTGTGGCCCAAACACTTGAAAGCTATTTAGAAGCAAGAATACTGAAATGTAATACATCTGCTTTTCTGTCAGAAAATTTGTAATTAGTCACAGGGAGACACTTGAACGTTAAGGCCAGTTTTCAGGATTTGAGGAGGAACAGGAGTTCAGAGTGCAGTGTAAGGGTTGTGCTTGCACATTTTCTGGAATTCATTATCAGCTCATTTTAAGCTGATAACTGGTTTTTCAGCTGAAAAATGAAGTCAAGGGGATGCAAAAGGCAGAAATAGTAGGAGATGCCAGTTTACACTGTTCTGTTTCCCAGCTGAAAAGAATAGCTTGTGCTTGCTTGGAGCAGTGATGTCCACAGCTTGGGTGAGCAAGAACTAATTAAATAATGTAATGCAGAAGTCAGGACAGAAGTGAAATAGTTGTTCTCAAACTTTAAAGCTTTTCTCATTTTGGGAGACATTTTGGAAAGATGCTTGGAGAGGACAGAAGATGAAGTATCATATTTTATATGAATCCAGGTATTACATTTTCAGAGCAGATGTACCTTCATTACATGTACAGCTGGGGCTATTAGGAAACAGCACAGTGACTAGGCTGCGCTGATGAGCCTGGTAATACTTTGAAATGGAAGGAGTGCAGGTGAAAATGAACTATCGGGCTCCATTCCAGCTTCTGGCTGAGCAGCCAAGATGGTGCAGGTTCAGGTTTTTATGTATTATTGAAACAAACTTATTGTATATCATATTTTTAATAGTTTCCTCAACTTCAGCATGACAAAGATTTTTTTTTATTATTTTTTATTTCTTCAACCAAGCAAGGATATGTGTGTGTATAGGGGTTGTAGCTGAGGATCAGGGTGGGCACCACTCCTCCAGCAGTGATGAGTATGTACCTGGTGGGTGAAATGAAACCTGTTAAGTGCCGCATGTCACTCTCTGTGACATTGCTTAGCTCTACTAAAACAGTGGTTCCTCTTCTGGGGCAGCGCATGTGCTTGCTGCCCCAGAAATGTGCTCTCAGATACCAAGGACAGCCTAGCAAACAGCAACATGTATATTATTTCATGCAATGTTGGATGATTATGGGTTCAGTTTTTCACCTGAAGGCTGCCCCACAAATGTCATGAGTCCTTTTTGACTCTCCCTGTCGTCGCTGTGCTGGGGAGAGGTAGCAACAGAGGGCTGGCGCTGCCCCGGCTCGCCGGGACACAGGGCATGGCTGGCTGCTGAGCCTATGTCAAAGGCAGATAATAAATAGCTGTTAATAATAAAAAATAGCTGTTAAGCTGGAAAGCATGAAGTGTATTGTAGAGAATGGAGGAAATAAGACCCCTAAGAGGAGAGGTGAACAGCGCAGGTCTGTTCAGCCAACTCGAACGCTATCTTTTTTTCCTAAGGGAAAAGGAAAGATGTAATCAAAATTGTTAATTTAATTCTAGATGCTCAGAGCATTAATATTTGTAGTTGGACTTTTCATCTAAAAGCTCAGATATGATGTCATAAAAGTAGAGAACATCAAAAAATGAATCTTGAATTCTTTATGCTAAAAGTATAGCTGAATAGTCTGATTTCTGACATGGGTCACAGCAAATTGTTTTACATCGATATACGGAAGATACATGGGTTTTGGAGAAACAGGTAATTTGCTTGTGTGTGCATCCATGCTAGAAACAGTAAGAGGAAATAGAAGACCTGTGATACCGAGATAGTTTTCTTGCCTCTTTCTAATCCATCTTCATGACTTCAGGTGCTTCTCTGCTTTTGCAGTGCATTATAAGAAATGAAAGTGAAAAACAATCTTGGCTAAATTTGAGGTAACATTAAAGCCTCTATTTCTTTTCAGTAATACTTTATTTTCTAAAATTTAATTTAGACAAAAATAAACCGAAGCTTCCCTTCAATAAAAAAAAAATAAAATAAGACATTCATAATAAAATACTGAAATAAAATCTACTCTGCAATTCTTTTTCAAGATAATGTTTCCAAATGCTAGTAACAAACACAGTTCATTAAATTAAAACTGAAGACTAATGCAGCTGTCTGTAGTGCAATGCATGAATGCATGTATGACGATGGGGTTTTCAAGACAGTAGTAGATTTGCCCCAGTCTTCATTTTTGAGATGTTCATATGCCATGTTTGATGTGTCAGAGTAATGTATTTTTGATCAATACTCTCTGTGACTATTGAAGTTGAATTTGGTAAGAAAATGTCATCTCCTTAGAAGTAATGCACTTGAAGTGTAGTGTTTGTGCTTCTCCCACGGGTGTGATGGAAGTTGGTTGTGGCCTGTTGCTGCTAATCTGGCTCAAATTCAAGTCCAAAGTCCTTACAGAAGCCAACCCTGTATCCCCCCTGCTACAGCCACAGCAAGGCTACCAAAGCCTTGCTACGTAAACCAAATACAGCGATAATGTTGTCTAGTTGTGGCTTCTGAGTGTTTTTCTTTACTTGTCCTCAAGACAGGGTTTTCTAATTGTGCTTCTTAGGTGTGGTTTCCTAATTGCTTTTCCTTTCTCACACAGACTACATACAACTGAGGTTGCTTGAAAAGGTCAGGTATACGTTTTTGGCTTAATTTCTTTAGAACTCGTTTTACACTGTCATGATTTGTTAAAATAACACACATGTAAAAATAGTTTATAATTAATTTATGAATATCTGGATAATCATGCCAGTTTTTCTAATGTTAACAATTTTTTACTTCAGTTCATTAGTTCTCTTCAGGTCAGAACAATACCTCAACCTGTATTTTTACTGTAAAGCAAAGGTGTTGAGAGTCTACAAAATATAGTCATGGCATTCATTACCAGAGGAATGTCTTTATTTCCTGTCTCCTGTCAGAAGGTCAGAGTTGCAGGTGTTAGCTCTGGTTAACGTGACTGGGATGTGTGGATAATGTTATTAGCTTTGGGCAAATTTTTACAGGATGTCCAACAACAAAAAAGAAACAAAAACACAACAAAAAACCCCCAAGCAAACCCCCAAACAATAGGGATGAGAGGAAAATGCTATATATGAGAACTCTCAGACTGAGATGTCTGACCATATATAAATAGCTAATAAGTAGTTAATATAATAAATGATTATTCAGGAGATGTTTCTGGTTTTGTCAGACTAGTAAAATTTATCCTTTGCAAATGTATAAGTCATCACGTCTCTAAAAAATACATTATCTTTTGCTGTTTCCCTTATGTGATATGCAATTTGAAGCCCCAGGGGCAAGATCAGAAGAATATCACTTTATTACTGCTTATTCTAGTGGCAAGAGAAAAAGACAGACTGCTTCAGCTTCATTTTTTTTGCCAAAAGGTCAAGCAAGAAATATTTTTTGCTTATTTATTTTTAATTTTTGTTTGATTTAAGCTTTGGATGAGGAGTTATTTTATTGCTAAGCACTGATAGCAAGTAAGCAGGACAGCCTTGATAGATCCACTTAGGAGTAAGGATGACAGCAAGGAAACTCCTTTCTTGGACAGCAGTGGATGGGTACAGAGGGAGTATGTGGGTTTTCTTATGCTGTGGCATGGAGTGTGGCTGTGTGAGGCAGGTCCTGTCTGGAGCATCAGCATGCTCTCAGGTCCTTAGCCCTGTCTCCAAATTTCTGTGGCAGCAGCTAAGATCTGAGTGCACGTCCAGCCAGATATGATTTAAGAGATAAGGCATGCTGTACTAATGTCTTGAAATGAAAAAGTAGCTTGCACTGTTATTGGAAAACGTGTTAAAGTGATGTGAAACTGCAGTACTTTCAAGATGGTAGAAACTGAGGCAGATGTCGGCTTACTGAGCTGAATGTCACACAAATAGTTTGGGACATCTCTGGTTAGGGCTCTGGTTTTGGTTTGTGCTTTGTTTGAATTTTCATTTTTTGTGGTCTAGAAGTTATTGCTGAGTATCAGCACTTGCTATTGCTCACTGACTAGTCTCAGAAGAACATGGGTCAACCAAATTTTGGAAGAGAAAGGGACACTTGTAGAAACAGAAAGCAGATAAAATACTTCCGAAGTTCACAAATTGGGTAAGCTGTCATAGATCTACAAAGCATCTGAGAGGAAATTACAGATTGTGAATGTAATGCACGACTGGGAAGAAATCAGAATCCCAGAAAAATAGTGTTTAAAAAAACCCACACAAACCCCCTCATTTGACTAGCCCGTATCCATAGGCACAGCACAACCTGGATTAACCTCCCCAAATTTCCAGAAGCTGTCTGGGGTGACTCCATTAGGATGCTCGGCTTCCCTGTATGCTTGATACCCAAAGTGCACAGTGCGCTCTGTGGGAAGAAACCATCGGCAATTTTCTTCCTTATTCAGTTGCTTTAGAGATGAAATTGTATATTAGAAACAAACACAGGAGAAGTCTGGGCCTTGCTGTCCCATAGAGGTAAAAGGCTGTCAGCAAAACGGCCTTCAACACCAATCTTTTTCCCACAGCGCTGTCAGGGAATGTCTTAAGGCTTGTTGATGCTCTGCATCACCCAGTTCCCGAATGGACGCCTGCGCTAATGACGGTGGTACCTTCCCTTCCTTGTGCTCGTTAAAACAGCTCATGTCTGTCCTCCCCATCCCCAATGTGCCACCTGTCCCAGGTAGTCTTGGGAGCAGCTGTAGCTCCAGTGTGCAGATGGGTTATACTTTCTTCTAGAAGAAATCTGTCCTAAAGTATTTGCTGCATAATTGAGCTTATGTTATTTTGTGCAGAGAATGACCACAGACTATTTTGCTGTAATTGTAATAGAATTATTGAAAAAACTCCTTTTGGCTTCACTGTTGCCTCTCTCAGTGCTAACTGGATGTTCTCGTGGATTTATTTACATGATAAATGCCTTTTCTCCTGTTATTGAACTTATGCTCTGACTTGAAAGAACAGCTGTTGAAGTATAGGTCTACTTTTATATCAGTATCTCAAAGGAATATGTTCTTTAATTCAGCAGTGAAGAGGCTTAATAAACTGCCAGCCATCAGAATCTAATTGAATTTGCTCAATTAGAACAAAAACATTGAATCGATTTAAAAAAAAAAAAAAGGATATATAATACTGAAAAATTAAGCCTTCAGAAATAAATCTTAATCTAGATACCGAAGAACATTTTTATCATCTTTCCATTACTACTTAAAAAGGGAATCAGATTTAAATGGGTTACATGAATGATCTGAATGTGAAAAGTCTGGTGCTATGGCCTGTGGCTAGAAGAAGGGAGCAGCAGGGACAGTCAGCAGCTGGGTCCAGTATGTATGTAGCTCACGCTGAACTGCACAAGTTGCAGTCGTGCTAAAGTTATTCTTGAATTCTTGATCATTGTACCTCTGTGCGAAGTGCCTTTGTTTTTTTTACACTCCCACCTTTCATGAGTAGCAGGAGTATACTGGTAGGATTATACTGGATAGACTCTGTTATGAAGTTCTCCCTTAATGTGTATGCATGAAATTCAGAATATGCAGGGTTTGATTTTTTTTTATTGTTTTAAAATGCTTTTAATAAAATTGCTTAATTAATATATCAGTTGCATTCATGTTATGATACTTTAATTGGAGAAAAAAAATCTAATTGAGCACTTCTGGATTTCTTGTTAACGTAAAATAGATGAGCTAAATAAATAGATGTTGCACTAAGAATATTACGGGTCTAACTTTATTAATGGAATTATTTATTTTGATGCATGCTATTTGTACATGAATTTTAAGTTATGTTATTATATTACATAATTGAGTATGAAGAATGTCATTGTTTAGGTAAAATTAGACAATAAGTGAATTTCCTATAACAGCTCTAACCTCACAGGTGAGAATGGCTTACTTAGCAGTGTTTGTAAATGGGCACACCATGTCTGTTGAAGGTGACCTCTGCTAGTACTGTGATTTAGCTGTTACTGTTTCTAAGCCTCTAATAACGTTTTTGTACAACAGAAATAATTGCTCATTATGCTTTTTAAAATGACTATCTTGAAATTTCGGCGATGTCCTAGAATTGAGACTTGACTGAGGCACGGAATGACATCAACAAATGTAGAAATTAATTTTATGTCTTGATACTTCCTGCTATCATTCCAACAAAGTCTTTATACGCATACCTAACTTTAAGAGTAAGAGTGGTTCCCTTGAAGATTTTTTTTTTTTTAATGGTTTACCAGATTAACAGATCTGCATGCTGCTCTAAATGTGCCATATTTTCAAATGCTGAATCACTTTTCAGTGTGGATTGACAATTGCTGGTCTCTTCAAAATAACAGAAGGTGCAAATTGATAGCAGTATGGGGCAAGCCTTTGTGATATTAACCTGTATGAACTCATGCAACAAGCTACAATATCTGTAGCTGATAACATTTTGTTATTATTTGTTGAGAATAGATTGGAAGCTCTGTTTTGGAAGACAGATGATTAAATCATTAAATGCCTGAGAGCTTTTGGATGTTGCGTAATGTATGAGGCTGCATTCAGTTCTGAGCATCAAGTTTTCTGGAAGATACAGGGAAACGGAGAATTCAGGTGAAGACAACAAGTAGGAAAATTCTTGAAACAGTGAAAGAGACATAGTTTATAAGAGCGGGAGAAAGGGAAGAAAGACACATCACCAGTCCTAAGACATACAACATAGAAAGAAATAAGGTACGTGTGCTGTGGATGACACAGAGGGTAATGGGATTAAATTTAAGCATGGGAGACTTGGATATGGTGCTCTGAGACTTTCCATCAACAGTGAGGATAGTGAAGCGTGAGTAGATTACATGGGAAGACTGTAAAGTCTGCCACTATGGACTGTCAGAAATCACACAGGTATGACAGCAGGGGTTGGACTGAGTGGCCTCTTTTCTTTTTTTTTTTAAATTATTTGCATATATTGAACTATGAAAATTGTGCTGTATGTTGAGATCTTCCTCTAGCTCATAGGTGTTCTCGTAGCAATATTGCAAAGTTGGGGCCACTGAATTTGGTGTATCCTTCTGGTTTCCAAAGCATGTCTCTGCTGCTCAGTGCAAAGCTGCTCCAGCTGTATTTAGTGAGAAGGTGCTGGAAAGAACAAAGTGCTGTGGGAGTGTGATCCTCCTGAAAATGCTTTTATTTTTGTCAAGCAATTGGTCAGCAGCATAAAGTTATATAAATGACTTGCAAACATCTGAACTCTGTAACAGCAACAAAAAAAAACCTTGTACACAAATGAGTGGAGCCTTTTAAAAGTCAGTGAATTGCCAACCAGTTTGAAAGATCCAAATATTCCCCCCCTGCTCCCCTGCCCTCAGTTCTGTATCACTTCTCACGATTGCATTGGTGATGCTGTTTCAGAGGATGGCTGTAGCTCATGTCAGGGCTCTTGACATGTATTTCAACCTTCAGGTTTTTGAGTGCTCTTATCTCCTGTGCCCTTGTGCTAGTCGCACCTTTTTAAAACCTACTTTGTCACCAATAGCTCTAACTCTGGATGGATAAGAGGATTCTGCTGCTAGTGAGTGCTGTTAATATAAAGAGATGCCGTAAAAGAATTTGAATAGAACAGGCACAGGCAAATCTGAATTTGCTTCAGTGATAATTCTGTTTGACCATTCCTCTGAGAACTATCTATTAATGTGTAGTTAGATTAGTACTGTGTAAACGTGGAGACAGCGTGTGCTGTGGTTTCACAGAAAAGGAAACGTTTAGTCTGTCCTCAACATTTAACCCCAAATCTGCCTGAATGCTACAATTTTGAGGATTTCATTGGCATTGTGTTTCCTGGTTACAGAAAGCTGATAATTTAGGGCTGCTTTTGTCAGGTCTGTGATAAGGTTTACGTATTTATATAAATGCATGAGATCTTCACAGACTGTTTAGGGATTTTTTTAAAAAAAATTTTGAAGAGAAATTGCTTTCACCTCTGTATTTGTGATACATGTAATTGACTAAAGCAGAAATTTTGTTTTAATTTGTCTGAAAACGAGTCCTGGTTGCCATGAAATGTTTGTGTTGGGTGGTTCTCAACTGGAACTTAAATCTGTGGCCTGAAGTTTTGGGGTCAGGAGCATGGAACTGTTCTGCAGTGGGTCGAATCTGCTCTTACTGAAGGCACTGGAAGCAGAAACAGCCCAGGGCAAGTTTTCAAAACTTGCCAAACTTTGGGCTTGTGCATGCTGTGCTTTGGAGTGCAACGCGTACATTTCTGAGCTACTTACTAACCCAACCTTGGAGCTGAAATCGGTCTGAGTGAAGCTGTGACCGAGCTCCTAAGTCCTGCTGGGAGGTAGCCTAATTACCTTAAGCGTAATGCTGAGTAAATATAGTTATATAGCCTTCAGGTCCTGAACTAATAACAAAACAATACTGCATTGAGCTGCATCATTGTACAGTAATAACTTTGAACTCCTGTTGGGATCTTTGCACCTTGTTCTATTACATCTTGTAAGTTCCCCCTTTATTATTTTCCTGTTTGAAGATGACCTAAAGTTTTAATACTTTATGCTTTCTAATACTGGGGGAGTTTGTCTGCCAAAAGGAAAACAAGCATTGAAATAAAACACAATTACAGCTCCTTCAATTCTCACTGGACTAGGAAGCACTAAATATGAAACTAAAAACCAAATAGTCCTCTTTAACAATAAAATATATTTTTCAGAGAATTATGTTAGGTATTGTTTAACAATAATGTTTGGAATATTTAATTTTAATATGAACTGTGACTTGCAAACTCATCTGATTGAATTTTTTTTTACTAGTTATTCATTACAACCTGTTAGTGTGTGATGTATATTATGATATAAGCTTTAAAATGAAATATACATACAGGTGTTTCAAGCTGCAGTTATTCTGGAGCCTCTGTATGTTTTTATCCTCAGTTTCACATACTTGTAATAGCAAAACCTTATGGCTATGTACAGAATTTTTGAACACTGGAAAACTGACCTCCTGAATGGATAACGCCATGAATATCGGGGAATAACGAATGGATATTGGGGATAACTAGGAAAACTCAGCTATGGTAAATTTAGAGAAGAGCAAATTGCTCTAGGTTACTTGTAGAGGCGTATGTAACCCTTGTGAGGATCAAGTAATTTAGAGGTGACTGAAAGGGTTGAATTAAGCTATTAAGATTATATTAGTCTGTTCCTGGGAGGTTATCCTTTCCCTGGTGGTACAGTAGGTTAGGGTTACTGCAGTAGAAACAGAAATGTTAATTGGAGCCTTGGAGTTGATTTATGAGATCAGTGAAGAGGTTGGGTGTGCAAGTTTGTATCTTCACTCGACTACAAATACAACTCTAGACTTTATGATCGTGTAAACTCAATGCATTCCACTTCCATAGCTGTCCACCCAAAGTGAATATATTGACTGAAATCTTCTTTTGTTCTCTTGCAAAATACCTGTATTGCTAAGGGAAGGAAAAGGAAAGAAGTTTGCACATTCTACATCTCTTTAAGCGTTGCTGGATCTTTTATTTTTTCCCATGTGCTTTCCTCTCCAGAGTCTTGCTCTTCTCTTTTGCTCTGCAGTTGGGAACCCCATGGAGGCTGCTCCATAATTGCAGAGAAAAGGTTCTTTAAGATGCTTTTACCTTCTGGTTATTTTTTCCTTGTTTGTCTTTTCCTTTCAAATCTCCATTTTTGCCTACTGCCTGTAGCATAAACAGTTATTTGGTGCTTCTGTAGCCTGAAACTCTGTTTACTTCCTTGCAAGGGAAGACAGAATTGTTTTTTCTCTTCCTAACACGCTGTCAATCTTTATTTTCTTCCAAGGTCTTTCACTTGATCTTTTTTTCCCTCACAGATCTTGCTTTTTGTTTCAGCTGCCTGAAGTTCCTTTCCTTATTGTAATACTTGTAGGTTCCTTTAGTCTCTGCTCTCCTGCCCTAAAACCTCAGGGAACCTGTCTCTCCTTCCCACTGCTTCTCTGCTTTGCCTCTACTGCAAGGATCCCAAGACGTTCACTGACATCCCGTCCTTCTGGTGCCAGTGGGCATCTTCACAACTTTCCGCAATGACTTTTTCTGGGAATTGAATGGGTATATGCATAATTTGTTGTACTCAGGGCTGCAGCTGAGCTTGGCACAACCTGACATAAAAGTAAAGAAGACGCATGAAAACATTAAAATTTTGCAGCACACTTAAAAGTTTTGGATACACAAGGGTCACAATCAGAGGCTTTTTTAATTCTGTGTTGTAATGAGTATGTATGTGATGGTAACAATACACTGATTTCTATTTTAAAAAAAATTAATATTTCAATTACTACAAAACAACAAAGTCCTGCCACCCAGTCCATGGTAAATGTTGTAGAACGTTTTTATGAGGTTTCCTGGCTAAAGCAAAAGTCTGTTTCAAAGTTATTAAAGTTCTTTAATGAGCTACCTTTCTGAGCTTACTGATAAAAGTATAATAGTCTGTGGCTCTATATAATTCAGTGAAATTAACCAAGTAAGTGGTCAATGAAGCAAATGATTAAAAAGCAGAGGATTGAAAAATGAAGATTAAGAAGGGATAAAATTGCATCTTCTATTATTGTACATTTTGTAGGTCATAATTAAAGCCCACTGCATAAAAAGTAAAACCACTCTTCTAAAATGTGCAAAAGTACGTAGAGGTGCTTACATTTTTGCCCACTGTATCAAATGATGTATGTGTTGCTAACTTTATGCAGCATATATAATAGGAGTTAACAGTCTTATATTCATCTCTGCTTCCATTGCTACACAATAGATGTTCAATTGTGTTCATTGGTGACCAGTTTTTTATATTTCTGATAAGCACTTTTATTTAAAATTAAGTGTACAGATTGTCAAAACTGAAAGTACATGTGCTTGAACACCTGCTCATTTTTTGTGCTCATATGTAAAGTGGATTACAAGGTTTAAAATGTTTGCAAGAGAATCTGAAAACCAGGAAAAAAGTGAATAAAATATTGAAATGGTCTTAAGCAGATGCTCCAGCTTTCTTCCCTTTCTACTGTTTGTTTAGGTTTTTTTTCCTGAATATCCTTAGCTGGGTTACACAGACACTGTGGAGTATAAGAATGACCAATATACTTGAGGGCAGAACTTTTTTTCCATTGCCCATGAGATTATTTAGGAAGATTATATTATTATTATTATTATATTTATTGGCCCACACTAATGGATTTCTTCCTTCTTATTCAGCACTTGAGGGATGATCATTGTAAAAGTACTTAGTGGTTGAGAGAGTTGCATCACATTATTTTGTGCAGTGGGATAGGGTTATATTAAAATCAGGAGGTGGCAGAATACAGTGACTGAAGCTATCTCTAACTTCTACATTTCCTATGTCGAGGGTTATTTCAGGAATATCATGGCTACCTTGTGGATGTGCTCAGGGCATGTGTGAAAATAGCATCAGTGTGTTTCTTCCAAAGTCTTCATAGAAAATCTACCAATATGCTTCACATACTGTTTACAGCTTTGGTGATCGCAGCAGAAACGCTTGGTCATTAGAGGTAATCTGTTGTGATCAGGTTTTACTTGATAGCCTCCTAACTCTGGGAATACTGATTCATTGCCTTGTGAATTAAACAAATATTTACAATTACGTTCACAGACCTTATTAAGATGTTTTAAGGCTGTGTTCAGCCCTGATGTTTTGTACAGAGAAAGGCTGTTTGAAGAAGCAATGGGGACACATGCAAAATATAAAAAAGCCTCCGAAACCACCCCAAGCAACCTCCAAACTCTTTGCAACATTGATTTCATACCAAGCAATGGTGGGTGTGAATGGAGCAGCTATTGAAGGGAAGGAAAAGACTCTGTGCTAGAGATCTTGCCAGAGGTGATGTTGGTGGAGGTATGTTTGGAAGTCAGCAGGAGCTGTAACTTGACAGGCCAGGCTATTTCTTTTAAGATTTAGCTGCTCTTAAATATTATTAATTGTCACTCAGAAAATTCCTTTTAACTTCACAATGCTGGTGGTGATAAGCAGCAGCTTGGACACTCTCAGATGTGCATTACTATCACTTCTTGGGTGTGCTATATGGTTGACGTCATGAAAAGGCACTGGTTTAGGCTTGCTTTACATCAGCTTTGGAGATTGCCTCCTTGCATTGATACCTATAGCTGGATCTTTGCTTTCACCCCATGGCTGGAATATTTTTAACTTTACGTACTTGGCACCAAGAGTAATTTTTAGCTCTGTGCATAAATTAATGGCCTGAATTTTATCAGTGTCAGACTTCCTCAATTCCTACTGGTGTCAATGGAAATCATTTGATCTTAACACTGCTGAATTTCAAGCCATTAACTTTAAATATGTAAACAATTGTCCTCAGGCAATTGGGTGTAAATGTAATGGCTTGAGTTTTGTAGCACTAGTTCTATAACCAATTAAGGACTATTACTCTAATTCTGGCATTATTAATTTCTTTTAACTAATATTTACCAATATTTCAACACTATAGGTATTACACAGGAGTCTTTGAAAGTCTCAGTGTATTCAGTTTCTATAATTAAGTATGATTTTTGCAGTTGCCTTTAATATCCCAACTTGGGGACCTCAATTGAATCTAATTACGTTTCAATTGAAAATAAGATATTCCACAGACTGAAGCTGTAGATCAGGGCTCATTACTAAAGCAGCTCATTATTTTTAATGAGCAACTTCATTATATCTGATTCTGCAGAGAGCAAGACATAATTCTGTCGATGCAGAGAAGCTTGTTAAACTTTGGTAGCCAGCAGCATATAACAGCCTGAATTGGGCAACAAAGATTAGTAGGGTTAAAGAAACTACCTCACAGGATTTTAGGCTGTCCCCACTGGTGAGCTATAACAGTCAGTTATAGCAAGATAATTTTCTATTTCTTTTTTCGTGCTGTGAACTTTGTTAGGCTGGAATAGTTGTATATTACCTTTTAAGTGGTCTGCTATAGAAAAGGAATTGCAAGGAAAATTCACAATAAAATGTAATTTTCAGGGAAGTTTTACTATAAAGAAGGTGGTAACAACATCTTTCTGCCCATCTGAGTGCCTGCTGGGAGTGTTGCAATATGTGTAGTGTTCCCTAATGCAGAGTTTAGTGTTTGGTGTCTGAATTAACTTACAGATGTGTAAATATCATGTTACCTGACAAGTGTCTGGGGAGGGTACTAATTAGCAAGGTTTCCCAGGTAAATGTACCGTTAATACAGCATGACGCAGGTGTTGGTGTGCCTCCTGGCAGGGAGCTCTGCTGTTCTGCTCAGCTGAATCTGTTGGGGGATCCACTGTGAAGGCACAGAACCCTTGTCCTCTGTGCTAAGAGGAACAGTCTGTGGCTCTGCTCCTGGATTTCCATTAATGCATTATTAAAAAGGAACAGGTATTATTTAGCAGTGAGGATATAGCCAGAAAATGGGTTTATGTATAAGTCTGATCAACCTTTTTGTCGTCTTGGACACACAAGGTATTTGTTAAAAAACACCAAATTTGAACTAAATTTATTAGGGGCTTTTAGCTTGTATGTTAATCTCCAGGGTCATAAAATTGATGTTGTACTATCTCTGGCTTTCATGCTCCAGTGCTGCGGCTATGGATAGCTGTCCCAGAGTGTGGAGAGCTCAGCATGTTTGCTCCCCTTTCTACCCAGGCATACTGGAGCCAGCACCAGCCCAGACCTGCTGATACTGGGTATTGGGCTTCCCTTTGTGCTCTCATACCTGTCCTTAAAGAAATATTTGAAGATCTGGGTGATAAAACCAAACTGCAATTCTGCAAAGTAAGTTATGGTCTAGTTTTTAATTTGGGCCAACCTGAGCACTGGTTAACTGGATGTCTTTTTCCCCTCGTGCATCTTCCATGCCGCAGTGGTGGTAACACAAAGTATTTCTATTTTTAAGGCTGCTCAGGTATGGGAACCAGGAGGGGCCAAAATACGGATATTAAGTATCTAAAGAAAAATAAAAAACAGCACAATACATGTTTCTTCATTTTGTTCTGGGAAACAGTTGAGTTATTTGTGAATGAGATTACAGACGCCCTGAACCAGATGTAGTGCATACATTTCAGTGCAGTCACTGTGGCAAAGCTATAGGCGACTGAAAGCGGGGCTTTATGATAGGAAGTGCCTTAGCAGGAAGTCTTATCAGCCCTGTCTGTAATATCTTTTTAATGATTCCGATTCTACAGAAAAGATGGCTAGGCCATTACACACTCAGATGGGCATCTGATTTAAAACTTTCCTTCCTGTGTTAAAAAAGAATAAAAAAATATAAAAAACTGGGACATCTGCATTAGCAGATGATGCAGAAGTGGCCTGGTAAAACCAAAACAGCTGTCTTTACGCACAAAAAAAGTTTAATTATGACCAGATTCTTTATAATTTAATTCAAAAAAAGGGAATAAAGCATAGATGTGAGCAGGAAAAGAAGCTAAACTCTACTTCTATAAAATAAATTTCAAACTGACAATTCTTGATGAAAGCTTCCACAGAGAAAGGAAGGGAGCAAACAGGAATTTTGGAATCATTTATCAGTATTTTATTGTCTACAGATTATGGGGGAGGGAAAGAAAGGTAAGGGAGATCTCTAAATATTCAAGAAAGCAAACAATATCTATGTGAAGAGGAGAACAAAAGGACTAAGGAAATCGTATCTAAAGCAGCCTTTATATTCAATCTCTAGAAAGACTCAGGTAATTCTAATATTATCAATATGTAAGCAGACAGGGAATGACAAGATGGTTAAAAAAAAATCATCAGCGATGGGTCAAAATGGTGTCATATCAAATGTGTAACTGCCTTTGTGGTTAAGGTGGAAGCAGTATGTGATATATCAACTTTAATACTTTCCTATATGGCAATGCAATTAGCTGACTTGGCAGATATAATCTAGATGAAATCGTTGTAAGGAGATGTCAGAAGGGTGTGAGGAACTACTATAATAGTGTCTGCCAATTGAGAGTTTTCGTCCCCCAGGGATTTCTGGATACAGCACTATTCAGCATTTTCACAAGAAGCTGTCTAGTGGAATAGAGAATACACTTAGTAAAGTTATAAGTAGTATTTGAACTAAACTCACTTATTTTGGAAGAATCTTCTGAGAAACCGGAAAGAATATAAAATAACCTTGATAAAATAGTGACACGGTCTAAAACCAGCAAGAAGACAAACACAGTAAACACAGTTGTTTACTGTACCTGGAATGGTGAAGTTAAATGCACAAAAGATGGGGAGGACTTGCTAGGCAGCAATATAGTGGAAATTTATTTGGGTGTTAGCAGAAGACAAACTTGATGTATATCAGCAGTTCAGTGATGATAAAAAAAAAATGAGACCTGATGCAAAACTTCTCCATGTTTGGGTAGAAGTTTTGTATACTTCTCAGTGAAATAGGCAAGAGATCTGGGCCTCCCATTTCTTGTCTCCTTTTTATGTGTCATCTTAAGTTACTAGAATCAGTAACTAAAAAACAGAAAATAGAGAGCTTTTCTTACTGCTGTGAGTGGACTGTTTCTAAAACATCTGACTTATACCCCTGCTTGTGTGGGTGATAAAGCAAAATACAAAGCATTTCATGTGCAATGCATTTAGTATTCTATTTTTCCTATTTTAAGGATGTTTTCTGTTGCAGGGGTTTTAATGCAACATTTATGAGCATACCAAAATCAGAGTTAATCTTGCAGTACGGATAATCACAGCATTGAAACCACTGTGTTGCAAACTATATGAAGGGCAGCATAGCATTTGTCTGAGGTCTCGAGTGCTCCTTAGGCATTGAGCTTAAGTCCCACCTAATCTAGCAAAATTCTGGTTTGATGTCACAGAAGTTGATAATTGTCATTGTAATTATTATTATTTCTTTCCATCTGCAACTTCAGACATCAGTTAAGACTGTGAAGTGCTTTGGGATCTCATTGTTTTTTTTTTTTTTTTTTTTGGTTTTTTAACAACAGAATCAAACCTTAATTAAATTGGATGCACTATCTGCCTCGAAGTTTTGTGATTTGATTTCTGTGACTGGAATTAATATCACTGACCACTGGTAACACAGTGTTTATATTTTGCAAACATGAAATTTTTATGGAAATCCCTCAAAGTAGGTAAAGACCAACAGGAGAACTACAGGAGTATGTTTTTACTTAAAAAGGAATCAGATTTATTTCCTACCACACAGGTACACTTTCACATTCTTTGAACTTAAAGTACGCTCGTACTGTCTTTTAAGTTCATGATAAAACTTTCCTTTCTGTATATCTGGTCTTTTTAATTCCTCTTCTTATGATATAAAAGAGGATTTCTACAGTATATAATTCTTTATTTAAATAACTTCTTCTCAACCTAAAGCTGAGTGAAACGCCGTTTCGATTTTGTAGGAAAGATTCTTTCAAATTTTCTTTCCAAATCAGAACATGTCAGAACTAGATCAGAAGTGATGCTGTCTTTTCAAGTCAGAAGCAATTATCAGTAGACTTAAAAGATAACAGTATCTGCGGAACAAAGGCAGCTGATAACGAGCCTGAAATTACATTTGAAAAGGTGTACTTCATGTTTTGATATGCTGTATAAGGTGCAGTGAAGACACTAGTTTTGTAACAACACCTGGTAATGTTAAGTTTCTGATCTCTAGAGTTCTCTTTATTTTGGTTTCACTCCTTGAAAATCAACCTATAACCTTGAAAAAGCTGGCTCTTGAAATGAACAGACCAATACAGAAACTTCTAAAAACCTACAAATGAGTAAAACAGAAGTCAAACCTAGTAAAAGCTAGTCTTTTCTGTCTGTTTTTAGTTATATCTATTTAGTTCTGGACGGAAATAGAACTTACATGAATCTTGAGGAATGCTACAAAATTGTGTAACAAGGATTGGCAAATTGGGAAAGAAAATGTAGAGAACAGCGCACTGATCCAAATCTGGAGCTGCTTCCTCAATCCAGCCACAGAATCTGTGACAGGAGTGTTTTAGTCTTGATGTGTTACTCAAATTTTCCCACTTACCAGTATGGAGTGTCCTCAGGTCTCAAACTAGATTCCTTTCTGATAAAATGGCATCAATACATGCTCTCCAGGAGCGGAGCTGTGGTTCTAGCTCCTGATGACACAACAGCACAAGACCAAAACCAGTCCCTGGAACCCCTATGCTGTTGATGTTGGTTCTCAGCATGTTTTACTCAACAGAATGGTAGACATTGACTGTCACCCTTCATGTCTTGTCTGAATAGATGGGTGTTACAAACAAGTGCTCTTGATACCTTGTGACTACTTTAACAATGAAAAATTCATGCTCCAGAATTCCTTGCCTATATGCAACTGTGAGTAAATGTTGCACAACGCAGTTTTACTTTTCAACCTTAACTCTTCCTTTGGCCACCTAAAGTAAGTATTCATGGCGATAAACAAACTAAATGACAACTATTTTATACATAATCAAATAACAGTTCCATCTTAAAATCTGAACTTTTACTGTATTATTAATACAGAGTGGTATTATTATTTCCTTGTCTCATGTAAGCCTGCTGTTGACCAATAACTACATATCATTTGCTGTGTATATGATTTTTATTTCTTTACCTTGCCACAGTCTAATAGTCTTTTTGGAGTAGACTGTACTTGTGATGTTTTATAAATGGTAAAACCCCCCTTAATTAAAAAAAAAAAAACAACTTCCGTAGTGCTTGTATAAGAAAAATTTCTAACTTCATTTTCAACATCCTTCCCTTTTATGATATAAAAAAATTCTCTTCCTGCATTCTGGACAACAGATGGAGAAATTCAACTCGATTCTATTACTTGAGTACTTATGGACACTCAATCCACCAGTTTGATAATTAAGCTTCTGTTTTAATATGCATTCACTATTTTGAAGTATTTACAGTTAGATTTGCATGGAAATCACTACATTTCAGACTCATTCTCACATTTTAAGAATGTTAAGTAAATAAGCCTGCGTACTCCAAGATAACTGTGTGCTATTAATGATGACTAGTTGCTACTGGTATTTCCATTCTACCTTTCAGTCTCAGCATGGAAGTTGTTATAGGAAAGAGATGATCAAATTTGCAAACCAGGAGAGTTACATATTTGAGATGTTTTTTGTATGGTAATTTAGTGGAAAGAATTAGTTTTTTTCCTGGTCTTTGATTTAGTGTAGGAGCCAAAACTCTATATACATTTATGAAACTGTCTAAGAAAAATGCAGTTTGAGTAAGAATGAGCGTTTTAACTCATTTCAAGGTAGGTCAGTTGATCTGTAGCTGGCTTTAATTAACATTCTCATAAGCTGTCTGTGCTTTGATTAGAATGGCAATCAAATAGCTGAGGGTTTATTTACTTGCCTTCAAAAGCATTTAATGAAAATGGAGAAATGAGAAGCAGCAATCTTTCCAGTCCTCATCAAATCCCCACACCCACCAAAGCTCTCTGTTTGGAATGTTGAAGTGAAATGATCACGCTATTCAGTCAGGTATTATAAAATGTATGTGGTTTAACTTAGTAATCATAGTTATCAATTCTGTTCTAAATGGGGTGAAAAGAAATAAAATAGCATTATCTTATTTTTAATGACTAATCTGAGAAATATAAAATCATATCTGCATTCTACATCTATTTTGAAATATTTGTAAAAATCAGTCCCAAGAAAAGCAGGGAATGTAGTTGGATCGATAACAACCTGGGAAGAAGAAAATGTTTTCATGGGTCCCCTTCCATAGTTCTGCTGTCATTCACTTGTTCTGAAGGTACTGTCCTTTGAGAAATATAAAAAATAAGAAGTTTCCAAAGAATTTAATTAAAGGACACTTATCAGAAAGGAAGAACTATAGTTTAGAAAGCATAGACACAGTCGTCTTCTACAAAGAATTTTAGAAGAAAAATCTTTAAGGTAATTTATAGATTTGGAGTGTTGTTTGCTTTCTTAATGGAAGTCATTAATAGCTATCTAACTTCAAACAAAAAGCAAAAAAACCTCACCCACCACCAAACCGCACCAAAACCATCCAAAAGCCAGTGCCTCAAACGCAAAAACCTCAAACGGAAACCACAGTCAAACATTCTTTTTAATGTAGTATCTGGTACACAGCAAGGTGTGTAGAAAAAGCAGATCCAATTACTACACCGGATCTTAAAGTACCAGCTGTGCCCTTGTTTGCATGTTGTTCATGTTTTTATTGCAAATCACTTAATGTGAGAGCTGTAAGACCAGGCAACTGAAGTGGGACTCATGGAAGGAATCAGAGTTATCCTTTCAAGTGTTTTCTGTAATATGGCCTAATGAACTAGAAAATTCTGAGAATTCAGTGGGAAATTTCTCACAAAAAATAAATTCATGTGAGCTGTGATTTGTGATTAAATAATACATTGCTAAAACAACATGTCTTTACTTGTCTTTTGCAATCCTGTGGTAGGATTCATTCACCTGGAGTCAGAAAGGGCTTATGTATGTTGTGTATTTAAAATGTACAATACATGCATTTTATTCATAGTGCTAATCTGGAGAGGTGATGCTTCATATTCAGTATACTCTGTAAATATATACTGCATACACAAGTGTTTGCAAGAACATTAACAACATTACCTGGTTGCTAACTGTTACGTGACAGATGTGTGGCACTTGGAATATTTAACTTGAAGTGTTTTACTGTCATTTTTGTGCATGAATATGTACATATTTTTTACTATTTGTTTTCAGATATAAGTAGACACTTCATTGTAATATGAATACATAGTAGTTTTTAAATTTGGTGGAAAGGGGTTGATTGAGCATGATTTTGAAGTATATACATACTGAAATTGTGTGAAAGACTGTTATCTATGTGGTCTATTTATACCATTGCTTTGTTTTGAATGGCTCTGTTCTAAATATTCCAAACATCTATGGTGTTTAAATCAAAGGATCATAATAAAATGAAGACTGATATGCTTAGTTGAATTTTCAGAGTTAAAGTGGGGTGGAAATGCGTATTTCTGTTTAATGAAATAAATTGGTTCCTGCTGACTGATAGCAGAAGGGTCCTCTTCTAATTTGTTGCAAATAACCTATAACATTTTTAAACATGGACTTGATTATAAAATAAATGGATTAGCATTTGAATTTCAAATGCATAGTCCATCAAAGTATCAAATGAATATTAAGTAAAATTAAACTTCGTATTTTGAAAATTCTCTATGCAAAAATCAGAATTATACAGCCATGATTTAAAATGAAATGAGTGATTTTTGTTAAGTGCAGGTATGTTAAAGATGTGGTGAACTAGCACTAGCAAATTTCAGTGACAATGTTACATGGAGTGCACCTGAGATACTTGAAAATTTTAATTTAAGTTTGAGAAAGGCAGGAAAAAGTTCCTAAACTTGCTTGTAAGGGTGATTTTTTTTTTTAATGTGTCTGTACTCTAAAATGTGTAAAATGGTTATTACTTATCAGTTACAAGTGATTTTATTTCGTAATTGTATTAAAAAGAATGCATGCCAACTTTTAATGCCAAATTCTGATTTTATGTATGCAACACTTCTGTATATCTCATACTTTTCATACCAGCTTTCTTGTTTTGTATTAAGATTCCGTTTTTTGGGAAGTCCCTTGAAATATTTTTAAAGAGATCAGAAGTGGATTTATTTGAGAGGAAATAATTGCAATAATTCAACCTTTAAGGCTGATTTTGCCCTTTCTTCATATGATTGTGATTTCTATTATTCAATGATAGCAAATCCACTATTATGTGTCTGTGAGCTGCCAAAAGAGCCCATTGACCCAGTGCTTCTTCCACCACGTCCCCTAGGTTGTAGCTTCTTCAGGGAACTAGGAACCCTGAAGAATCACTTAAACTGGCGATCCCTGCAAAAGCAGGCAGATCTGGACTGACAGGCATTTAGATACAGCTCTGAATCACTGCAATGCCAGCCCTAACTAATTTAGAAGTGCTCAGAAACTTAAGCTTTTCTTTGAAGAAATTATATTGAAAATGTTTTTGGGTTTGTTTTTTTTACACCCCACATAAGATTGGCTCATGAGAATTCCTGTTGGCAACTCTGTAGGTTTCTTTTTGGAACAACAGGTTGCCCTTGGCACTAGTCTAGTTACACAGCTTTTCTTGCATGTATTGACAATTTTAAGATGATGCTTCAGTACAGGGTGCTACTGTGCTCTTGGTTGAAATGTTCCCTTCAGTTTTTCCTTCTCTTTGTAGCAATAATTTATTGCCACAAAATGTTGATTTATGCCACTGACAAAAAGGAAGACCTGAGTATTCTATATATGTATGTTAAAAATGAATGATGAAATGCTGTTTCTAATGACAGTCAATTTCAATGACCTAGAAAATTTCTAAGCATTATAGAATATTCATGCTCAACAAATACTAGTTTGTGTACTATTATCCCCTAAATAGAACTCATTGGGTGTTAAGTAAATGCTGCAGCTGAAGTGATAAGAGATAAGACTGAAGAAAATGAGCATGCAAGCGACTGGTGTGCATTCTTGAAGAAGACACTTGCATCACTGTTAAGAACAAAACAGACTTTTTGACCAGGCTTATTGGGGAAAAAATAAGCATACTAGTTTTTCAGGTGTGCTGTTTGGTGTTTCTCAGGAAAAAATAACTATATTAGTTGCTTAGTGTGAAAGAGATTTTTTTTTTTTTGCTTAAATTTGTATGCTTTCACAGGTAGTTTATGTTAATAACCAACCTAGTAAGTAATTCAAAGAAACCTAAGGAAAAGGAGCTAAAGCAAAAATTGAGTAAAGGCAAAGATTTTTCTCAAAGCAGGTTTTGAAATGAAGTGCTACTGTACCAGATGTATTATTCTGAACTTCAGCAACGCAGGTTGTAATGCAAAAGCTTGCATTCTAGAGCTAGCTCATGACTGGCAGTGGGGCAAACTTTATGAAAAAAGTAAAAATTTGTGGTTAAGTTAGTAGTGACCTTGTGCTGTGCTGAGTAGGATGGTGTGCAGAAACACAAGCAATTCAGGTTTTTTGCAAAGAGAAACAATGATTAAAATAGGTGCCCTAGTGGCGTCTGGCCATGGAGACCCAGAGGAAAAAGGGAGCTAATCATTATCGGATTAGAGTTTCTTAATGTAGTCTATGGATTACTTCAGCTGTAAATATTCTTTGTGAAAGAGCCGTGCTGCCAGGGTCTCAGTGATGAATAGCTGCCCTTGGAGCTCTCCTCCGGGGAGTATTTAGAAACTGAAGGTAGAAATAGCATAAATAGAGTGCGCTCTCTTTTCAATAACTTATCCTGGCTTCACATACTGAGTTTTTTATTGTTTTGGTTTTTTTCAGTAGGGAAAATCTAGATGAGTCCAAACAACCTTCAGCCTTGCAATATCCTATACTCACAGCTTCTCTTTGACTCAAGTCAAGGTTTGAAGAAGGATGCCACTGGGTCATGGAAAATCATAGTTTTGGTGCCTCCTTGACCAGAGACACTCTGAGAACAACCTGGCACTTTCATTTTTTTGCTTTCCTCTCCCAAACCCATAACTTTTGAGAAATGTTTGTATTCAGAATTAAATAAGTGCCAGAGTTGAGAAGGTTCTAGATTGTTTTAATGAACTGTGTTGGGTAATACCGTGCATTTTAGAATTGCCTAGGCTCCTTATGGGTTTTTAGATAATCTCTAGGTACATCTCGGGAAGGGACAGCAATAGGCATTCAAGTAATCTCCATTTGCTCAAAGCAGTGATATTAGTAACTTTTTAGCGTTAGTGACAGCAGATAGCTGAAGATTTCTCCTTCGCTGCGGAAAGTGTGATGTATAAATCAAAATTCATTTTACGTAACATAGAGATCAATGAAATAATGTATTTACACATTCGGCATGTTTCTACTTTTATTATCAATGTAACTACACTTATTTAAACATTAGTGGAAAAATAACTCACAAGGGAAATATGAAGTGCTTTTGTACTTACCATGTGATACAGATGATTTATGGGATTAATGTAAATTAAGTTCTTGGAGGTCATGGATGGCTTTAAAAGGCAAAACTAAGTGCTAAGACTACTCTAATATTTTCATATTTGGAGATTTGGAAATTCTTCTGCCTTGCTCTTGATAAAAGCCTTGCTGTAATTCTACCAGTTTTCTATTTTTGTGTCTCTATATTGTTTCATGATTTTGATGTTCTCAATTGCAATGGGTTGGTTACCTTTAACTGTTGTAGTTAAAGCAGTATGACTTTTTTTTTTGCAAATATGGACCACATACTGACTGTCATTTCTGTAGCAGCAGTATGCTATAGGGAGATTTGTAGAGGCATACTATCAGGAATTTTGACAGCTTGGATGTGACTGCAGGCCACAGTCACCAGGTAGGCAGTTCGAGATTTAAACCTCTGTCTAGTTAAGGACTTATTTAGTTGCATGAAGGAGCAAAGTACCAGATAATTGCAGCTGATCAACAAAGTAATGATTTTTTAAAAAACATGAAACTATTTCAGAAATTTCAGTTGGTATCCTTTTTTTCCTCATAATGAAATGTTCAATTAAAACTCAGGAGGGTCGATGATAAATAAATAACTTAAAGCAATCTATGTAGTGAGGGGGTCAAGGTTCAAGTCTTCATTCTCAGCAGAGTAAGGACTTATTTCTGCAGAAATGTAATCCCAGCTGCATAGTCTGGAAATACTACTTTATAGTGTACTTCCTCTGGTCTGTCTCTAATCTAACTTTTTTTTCTGGAATTATAATAAAATTGTCTATATCTCTTTTCCTAATTTAGAATGAAAACATGTGAAAAGCTCAACACTTTTTGTGTGAAATAGAATTCTTGGTTTCTGGTTCTGCTGATATATGTGGCAATCACTTAATATTTATTTTCTGCAGTAAATCCTGATCCAGAGAAGATGTTAAGGATGTGGGTACTATTAACCAAGTAGTCCTGTTGTGATTTAGATGGGGCAATCTTAAAGTGTGGGCGTTTAACAGCTGCTTGTACTGAAACTAGTTCAGGGGATGTAAATGCATGGCAGCAGGTATTTGTGAATCTGCTGTGTGAGCAGTAATTAGTGCTGTCTCAGCTGATATGTCATGAAATGATGGAAAAAACGCAAATCTATTTCCCTGTGGATTTCAGTATTTCTCAAACTTCCTTAGAATCATAGAACGGTTAGAGTTGGAAGGGACCTTAAAGATCATCGAGTTCCAACCCCCCTGCCATGGGCAGGG
>JAOXJK010000077.1:8983849-9002622 GCA_025774025.1 Xenus cinereus
GACACCGCTGGTTACAGGCCTCCAACTTGACCCTGCTCCATTAATGACAACCCTCTGAGTTCTGTCACACAGCCAGGTCTCAATCCACCTCACTGCCCCCTCATCTAGCCGATACTTCCTTAATTTTCTAATGAGGATGTTGTGGGAGACAGTGTCAAAAGCTTTGCTGAAGTCAAGGTAGATGACATCTGCTGCTCTCCCCTCATCCAGCCATCTAGTTATAACACCATAAAAGGCTCTCGGATTGGTCGAGCATGATTTACCCTTGGTAAATCCGTGTTGACCACTTCCAATAACTTCTTTGTCACTCAGTTTTCCCAAACTGAGATGTCCTCAGGTAGCTGTTATAAAAGAATACTGCTAAAAGAATACTGTTACGATTCTCCTAAAAAATTGCCGTATGTTTTTTAATTGCATAGAACATATCTGCAAAGAGGTACCAGACAGAACAGTCCATCGATTCCCCTGACAACAATGGGGGAAGGAATTCCACTGTCTGGTGGGTAGATAGCTATATATTCTTACATGTTTATGTGTAAAGGTGAAATAAGAGAGCGTTGTACACGAATGTATAAAAATTTTTCCTAGTAGCATTCCCACATTAATCTAACTGTATCAGCTGCAAATTTATAGCATAGAGTTGCAGGCAGTGTGTCTTAGTAGCCTGCTACTATTAGGCAGTCATTTAGAGCTGTTGGTTTGCAAGCCTCCATTCTTTTAAGTTTTCTCATGAAAACCGAGATGAGGAAAGTTAAATGATTTATCTTGTTGGGTTTTTTTTCTTGTTTGCTTTTTTTAAACTTGTTTAACTTCTTATAGTTTTCTCACATCTACTAGGTGAGTAGGGATTTAATAATAGTAGATTTTATTATGCAAAAGCAAAGACTGGCTGAAAACAGGGATGAAAACTCTAAAGAATAACAGGAATATGATGTGTTAAGAGCTGCACAGATAACCTTAAATTACATCAACAGACTGTAATGTTCTTACTTTCTGTATAGCTGAATATTGACTTTGATTTTAATTGTGTGAGAAAGTATTTTGTCACACTTTCTCATATCAGACACGTAACTGAAATTCTAACTTCTGGCATGTCAAGCGTTATTCATGTTTTAGGTGACAGTTTAGGAACCTCATACAAGAATATTTTTTTCCTTTTATTCTTTTCTTTATGGTTCATTATTCTGTGTGACCTGACTGGCTCCGCACTGAAGCAGAGTAAAAGCGTTCACCTGAAACCTCAATTACAGTTTACTGTATCTGTAATGGAGGCAGTCCAGTCTTTCATCTTGGCACAGATTCTTTCAGGTGAGATGAAGAAGTTTTGAGAGAATAAGAGCAAAGATATCTTTGTGGTCATCTTGTGTTTGCTGTAGTTGATGATAAGGAAATTGTGGAGTGGTCATTGGGATAATTGCTCCTTTTTTTGTTTGAATTTTGAACATAAATATAAAACTTTGCAATATGTAATATTCTTTGCACTGTAATAGTAACAGAGAGCTATTTTCAAGAAATGTATGCCTGTGAAGGGATGCACATAGTAGTTCTACAAAACCTCAAAACTAGAGGACTGTAGGAGCTATAGGAATCTAAGCAGTTCATCTCCAGTTTCTCTACGGAAACATAAGCCTAACCGAGTTGGCAGTGCTTTTGTCTGGTGCATGGTGTAATAAAACATCTTGTGCATATTTGTGGCCATCTGTTATTCCAGTACTGGCTCCACCTTTCACTTCCCATCTGAAAGGTGGAGCAGTTGGGGTGTTGGCCATAACACATCCACTTTAAAAATGTATTTCTCCAAAAATGTTAATTCCTCTGAGCAATTGACTGTGGAGAGAGTACTACTTTGAACAGAGATGTCATCACAGGGTCCAACACAACTCCTTTAGGCTGAATTTCAGCCCCAGTGCTGCAGTCCCATGATGGTATATCCAAGCTTTCTTATGATTTTTCCTCTGTAAATGAGACAGGTATTGTAATTCCATTATTAGTGATTGACATAGGCTTTTGTTGCACTCTGTTATTTCTTTGTGACTTCATGGAATGCACTTAGGTTTAAAATTGAACAGTCGTGGTACATAGTTTTAGCAACCTTGAAGTTTGTCTTGTTTGAAATTTCCCATTTTGCATGGTGAGCTCTAGTGAATAACATCATATTCTCCAGGAGTCTTCGGCCTTTTTCTCCCACACAGAATGGACTGACAATTCTGGTTTTACACCTTCCAATTCCCAGTTTCCCCTCAAAACTCAAAGATGTCCAAGATGAAAAGAGATCAGAGAACCTTGTAAGGTGATCTATGTCAGTCTGCTTCATTTCTGGAAGTAGAAATCTGTAGATGAATTTTTAGAGGAAATAAGGAGTAAGTTTGAAAGGCATCAGTGCTTACTGAAGACAGTCATGGAGACAAATTCCAGTTCTTTGCTGATGTAGACAAACTCACTTGCCTTCAGCTGCATCATGCTTTTTTGTTTAAATACAGTAAAAGTTAGTTTTTTGAGATTTACTGATAAAGCAGAATCAGGATGTTCTTGATGTTTTTCCCTCTCTTTCTGCTGATTCGAAGAGTAATAAACAAGATACAGAACAACAGAACAAGGCTTATATTAATTGCTGCTGTTTAGGAGCAGTTTAGGATGGCTGCAAACAAATGCATTCATCCAGGGACATACGTCATTCCGTAAGTTGGAAATACTCAATCGGGAAATGTGTATCTACTAACCCAGTCTTAAGCTGCTTCATCTTGGGGTATAGACAATAGGACTTTAAAGACAAATTTTTAATTGCAAATCCTTGCATGAAGCAGCTAGGTTTCTTCAGGGTAGCAAAAGGTGCATTTGTGTGATTTCTGTGAATCAATCATCCTCATCCTGGTGGGAGGCCGGAGGCTAATAGAAATCAAAAACAGAGAGGGAAAAGATAATGTTTTATTTCTCACTCTGTTTGCTTTGCATTGGGCTGTTTAGACCATATAGGAATTGCCAATGAAAGTGCTCAGTGGATAGTTTTTGGCTTGTGACTTGTTGACTTTTGGGATACTGTGGTGCTTCCTTGTGCTCCTGAAAGGCAAACAGTAGGAATTTCACACTTGTCCTTGGGTTCAATGACAGGGCAACACACACTGTTGCTGTTGGCCCTGCTTCAACTTTGTGGGCGTTTACCCTTTTGATCCTGAGCTGAGACTGGTGCAACAAGACCTTCCTTCTGAGAACCAGGGCAGCAGTCCTCAAACAAGGTCATTGCTCAGATAAATACTCCTCATATTTTGCCCAAAAAGGCATTTCAAATTTGAGGTTTTGCTTCCCAATTCAGTCCTGCTGGGATCAAACCCTTATGTCCAGGGCCCTAGCTAAGGTGCCAAATCACACACTGGAAACCTACCAAGTGACATTTATTTTACAGAGGAAATCAGTAATATAGATAACTGGGCACATCTGTAATTAGCAAAAGGAAAATATATGCTTGGTTTTCTTTTTTTCCCTGCACAGTAAGGCTTTGTTGGGTGGTTAATTTGAGGTAATCATAAATGTTCATAAATTTTAATGGTAATTTCTTAAGCTCAAACTAAAGTGTTTTCTTTTTCATTTAATGGCTCAAATCTAATTAGAGACACACTTTGGAGTTGACCAGGAAAAGCATGGACCGATGTGACAAAGCTATCTTTGTATGTGCCTCTCTGATAGTACTGTAGACTGCTTTTCTGCAGAAGCAGATCTCTCCAGATCGCTTGTCTATGAATCTGTAGAGTTGAACTGAGGTATTTGTTTGTTTTGTTTTTTTTTATGTGGCTTTGCAGTATCTGTTCTAAGCTCAGTGTTTTTGCTATTGTGAAATGTTCAAAATAAGATGTAATTTTTCACAACAGTAGTGTAATAAAAAAATTCCATTACTCGCTGCGTGACATCAGATTAAAGATTAGGTTTTATCTCTGCCTCCTTACAGTGTTCAGTTAAATGATAATTACTGATGATTCTGTCAACATCCTACCAAGTAACTATTGCATTTCAGAGGCACATCCCAATGTAGGATGTTAAATTGCAATAGGACAATAGCAAATGTTTTTCTATGGCTATTTGAAATGCTAAACTACACAGATTTCTTTCCTTTATGATTTTTCTCATTGTCCTTTCACAGACATTAACACAACTCAGGCTGAGAATATAACATGACATGAGCCAACAGCAATATAAAAGAGGTCTTTGAAGCTGTTCTTTTTATCAAGCTTTACCCTTAACAGGGTTTCTCTGCTGTAATTTCTTTGGAGTTCTAGAGAATTACATTTCAAGTTCCATAATTGCAGCGGGGAATTGAAATCTTGTTTAAAAAAAAATAAAAAATTGAAGTATTCTGTTTTATTATCAGCTAGTGTTGATGGTGATGTTTCAAGTATTATTAAAAAATCCTGCTTATTATGAACGCCCATGAAAAGTACAACAGGCATTTAACTACTTTTTATCCATGCTTTTTGACCTCAGTGGAAGCATTTGAAAAGTTACATGCTAGCATGAACAAGACAAACCTTGTAATCCTAATTTTTTAATTGAAATTGAATTCTGATGGAAAATTCTTATTCTCTAAAATGTGATGTCTGTGATGCTGCTTTGTCTATCTATTTTCATGGTATTTATGCACATATTTATTTACATTCACTACTAGTTAGCTTTGTAAGTACAGACAGATGGTATATTCACAGTTTTTATGAACTTTGTGCTGAATTAAACGTGACTTTGCAATAATACATACTTTACCATGTTACCTGTTTTTTCCTAAACAATGGACCATGAAAATCTGATTGTATTTCTGTGTGCTTTTTGGAGTATTTAGGAGAAACTATTGAAACGGGCTTGTCTTATTTGTATTTCCAGAAGAGGGTATGGGGTACGCAGTTCCTCAGAATCCTTAGGTGATGCAGTCTCTTCCTTTTGGTTGTCCTCACATAAAAAGCTTGGGGAGGCTCAGCTGTATTCAGTCAATTTACATATGTACCTGCTTTACAGATGTTGTAGGTTATCTTTATCTCTCTGGGAAGTATGCAAATAGTATTGTATGTTTCTTTATCGTAACTGGAAAAACATTGTTTAGACCAATCCAAATATAAATTTCTTGAGAGAATGAAAAAAATCCTTCCTGCAGCTGAAGCTCATGATATAGGAGGTCTGTATTTGAAGATTTTTTTTTTTTCTTTTTTAAGGGGAGAGCTTTTTTATCTCCTGAGTAACAGTTATGGAACTGAAATTTATGCATGGTGTTTAAAAAGTGTGTGTTCGTTCTTTGCTTATTTTATCATATAAATGATGAACATATGGTCCTGGACCCTGAAATGGCATCAGAAAACTTATTTTGTTTAAGAAGTGAAATAGAGATTATATTACATCCTGTAGTATCGGTTTTGAAAACTCAGACTGATCTCTGGCCAAAGACAACCATGACAAATTGTTTTCCCCAATTTACAACTATGTTGTTTTCAACAAAAGAGTATCCAGGAATACTGCAGGTCATTTGACCACTACTCTAATTTAAAAATGCATCTAAAAGATCAGCATATTGTCTGTCCTGTTTAACAATAAGGTCTGTGTTTGTTTAGAAAGGTAATACTTCAGTATTGTTTGAGAACACATTAATTTAAAACCATACTAGGAAGTGTTAAAACAGTTTGTAAATATAAACAGGTGGTAGTTTACTAATTAGTTACATTTCATTGAAAGAGGAATACATAGTGGAAAACTACAGATGGTCAAGCTATTCCAGATAGCTTGTTACTTAGTCTTGTGACTGGGGTATGGAAAATTTTATTTTGCTTAAATGAAAATTACTTATAGCTGCATGCACTATGAAAGATTAAATCCTGACGTCTTGGTACATATATAATATGTAGCTGTATATGTATGTAATATGTATGTAGTTACAGCTTTTATGTGGTCACAATTCACATAATAACTCTGTTCCTTTTGGGGAAGGGCATTTAGATGCAGTTGCATACATCTTTACCTCCTTAAACCTACCTAGAGTGATATATTTGCCAGAATCCCTAAAACAAATAGAAAAATTGATGATTTCATGCCAAAAGTGCTATGTCTCATTACATCCTGTCTGTTACTGACCTACTTATTCCTTTCTTCCTATGTTATGAATATGTTATTCTAACCTCTTTTCCCAATTTCAGCATAAATGACTAATTTCTGATGCCTCTCCTAAGCTGCTGGTTCCTTCTTGATCAACAAAAATTATTTGTAGAAGGCCCTGAGAGTCCAGCAGTAGAGGTTTGTATAGATTATTGGAGAAATGGCTGAAAACCAGCCCAGCTTTGTACTGCTGAAGCACCTTTTCTGACCGCAGGTGTGGATGCTGTGCCCAGCTTCCCTGCTTACGCTGGGCGGCTTCACCGCTCTGAGGGAAGCATCAGTTCCAGAACAGATCATGCTGACAGCAATTTGATGCAATGACAGAATTACCCCATTTGTGACTTGGATATGAAGTTAGCCTACAGCCCTTTTGAAATTCAATTATATACAGTATATTTAAATGAAAAAAACTACAGTCTTAGGAGAGAAATCTGAATTGCTCATAAAGTTTTCTGTGGAACTCAATCAGGATTTTATATTATCCTCCATACATCCCCTATAATTGCAATTTGGCTTTTTTCTTTAGAAGCATTAAGCTCTGGCCTGTACCAGAACCCCAGCGTTTGCAAGCACTGAGACTCTAAAATAGAGTGTCTTATTTTATTTAACAGTAGGAAAAATCCATTGAGTAAGATTATCTTGAGGAACAGTGGATGGCACTGTTGGTTTGCAGCTATGAATCTGCAAAAATGAAGCAGGATAGGGAAACCTTCAAAAACAACCCTAAAACAAAACAAAAAATGCCGACCAAACACCCCAACTCCCCTCCCAAAACACTCTACCCTCCCAAAAAACCCCAAACTAAACTGAAACTTAAAGCAGTATCTTCTTAAAATGGATGGAGTAATTCTCAGACTCTACGTCAGTGCTCAGAAATTCTTGGAGTGATGAAAATAACACGTAAGATTCATAAATTCTTTAAACAAACAAACAAAAAGTACTAAGTTGGGTCATTTCTGTCTGTTCGCTTGAGATTGTGGTTTTGTCACAGGAGATAAAAAGCCCAGCTGGCTGAGGTGGGATTTAATGGTGGTGAATTAATTTGGCAAAAGCACTGGAAGCACAGTGTCTCCCTCGCTCAAGGCAGGATTTTTTGTATTGGTGGGTTTTGAGGTTTACTGCAGCAAGATCACACCTATGTAGAGGAGCAAAGGGAATGTGTTCAGTCATTTGGAAACTACTTACAGATGTTATCTAGAAAATAAGTTGTAGTTATCAAGTCTGATTGCTGGTGTGTGTGAAGGAGTGAAGGAGTTTATGAAGAAATAGGCAGCCTGGGTTTTAAGACCCTGGTCAAAAGCACAATGAGTCCTGTGGGATTCTTCTCACTTGTTGTAGCGAGTTTTGCATCAAGAGCAAAATGTTTTGCTGCATTTGAATGTTTGGTTCTTCATTTTTTAAAAGATGAAATGCATGTATGTTTTGTCCAATTTTATTTTAAAATGGGTGGTACACATTTGACCAATATGCCCTGGAGAAATCAGATACGGGCATGGCCAGTCTCCTTGTGAATGTGCAATAATCAGCCCAAATCACACGCACAAAAAAAATCTAGTGTTGAGCAAAGAACTTGCTATGTATCGGCTCTATGCCTTTATGCTTGGTTGTCAAACACTGAAATTTAATTTGATTCCTATCATGTAAATGTCATTTAAAGAGAGAGCGAATCTATTAAGGGGAAATATCACCAAAAGATGAATACCAGTGTCATTATCATTAATCCTTTATTTCTGATAATAGTAACATCTCCAAAGAGAGAGAAAAATTATTTGCAAAAGTTTTACTCAATTTTAAAATTATGAATTTAATGTTATAACATTTCCACAATCCACCAAATATCTAAGCCCTTGAGAATCATACAGATACTTGGTAGCTAAGAAACATGCAGCGCTATAAGTCTTTTATCCTTCTTTAGCAAGAAGGCACTGTTGCCGTTTGTAACAGTGATTATAAGAGCCTATTTAAAATTATGAGAAACTATTGGTTGACTAATTCACCACAAAAATAAACCCAATACCTGAAAAGAGAAGTAGTACCCTTGTGAATAATACCAAATAATTGAATTTAGCCTGGTATAAATATCAGTACAGCATTTCTTGTAGAGAATGACAGGACATGAACTATGAAGTTATCATTCAGAAATGTTTTTTATAGTTTGTGTTATTAAGAGGATTAGAATCTAAATACCACAAGATGACAGATAATGACTGTGTATTACTCTGAAGTCAGCGTGTTACTTATGGGTGTAAGAGTTGCTCTTCTTCATTCCTTGCTCCATGTTGACTAGAGGTAGGAAAGTTAAGATGTGAAGAGTAACAGGACAGCACTGTATGTTGCTTTTTTCCTTTCTTGTGAAAACTTCTGATCATGATTGCATCAACCCACTGATGAGAGACTGCTTCCTTCTATATGCACACACTGCTATGAAAGCTATACTTCAAAAGTGACAAAAACATTCATCTAGGTTGATAAACTTGTATTTTAAAAGGGTAATCATTATTGGACAAAAGTGGGGGTTTTTTGTTTGGGGTTTTTTTAGTGTTTGGGGTTTTTTTTTTTTTTGAAAGTACTGGTGCATCTCCTGTGATTGAGTTCTCTTTTACGATTGTATGTGCTTCGAGAAGGGACTTGTCCTAAATTAACACCTTTTAACACTGAAGTAGTGCAAAATATTGATTCCATAGCTATTTAATCTACATCCTGTAATCATCACGAAAGCCAGTTTTCATTTACCTAAACACATTAGTAGTCTAATAATACATTGCATTTAGGAGATGGTAATGAAATTATACTACTAACAACGTTAATTTTCCATATCTGAATTCCCTGCAACATCTCTCTAGCATTTGTGCCAGCTCCAAAAATATGACACACACAACAACAGTCATCCAAGCTATTTCTGGAGCATGTTTCTAATGTGCTGTATGGTGACAAGAGACATTTAATGCTTCACCTGCCAAGGAGACAGGGCCACTTTTACATACTCAGGCCATGCAGTGATCAGTTCAGCCTGCATTTGATTGTCTGTATAGATCCTTATTGCTTGTATAAGACTAAGAATTATGGATCTGTTTTAATTTGTAGAACCTTACCTTTTCCAGCCTGGATGCAAAAGGAACAGACTTCTTTGTCTGCACCAACATAAATCAGGATTAGGTGCTAGGAAGCCTTGTAACAGCCAAAGAAATCCTTCACTGATGTTTGTTTTTCTACTTGGTTAGCTGTAAGTAAATATCCACTGCAGGAAAAAAAAAGATATTTAGACTTTCAGTGTTAGGTAGGAACTTGGGCTAGTATGTTACCTTTGGTTTTCCTCTTTCTTTGTTTTCCCAATACACAAAACCAAGGTGGTTTCTAACTCACAAACTAAGACTTTTATTATCAGAGTGACATGCCTTTGGATTAGAATCCTTTGAGGTGATGAATATGGTTGTCAATTAAAAGACTATGGGAGGAAATGAAACGATTTAGTCATGGAGGAGGATAAGAAAAGCACAGTGGTGTAATTCAAAGAAAGGAGGAAAAAAAAATTATGATGAAATAGCTAGCTGAAACTAGCTTCAAAATTTAAGAATGCCAAGCCAATCCCTTTTTCTGCTCAAATTCCCGGAGAGGAAATTGAATGCGGCCCTCTGAAACGCTAGGGGAAATAGGCTGTGCTAATAGAAAAACCTCAACATGGATATCAGCCAGCAGTAAAGTAGAAAAATATGGGTCTGTGCCAAAAAATCACACTAGAGATATTGAGGAAAAATGCAACTTGAGTGTTGCACTTGTCCAGCTTGTAGATCCTGATACATCTTGATTCTAGGTATGCTTTTTTGTCACTAATTTCTAAATAGGCTCTGATTGATGTTGTTTGTTATTTAATTTGTTAAAAGTGAAATATCTCCAGGAATGGCTATGATGAAAAAAGAAAATCTAAAACAAGTCTGGTTAGACTGAGAACTGGCATCACACAATTTATGGATTGCAGATTATTAAATATGCATTGTTATGTACTACATATGTATGATTGCATAATATGGTCTATCTGGGTAGACAAAGTGTTTCCATTAAATGAGTGAAACCTTATTCCAAAGAGTATTCCATTTGAGTATATTTAAAAGCCATGTTGTTGCACCAAACCAATACTTAAATAATTATTATTAATATTCTGTATATCACTTTTAGGTACATCCACAAAATTCGCATTTCAGAGTTGGTATAGAGAAAGAGGGCTTTCCGGGAGGTGATATCCACAATAGCATAAAATAACAGAATCACAGAATCATATGGGGTTGGAAGGGACCTCTGGAGATGATCTTGTCCAACCCCCCTGCCAGAGCAGGTCCACCTAGAGCAGGTTGCACAGGAACATGTCCAGGTGGGTTTTGGATGTCTCCAGAGATGGAGACTCCACCACCTCTCTGGGAAGCCTGTTCCAGTGCTCTGCCACCCTCAAAGTTCCTCCTCATGTTTAGATGGAACTTTCTATGTTCAAGTTTGTGCCTGTTACCTCTTATCCTGTCACTGGGCACCACTGAAAAAGACTGGCCTCTTCTTCTTGACACCCATCCTTTAAGTATTTATAAGCATTGATCAGATGCCCCCTCAGTCTTCTCCAGACTGAAAAGACCCAAGTCCCTCAGCCTTTCCTCATAAGGGAGATGTTCTAGGCCCCTAGACACTTCCCTGTCCTTCTTGTATTGGGGAGCCCAGAGCTGGACACAGTGCTCCAGATGGAGATTCCCCAGGGCAGAGTTAGAAGGGCAGGATAACCTCCCTCAACCTGCTGGCCACATTCTTCCTGATGCACCCCAGGATGCCATTGGCCTTCTTGGCCACAAGGGCACATTGCTGGCTCATGGTCATTCTGTTGTCCACCAGGACTCCCAGGTCTTTTTCCTCAGAGCTGCTCTCCAGCAGGTCAGCCCCAACCTGTACTGGTGCATGGGATTATTCCTCCCCAAGTGCAACACCCTACACTTGCCCTTGTTGAATTTCATCAGGTTCCTCTCTACTCAACTCTTGTGCTGATACCGTTGTTTGCTTTCTGCATGGCTATATTGAAGTGTCTATTTCATCTAAAAATAACAGTAATTTTGAGGAAAAAAGAAAAAAAAGGTCAGTAATGGTACAAGTAAACAAACCTTGAAAAGGATGCAACCAGTAAATGCTGAGTGTGTCCTACTGGCAATATGATGAGCTAAATGTTATAGTACCTTTTCAAGTCTAATTCCTGTTTACATATTAGCAATCGCTCTGCAGGTTTCACCAAACTTAGGTTGATGTGAAACTGTTATAAGCAAAGCCAGGTCTTATGATCTGTTAAAACCATGTTTGGTTTGGGGCTTTCTGAAGTCTAGATTGTGGTTGGCTAGTACATAGGACTTCATAGAGATGCGATCCTGAAGAAGACTTAGTGTATAGTCAGGTTTGGTAAACAATTGTAATCTTAAACCAGATGAGGAGTTGTGCTGAAGGCTACAGGACTAGTTATGCAATTAAATCTATGGAACACAATGATGAGATCTAGCCTTCCACTGGAGTCAATGCTTCTTACTATTGATGGCTTTTTCCCTTCATCAGATTGTTCTTTTTCCTCCCCTCTTTTCCAAAGCTCTTTAAGAGTCCTGGGATAGTCTGTCCTTTACAGCGCTGGTTGCCGGACAGGGAGATGTGGTTCAGTGGTGTGATTTTTTTGTCCAGAACTGGTCCTCTGGGCTATGCTTTCATAGCTGAGTATTCATTTTTACTTTTTCCTGGTTCAGACCTATGTCTCTATAGAATTTCCAATCAGTTCTCATAATAATTAGATGCTTCTTGGCATGTATCAGTTTGTTGAAGTAAATGTTGTGTTGGAAGACCATGGTGAACTTTTGTCAAGAAGTGTTTTTTGGGCCTTGACTAGCCTTCCTGCTTAAGCTGTGATTAACCTGTATTAGCCAATAAGCTGACAGGTCAGATGGGTAGGAAACATAGAGCCTAATAAATCTCTCCTACAGGAGCTGTCCTGCTTAGTGAAAACCTGTTTTTATTGAAGCAATGACCTGAATCCTGGTTATGAATATTTGCCACATTCCTAATCACTGAAGAGTTTCTCTCTGTTTTCTCTGCTTTCTTGTGTATATAACTACTTGACAAGCTGGAAGAGAAACTGCAAAATAGACACAGTGAATTGGGACTTCAAATCTGTGACTGAGATTACCACTTGGGGAGCTCTGGTGACCTTTAAAATCTCATCTCCAAACAGCATATTGCTTCTTCTGGATAATCCCATTTTTC
Organism: Xenus cinereus; assembly: GCA_025774025.1. Lineage (NCBI taxonomy): Eukaryota > Metazoa > Chordata > Aves > Charadriiformes > Scolopacidae > Xenus > Xenus cinereus. The sequence continues at coordinate 8,996,237 of JAOXJK010000077.1, forward strand.
TTTCAAAAAATTGGGAAGTTTTGTACTTAAGTGCAAAATGGAGTATTTTTCATGCTTTGAAAGCTAAGGAATACTGTTTATGTCTAGATGAGAAACAGTGGTGTTTTTTAGAACCAAATGTGTTATGTTTCAAATTGACCTCAGCAAAAGGAGTGATCTTTGTGGTAAAATCACTTCATGTGAAGATAAAGCTCATTATATCATTCAGATGACATCAGTGTCAATAATATGAGAAACAGGAGATGGGATGTATTTGCTTCATAAAGAAAGAAAACCTTTTGAAGTTACAAAAATAAAGACAACATCTTAAGAAAAATAGATTTCAAAACGCTACCAGCAAATGGCTGAGTCATTGAACATTAAGTTCTAGAGAGATTTAACAACACTTGTACAAAAAATAAAGATGTATTTTGATATATACAGCTGAACATCAGGAGATGGCAGTAGTGCTTGCTGAATTGCAAAATAAGAGTTTGGGGAGAAACCCTAGAAATTAAGCTATTATGTAAGTTTGTCAAAGCAGATAACGGTATTCTAAATTATTAGAACTGTATGCAGTCATCCTGTTTTATTTGCAAGTTTTATTCACTATTTGATATGTTTAGTATATAATTCATTATTTTTTTATTTAGAAGTGCTGAAAACTGCCATGTATGTTTATCAACAACATTGATACTAGGATTTTGAAAGACTTCCTAGAACAAATGTTTGATTTTTGTCCTTGACCAAATTTATTATTTATGGCTCTTGAAAGGTTAAAACATCAGTCTTATTCAGGATGTCAGGTTTTAGCAAGTACTACATAAAATAGGAGTCGCTGCTTGCTAGACACAAAACAATACTGCTTTATATACAGTCATTGAATTTTACTGAGATGCGTGTGACTCAGAAATATGTACTTGAACTCATTCTATAAAGTAATGAAAGGGAAGCTCTTCTTTTTTATGCAGAATTTCCACATGTGATCTTTGCATTGTAAAGTATCTTTGGTTTCCTTCAGCATGTATCTGATACTTAAAATTTATTTTGGAGGCTAATTACAGTCTAAATGCTTTGAAACGCCCCAAAGGGGAAAAAAAAAATCTTTTTATGAAGTTAAAGGAAGCAAATTTCAGAGGAAGTGGTTATGTTTTATTAGTGAAATATAATTCAATAAATGTTGAACAGTAGCATATAATGTGTAGTTAATAAATGAGGCTATGTGAGTTTTTTCGCATTTATGGAAGAGAAAATATTGAAATGCAGAAGCTCAAAGTATTGTGATTCTGGAGAAAGTATGTTCGTAATTGATCATTATTCTGAGAATACTGTTGTTATCCTTAAGGATCATGAACAGCCTTGGATTTTTAAAGGCAGACATATCCACACATTAAAAAGTTAGCATTATTAAATAACAGACACTACAAAATACGCCTTAGTATTCCTCAGCAGGACGATAGGATACTGAGGAAGCCCTTTGGTAAACCGCGTGCACCTGTCCCATACAGAGCACCAGCAGGAGTTGTTCAAGCTGCCACATGGTAGGTCAAACCTGTCTGTGCTGGATCCTGTGGCTGCACAGAAATCCAGTCCCAATCATGGGATATGGACCCATGAAAACTGAACAACTCTTTTTTTTTTTTTTTTTTTTTTTATTCCCCTACAGTAGGACATGGAGATAAGGTTGGGACCTTCTCTTTTGGAGGCGGGCTGCACTTGGGTAGGTTTAAGACCATCAACAAGGCAGTTATGGTAGATCTTAAAACTTGTGGGCTGAGCCCTTTGCACTGTTGTTTCATCAGGACCGAAGCTGGTTGCTCTTCCAGTTGTGCTGATTCAGGTATTGAGAGACCATACCTGAAACTGCACCATGCATGTTCAAAGGTTAGAAAGGCATATCAGAAAAAAATAGCAGTCAAAACACAAAATATCACACAGCTTCTGGCAGGCTGCAGCGTAGAGGCTTCCTAAACTGGAGGAAGTTGCATTCAGCCTATTATGTTAATCACCTTTTGAATTTGTGTAATCAGTTTTTAAATCCATCTTCATTGTTGGCTGTGGCAGTCAATCCAATAATTTATTTACATGTATGTGGAAAAGATTTTTTTATTCTAATCTTGCTGCCTGAAAAATTCATTTGGCGTCCACTAGTTTTATGAGAAGTAGTGACTAATCATTCCCTATTCATCCCTTTTCACTTGGCATTTTTCCTCAGTTGGGGAGCCTGGCTCTATTTAAACTCTACTTATATTGAAGCCTTTATATAGCTCTGATGATCCTTGTTTGCTCTTCCCTTTTATCGTGTCCTTCCTGAGATGGATCAGTCAGAACTACATGTGCTGTTCAGGATGCAGGAACAAAAATAATTTATGTAATGGAATAATTAGATTATTTTTTCTCCTTTTCTCTATTTCTTTACAAAAAATTCTTGACATTATGGTTGTGATCTTGCTGGCTTCTGAATGATGTTCAAGGCCAGGCTGGATGGGGCTCTGAGCAACCTGGTCTAGTGGGAGGTGTCCCTGCCGATGGCAGGGGGGTTGGAACTCGATGATCTTTAAGGCCCCTTACAACTCAAATCATTCTATGATGTGCTGATCTTTCAGGGAACTATCCACAAGATACCCTTCCTAAGTAGTTATGAGCCAAATACTGTGTGGGTATAGTATAGTTACTTTTTTCTCTGTTTATGGTGTTCTGTATTTGTCAACACTAAATTGCATTAGGTATTTTGTCAACCAGTCTCTCAATATTACAAAATCCTTGTGCAATTTTTTTGTAGCCTATTATAGGTTTTACTACCCTGAATAATTTTGTATCATCATTGGATATTATCACCTCTCTATTCATCCTCTTTCCAAAGCACTTATGTGTGTCTCAAATAGCACAGGTTCCTCTACAAAGCTGTGAACGTGACCTCCATGTTTTGAACCATCTTTTAGTCCTGCTGTTCCTCTACAGCTCCGTTGTTTATCCCTTTCAGCTCTTCAGGGGGATAATGAAGTAGGAAAAAGGCTTTTAAAGTCACAGCTGTTAGATTTTGTTTACTTTTTCTGTTGTATTTCAGGTCAGAATATTTTAGTCTTTTGGCTACTTGTAATTTTCTTTTGGTGAGTTTTGACACTGTCGTGCACTTTGTCTTTTTGATATGAAACTTTTTTTTAGTAGGTTGTTTTTTCTTTCTTTTCCTTTGAGGGATGTTGAATTTGAGTACCAGGTAAGAATGCAGTGTCAGAGTGGTTACATCGTCTGGCACAATGTTTATGTCTAAATCAAGAACTCATGGGATTTTCTGACTAGCCGCTTCGAAAGAATCATTATTTATGTGTTTAAAGATGTTTTTTTCTGTGATCTGACTTCCCATTTCACTCTCAGTGTATTAATCGGTTGTATTTTATTTGCACTATCATTTTTTTTCCTTTATGCAGATAATGAAGTTCTGCAGTACTTGTTACACTGAGTTTATTTTATTTGGTTGTAGGCTTTCTTTCATAATAAGGCATTTGTCTGGCACAACCAATTCTGTCATTCCTACCAAGTCAGTTTTGAAATATTAGTGTTCCAGTTGTTCTCAGAGAAAACAATTTTGCAGTATTTTTGTCATTATATTATAACATAGTTGCTGAAAGCGTTAGTAATTTTGTAGTGTGAAGACCTGACATCATGTCAATATTATGTCTCTTTGTAACTGGACATTTGGAAGATATATGTGGTGACTGAAAGCTGTTATATCTGTTCATTCTGGGCTTCTCTCTGACAGAGGTTTATTGACTTATCAGGGGAACTGGAAAAATTTTTTGATCTGACTTTATCACAATGGTACTTCTTTATTATTATTTTTTGTTTAGGAGAAAATATTATTATGTCCAATCCTGCTATTAACCACATGACTCAGGATTTTTTTCCTAGTCTTAGTTTGTCTTTTTTAATACTTCTCTTTATAGTAGGTGTAGCTGGAAGAGTTTGGAGAATGGCAGATATGATATATGTTGGTCTGTTTGACAGTGCAGCTAACAAAGGCAGCCAACAGACATGGCAATTTGCTCTGCACATAGAGGGGGGTCAAAATCTTGGTCAAGGACACTGTATGTGTGTTCAACAATGGTGGTCACAGGCCCCAGAGCATTCATGCCCTCTGGCACGTCAGGGGGCTTGACTCAGCTGCTGTCCTGCCCAGTATGTAGCTTCTTAGGCTGTGGGGGCAAGGAGTGACTGGGGCCTGTCACTGAGCCTGGGGCAGGGGGAGGTGGTCTTCTCATGTGCTTACAAGATTGGGAAATGGAAGACTCCTGTGACAGTGAAGGCTGGAAGCTGGTGTTTTGTGGCACCAGGAGGAGGCCTGCTCCTCTGCCAGCAGATTGGCAAGTACAGAATAGGTTTAGTGCCAAAACAGCAGGTAAGAGCCTAGGACATCAGCCTATCAAAGTATCTAAGCTGGTTTAGCCTGAGCCATGCAGGAGGTCTGTAAGGAAGAGGTGAATTATCATTCTGGGAGACTTTTTGCTGTGTGGGACAGAGGAACCCCATCTGTTGACCTGTCCTGGGAGATTTGTGGCTTGCCAGGGGCTTGGGTCTGGGATGTTGTGGAAAGACTGTGGAGATTTTCTTAGCCCTTGGACTATTATGCCCTGCCATTCTTCTATGTGGGCACCAGCATTATTGTCAGAGGAGACCTGGAGCATATCAGCTGCAATTGCATGGCTGGTGGTTAACAGTGTAGAGGCCCATCTGATTTTCTCCTCAATCTTTGCCCATGAGGAGGAAGGGTTTGAGAAGGAGTAGATGGATTCTGCAGGTCAACAAATGGTTGCACAGCTGATGTCAAGAACAGGGATTAGTCTTTTATGAACATGGAACCAACTTTGAGGATCAAGGGCTGCTGGAAAAAGGGACAGGATCCATCTGACAAAGTGGATCCCCTCCACTAATCAGTAGAATAAAATCCTTTCATGCACCAGGTATCTATAAAACCGTATCTTGATGTGAGAATCAGGATCACAGCTTCCAGAAAAGAAAGGATTTCCTACCTACTTCATGTGATGGCCTTCTCAAGTTTGGGAGGCTTTGGCTACTCACTAGAAGCTGTTGCTTTGACAACAGCAAGGAACATTTTCTATGAAGTTCCACTAACGATGAATTTAGTGTTATAATGGGATCTCTGGTAATGCAAAGCTTTCACCTGTGTAGCTACATAAAAGTACATGAAAATGTTTTCAATTTGTCAATGGGTAAGATTTTTTTTTAATGCCTTTTTGTAGAAATTAGGAATTAGTTGTTAGTTCCTAACTAAAAGTAAAAAAAAAATTGTTACTTGGTGCTGACAGTAATGTCAAATACTGTCTTGTCTGTGATTTTCTTTTAGGGAACACTTGAAAAAAATCATGGCAAAATGTTATACAGAAGTCTGGTTTCCTGGAATCTTTTCAAGTTTAGTCTAGTTTTTGATTTTGACAAGATTTGGGTCTGTTTAAGCATTGCATTGCTCGATAATCTTCTTAGCGCAACGACAGATAATGTTAGATATTCCTGCTGAGTAATGTTCTCCCACCATTAAACATACTGCTCTGCTAAACTAATTATAATGCTGCCTTAATTTGGAGGGCTTTTAACACATTTTTAATTAATGGTTCTGCAACTAATTTACAATCTAAAATAAATTAGATTCCATAAGACCTCTCAATTCTGCTGCTCTTAACCCTGTGGTCCTCAGCTGTCATGTCCTACTATAGAGGTGTCTGAGTCCTCTCATGCCCACTGTTTGGTTTGTTACCTTCTCTCTTTGCTCTTTAAGCCATAAAGAAGGGGTGGTAAATGACAGATTGATCTGTAGACTGATACTTGTGCCAATATGGTGGCAGTAGTATGTTGTTGCTCCAGAGTTTGCTTGCATCAGCATTAATTCCCTTAAAAAAGAATGCAGATAGTCATGGCAACAACTTTCTTAATAGGTGTCATGGTGAGTAGTGAGGACTTCATTTATGTAGTTAGACAAATCAGGCTCTGCATAATCTCGGTTAGTGCCAAGTGCCTTTGGAGTGGTCGTTTTGCTGCCTTGACTTGATTAGGAGACTTTTTCTCTTGGTAGAGATGAATCCATTGTTGTGCATTCCATAAGAAAGCTTATGCTGATACATAAAGGAAGACTCTCTGGGCAAGAGTAGAAATGTTTGATTATACAACATGACATTATAGTCAGGTAAGAAACATTACATCACTAGCAATAGTTTAATGAAGATTGCTGAATGCTTTCTCATGTGTCCCTCTCTGTACAAGCACTGAATTCATGTTCAGCCTTGATTGAGTGAAATCTTTAAAGATCTAGCACTTTTTTGTAGCATTTTCATGAATATGAAAATGAGGAATGCATTTCGAATGATGAATAATAGTGAAACTATTAGGATTAATAG
>JAOXJK010000077.1:9011593-9039157 GCA_025774025.1 Xenus cinereus
AGAAAAGGACCTGGGGGTGTTGGTCGACAGCAGGCTGAACATGAGCCAGCAGTGTGCCCAGGTGGCCAAGAAGGCCAGCAGCATCCTGGTCTGCATCAGGAACAGCGTGGTGAGTAGGACTCAGGAGGTGATCGTCCTCCTGTACTCGGCACTGGTGGGGCCCCACCTTGAGTGCTGTGTCCAGTTTTGAGCCCCTTACCACAAAAAAAACATTGAGGTGCTGGAGCGGGTCCAGAGAAACGCAACGAAGCTGGTGAGGGGTCTGGAGAATAAGTCTTATGAGGAGGGGCTGAGGGAGCTGTGGTTGTTCAGTCTGGAGAAAAGTAAGCTGAGGGGGAGACCTTATCACTCTCTACAGCTACCTGAAAGGAGGTTGTAGAGAGGTGGGGGTCGGTCTCTTCTCCCAAGACACCAGCAATAGGACAAGAGCATATGGCCTCAATTTGTGCCAGGGGGGTACAGATTGCCCAGGGAAGTAGTTGAAGCACTAACCCTGGAGGTATTTAAAATACAGGTTGACATAGTTCTTAGTGACATGGTTTAGTGATGGTTTTTCCTCAGGGTTAGTTTAATGGTTGGACTAGATAATTTGAAAGGTCCCTTCCAACCTAGACGATTCTATGATCTCCTACTCAAGAATATGCTTGTATACCAATAGGGATAATCCCACAGTGAGTAGAGATCGTGTATCTCAAGCAAATAGTACCCTCACATAAGAACAATTGACTCCCTGTGTAATTACTGAAACACCTCAATGGAGTTGGGACTGTGTTAAAGAAATGTGTGATCTGGCACTGGAACAGTCAATACTGAGTTAGTGCTACACCTGACAAATAAGGTAAATTCCACAGTTTTTGTGTGTAGTGACCATTGCTATTGGTTGCAAACAGAACATTTCTAAAATTGAATTATTTTAACAGAAAATGGGGAGGGAAACAGAAATCAGTCAATCTTTCAGTATGTATTTGCAAAGAACAGTGAAATTCTTTCATCACAAGTAATTTTTAACTAAAATATGGTAATTACTCATTTTAAAAGGCTATTTGTTGACTGTTCCTTGTAAGTGAGGATTTGGGTTTTTCACTAGTAAAATAACAGAAGTTCTAATACTTGTAATGCTAATTGTAACACTGACTTTATTGGGAGGAGACTGTGTATGTATAGAGCAGATATTTTCCAGTACAAAATAGTGTTTGCAATAATCACCGTAACAACTGAATACAAGAATTTTTGTTCTAAAATTGACCCTGCAAAGCAGGCCTTGCTGCATAATTGAAGGAAAGAAGCATGTTTCCTGTTTGCTAAGCCTGTTCTTGATTTGCTGCTTTATGTGAGAGGCAAAGGTCTGCTGTTTATGCCAGTTGTTTTCTTGAATGCCATTTGAAATTATTTTCTATGAGTTAAGCTGTCTCGTTAAGCCTTTTTAAAATAAAAATATAAATCGGGAATGATACTTCATTTACCTTAAAAATATTTGTATTTCCACATAATTGTCACTAAACTGCTTCAAATACTTGGACTGTTTAGTTTTGGTTTTCATTTCCTTCCAAGTTCTTAAATATGTGTGTCACTTAAACAAGTTGTTTTCAAATTATAAAATGATTATGAGTGCTTCTCTGGCCTATTCAACCTTGTCTCTGTGAATCTGTCCATTGAAAAGTACTGATTTTTATTTTTGCTACTTAAAGAAGGGTAGAGAATCTCCCAAACACAAACAATTCAGTTGCAAACTTATCATTTGAACAGGCTAAATGTCTCCATATGCCATATAGTCCGCTCCTACGTCTCTGTGAATGCTGCACAAGAGGATATTATGCGAAGTCCTTGGTCTAGTTTTGTAACAGAATCGTACGATCGTGTTCATTCTTGGATGTCTGTATATGCATGTCTGGGCTCAAGATTATATATTTATTTAGCTTTGAATTATTTGGGATTGAAATAAATGCTCAAACAGTTGACTTTTGTTTCCCCAATTCAGTAATTAATCATATTAGGCAATAAGTAGTGAATTATACAGCAGTCAGTGTTTCTTCATTAGAAATGAAAAGGAGTAGATTTGTCCAATGTATGAGCCCAAGAAGCAAGTTAGTTATTCTGTCCCCAAATCAGCCAACTTCCATCACTTAATCAGAATTTAGGAATCTTGTAACTCTCAGGACAGTGTGCTCTTTGTGGGGCGACTCAGGTTATAGATGTTGCCAGAGGGTGGTTGAGATGGTCTTCTGAACTGTCTTTCTGAGGTCTATGTCTCAGAAGCTTCTTCATACAGGGGATACAAACTTAGATACACAAATCAAAATCTTGAATGCAAGTGGGCATCTTTTTTAAGTTTAAATCATCATCCATATTCTGTTTCATTATGTATCTATTTAAATTAATACATGTGATAAACTTATAAATATCTTAGAGCTGTCTATTTCCAAGACAAGAAAGAGAATTTCAAGCAATTTCCTGCATTCCTGTCTTATGGCCTTGACGTTGATGGGTTGCATTTGTTCACAGTGACAAGTGAACTTGGTGGAGGCTGGCAGTCTAGTTCTCGAAGCAGAATGAATGGTAAGTGTTCCTTAAATTGTTTGAAATGATAGATACCTGCCACAGTGTGGTAAATTCAATTTGAAATTACATTGTGGATAGCGCATGCACATTTTGATTTTGAACTGAGTAATGCACAAGGCCCCAGTGCCTCCAAACACGTCGTGTTACCTGTTGTAATAAATGTAACTAGATTCTGCTCTAGTAGAATGGCATAAATCTAAAATAATTGTCCTCAGTTTGGTGGAGCTGCACCACAGTAACTGCATTCCAATTCTGGTGTGAAGTTATTGTTCCCCTCTGCTTCTTAAATTAGAACTTATTTTGTAAGTTACTCTATTTACATAATGTCACCTGGAAAAGCAGAATCCATGAATAGGACTTCACTAGTGCTGTTGAATATAATGGAGGATGTTTGTCTTTGTGGTAATGGGCAGTGGTGTAGAATTATATGTTCAATTAAAAAAAATCCTCTAGTTGGGCTATTCAGGTCTAATTAATTCCTTTTTTCTTCTCCCCTGACTTACAATGTAATTAATCTCTTATTGAGAAACTTCTTTGTTGTTTTTTGCTAAATTCCAATTAAAAAGTTGCATTATTATATTAAAAGCAGACGCAAGTTCAAACTTTGATTTCTCAGCAATCCTGTTATGTGAGTCAAGGTCCAGCTACCTGATGGGTGTCCTGGGGAATCAGATAATAAATCACTAATTCACCACGTTTCCCCAAGACACATAATGAGAAAGAGGATGAATTGCTTAGTATTCCAGTATGTGCAGGGCCATTTAGGTTGAATGGGACAAAATCCATTTGTGCATTTTGGAACTTATTGGAGTGGAGAATCCCAGAGGAGTCGCTGCGTAAGAAACTTGTTCACTTTGTTGGCAGTTAAAACTGATGCTTTGTCCTTGAATTTGTGGGCTTTTTTATATGTGGGCTGGATAACTGCAAACCCCTAGCCCTTTTGTTGCAAACGACAGTATTTCACAGTGCTCAGTTCGTTTTTTAATGCCTAGTGTACCTAGTGTACGTGTAGGACCATATGAAGCTAGACAGAATCTGTGAATTAACAAACACTATTATATTGAGCTCATATAAGTAAACTTATTACAGAACAAGTAAGCCTGTCATTTAAGTACAGATAAGTAATATATCTGAGGAGTGTATAAGTATCATATCCAAATGAAAATTTTTTAAAGTTGGCTTTGGTGATTAAACGGTTATGGCTTCAGTCATCTCCTGCAGTTGAGAAAGGGCTACCATGAATATTTATGAAGTAAGGCATGCATTTAGGTGATGTTTCAATGAAAACTGTGAGCAGAAAAAGGCAAAGGCATAGGAACTTCCAAAGATTACTGTGCTTTGAAGCAAAATGGGGATTTTGGATGCATGCAGAAGACATACCTGCCTTACTGGAATGCTTTATTATAGTGGAAGTAGTTGCTAAAAATGTGCCTTTTTGCATTAGGGCTTTGCCTTCTCTATTCAGTATGAAATGTAGAGAGTGAGGATGGTATCTCAGTAATGCCACAAATGGCCTAGAATGTATTTACATAGTTAAAGCTTTCAATAGTACCTACATAAGTTTCTATAGTGTAAACTTACATTGAAACTTGTTTAAAAAATCTGCATCACATTTTTTCATGTGGACATGAAAAATGTCTACAGGTCTTACACATTTTTACTGCAGAAGACTGTATAAAGTCTGCATTTTCAGGAATATTTCCTCAAAAAATTCCTTTGGCTCTCCCTAGAATTGTATAGGGACTTTGTGCAAATTCTCTCTGCTAAAATTTACTTTTCAACCTCTCTGTTGTGCTTAGGGGCATTATCCTCAAAATATCAATTAGCATTTCATTGCACTACTACACTGTACTGCTGCATGCAAGAACACGAAACTTTTCTTATTCCTCAAGACTGCTAAGTAAGACTTACTTACCAAGCAGTAATCCATGGTTACAATATGAAATGAGAACACATGATTGCAGAAGAAAGTTTTCATAGCATTTTAGGTGTACCAAATTGCCCAGATAAGAGACTTATAATGTGCATTTTTGCCCAAATGGTTGCTAAACATACCATAATTGTGGTTAGGAAATGTCACTTGCCAGCTCCTTTTGCTTAGAAAAATGCAGAAGAACTAGGAAGGCAATGAGGATTACTGAACTATTAAAATTCCATAAAAAGATCAACTGTATGTGCAATGAATACAAACAGTTGGTCATTGGAAATTTGGAATACTTTTGTTGTAACGAATGCTTATGATAGGCCAATTGATTTATGCTATATTCAGGTGTTGTTCATCAGTCACTTTTGGCATGTAGATGGAGGCTTGTCTGTGGGGATTTCTGTGGCAGGGAGAGGTGTCTGACTATAGCTCATTGTTTTGCTCGTCAGGTCTCTGTCACTGCTTTCAAATTCACTTGCAGGAATCCTCTCAGGATGGCCCATCCCCATAATAACAATTGACTTTATAAAGCTGACTGACTATTTGTAGCTTCATTCTGTATCACAAGACAAGGTTTAAAATTTAAAAGCTGATTCATGAGTGAAATAACATTATGTTACACTGTGTGAAGTCACCTATACCTCGGTGCATATATGAATATATGACATAAATTGAAAAATCTAAACTTGCTTCAATTTGGTCCCACAAAGGTAATAAAATCTCACTTTGGCAAAATGTTACAGCAACACTAATACTGAACGTCTTCTTTTGATTGTCATCTTTTCAGTGTTATATGTGGGAGATAAGTATCATGAAGGAATTAAACCTCTCTCTCTCATTAGTCTTATGAAGTGCTTAAAACTCCTAAAATAAATTATTCAGCAGATTCAAATATTTCTAGATTTAAATACAGATTACTTATTTACTACTTCAGTAGGCATTAGGTATCAAAGGTAGTAGATCCCCAAGGAGGCTTGCTCAAAGTTGCAGCACTGAGCTCTCAGATGTCTTTTATCTGAGTTGCCTACATTTAAAATTGTAAAGAGTTAGCCTAAGAGTGAGACTTGCAAAGGTCTGGATGCTTGGTAGGGAACCAGCAAATAACTGACTATTGACTAATCAACACAACTAATTCCATCTTCTTTTGTAATATGGACATTTATCTTCACTAGAGATACGTAATTAATTACTTTCTACTCAGGTCCAATTTCCAATGCCTTTGTATGTCTTAAGTCTTTGCATGTTTTAAGATTGCCTTAAGTAGGGCCAGCCGAAATGTCAGCAGTCGTGATCAAATTTTGAATAAAATAGTCCAGTCTGCATCACTTCAAACAGCAGAGAGGGTGGGATCTGTTGTTGTTCTCAGTACCACAGGATATTTAAGTTATGAAAGTAATGTGTCTATTCATATTGTGAGAAATGAGTGAACTTTTTACCCTTGCAATAGCAGTAGCGATCTTTGAACATTCCTTTTCTTCCAGAGTAATTCAGCATGATTATAATTGCAATCCATGAAATTTCTAGTTTAGAATTAAAAAAAAAAAAAAAGGCAGTTAGGAAAAATAGAAATAGCCTGATTCACAACTTAAAATATATTTAATATTTTTTAGGTAAAGTTATTTTATGGTGGTGAATAAAATTCAGCATTTCAAAACCTAGTTTCATTGTGTTAGGCCTTAGTAATAAACAGGAAGACAAGGACAGTAAAGATTTAATTGGCTTATCTATATCAAATGAACATGGAGATTTTGCTGTATAGTATAATATTTCAGAGCTGTTACAGATTTTTCTTTTTAGTAAGAAGAGTTTGTGTTGAATTCTGAGAAGTTTCAATAGTGCATTTTTAATATCTACTTTAGCAGGTAAAATGTTCCTTCATTGAAATACACAGTAAATCAAGAAAGCTTGGTTTGACTGCTTGAGTGTGCTATAAGCACAGTAATCAAAGAAATAAGGAGGTAATATTTTTGGTTCCAATAGTAATATTTCTTTTGAAACAGGTAGGACTACAATACATGGTGGTATTTCTGCTTTTCAGAATTCCAAATGCACTGCTGCCTCACTAGTGTGCTTTCTTCTTCCAAGAATGAATTTTCAGAGCTGTTGAATATTATGGGGATCAAAGCATCTCTTACAGTGTCATTTTTGTTTCTGAATACGGTCGTCTGGGCCAAAATTTCTTCCTATCTCCCTTGCATTTGTTATACCGTGTAATGTTTGATTCTGATCATAGCATCAAAGAGGTGTAATTCCTACACTTCCCCAGGACTGTAAAGTCTGTTATGTATTGAGACTTTGTCTTCAACTTGAAATGATATATGCACACAGTAATGATAGGTTACGCATGTCTGTATACAACATACCTGGGTTATGTTTTATTTCTTAAAAACTGGAATGAAACTTCTCCAGCATTTAACATCTATAAAAATATCTAATCAAAACCTGGTAGATTTTGTTGTCTGGGAAAGCAAGGCTAGTAATGGTTAGGGATACAATTCCAGCAGCTGACTAGTGCAGCACCAATTTCCAGAGGAAGCATGAGCACTGAAAGTTTAACAAGGTGAAAATAATATTTAAAGGGATTGATGAAAGAATGCTGTGGGCAGCTTAGATGTCTGACTATATTAAGCAATCATGGTTGGAATCACTGACCATGCTTTTAATAAGCTCAGATGACAAGGCAAATAAGTGGGGCTTATTATGAAAAAAAATCTAAAAGGATTTAACCTGATTCTGTTCTCTGACTCTTAGAAAAAACTCTTATTTCTCTAATCAACAACGAATTTATGTGATGGGGAACAAATGTCTTCTGAGGAGAAAAAAAAAAATATTATATAATGAAACATTATATCCCAAGGGTCTCTTCCAACCTAAATGATTCTGTGATTCTGTGATTCATTGAAGATACAGGGATTAAGCCCTAAGAATCTTCTCTGGGAGACACGTTAATTTTTCTAACCTCATGCTTTAAGAGTTGGATATTTTGTGATGTAAGACTCCTTTTGAGACTAAGCTGAAATAAAACAGTACCTGATAGCTAGTACAAATACAATGGGAATATTTTCCCTTCATCCTCATTCACCTAGTGAAAATAAAGATCAGTTTTAAATTTACCTTTTGAATACTTCAGATTTGTTTCTGAAACAGAGCATACATGATAAATTACAAAATTTTAGCCTAAAAGGTCTTACTCTCTTGCTCTTCCACTAAGAGGCTTGAAGGTTAGTTTAATTGCTTGAATTATACTAACCTCAAATATTCTGAAAGTTAGAATTAATTTTTCCTACATCCCCTGGAGTTCTGAAGGCAATTCTTAGGTCAGTTTCACTAAAAGATATGATATTTGATTACCATTAAATGTCACGCTACCAATGGTCCACCTAATATGTGATATATTCTGCTACATAATGCTCCTGAGGAGATAATGTGGTAAGACTCATTAACTCGCTTCAGTGCTGCACGATGCCCGATGAAGGAACTGAACAGTAAAACGAAATAGATGCACACAAACTGTAAACCTTAGATGCTGGAGTACAATAGGTAAAGTTGCTACATGCAAAAATTCAGATACTAAAAGCCTAAAGATACTAAGTATTGCCTGTATCTTTTGTAGCTGTGCTGCATAGTAATAGCTAAACATACCTAGAATTTAGTTTCCTTTTTGCATTGGTTATCAAGTTAGAACAGACGATGTTCTCTGAATCAGAAGAGACTGCATACTCTGGTTTAGATTTTAGAAGATTACAGTTTATACCCGAACACTCATCTTGCTCTAGTCTTGTTCAAAACTCATGGCTGATCACTTCCAATGTTCTCATGTTTGGTTGGTGTTGGCTAAGCTCATGTCATTACAAAAATGTCCTTATGCTATTTTATTTTTAGTTACTGTTCATATTGTGATCTGTAGAACAACACAAAAATGTGGAAAATGAAAATTACAAATAAAACCTCTTTGGCATAGAGTTTATGAGAGTCATAAACAGGAGCCTTATGGGAATTGATGTTGAATGAATTAGGAACACCAAATGAATCAAAATTAAATTTTCTCTCATTTTAAGACACTTAAGATTTATTTTCATTTCACCTCACTGCAGGCATGTACCTGAGATCTCGAAGTTACTCCCAGTAGCACTTTTGTAATCCAAAGAGAGGTAAGAATTTGTTTAGCTTGGATAAGAAAGACAAGAGAAGGATCTTCTACTTATCTGTTATTCTTCACAGAATAGAAGGGGGACCAAAGGTGACTAAGGCAGTGTTTGGACTGTTAGATTACACAGGACTTCCTGCACTGTCAGGCTCCCTTTTGTGCCTGCAGTCTGTGTATTTAACTTTTTGTTTGTTTGGGGTTCTCTGTTTTTCCCCTGTGGAAATGTTGTGTCATGTGATTGGTAAAAGGGAAAAAGCCTTCAAGCAGGTCTCTTGATTCAGAGCTGGCATGCGAGATGCAAACTGGGGAAGAACTCTCAGTTTCCAGAGCTTACAATTGCCCAAGTGTTTTTGACTGTTGTAGTGATGTAATTCATACAGTGATTCTGTCCTTGAAGTTTAAAATTCTTTGGTTTTTGAGATTACTGGGGTAAAATTAGAGATGGGAAAATATTTTCTATGAACAACCTCAGATCTATGTGGAATGTAATAGAAACACTCTTAATTAGAAAATGGTTAATTCCTAAAGATGAAAGAAAAAAGCATTAAAAAGATACAATTACTAAATATTTGGATTGCTTCAAAATACATACAAAGGAATTTTATAAACAGGCTTCCCATTCTGAATTCCTATTTAAAAAGAGAAACTCTTAGAAACTGTATTTATTGTATGTGCAAAATGTACAATGGCTAAAACTTGATCATATTAAGAAGTACTTCCACTTTATGGCAAGTTCCTAAAAGATTTTGGAAATTTTTTAAATGATGGAAATGTATCTTTATTTGTGGTACTCCATTTACATAAGTTTACAATGGATGAGAATTGCAGAGAAGACTGTCCCTGATGAAACCTCTGTGTACTCTTAGTGCCAGATTCACATGCTGAAATGTACAAATGGACATACTTTATGTATATTCTATAAGTCTATTTTCACATAGGCTCTTATGAGTTGCTAGTATAGCTATACTGCTCTTATATTTAATTTCAGTGAATTTTCGAAAAATTTAAACACTTTGTTATGTAAAATGCCATTCCTTCCCTCAAATTACCTGAATTTATTGCCTTCTTTCTATGATAGTTTAATTGAGTGTAGGGTATAAAGCTAATTTATTCCTCTCTTGCCACCCTAATAGTTTTCACTTTATTGAAAAAGTAATTACTGCCTTTTGATACAATAACTGGGAAATTACTTTTTATAATAACTCAGGTTATCATATCATCATCATCGTAGTGAAAGTCACTGATGCACCAAAAAGAGGATTTTGTGAACTCAAATTAGTTTAAAATAGTAGATATTGCTATAAAAAGTTATATTTGTATGGTCACCGTTTAACCTTCTGTAACAGACTTCAGTGTTCTGTATAGGAGGTCATAGCCAGGGAACATGTTCACGAGTTTACTTTTCTGATATGTAACCTACTATTTTTATGTGTTAAGGAATGTAACCAATTCTTTTAGACTAAATTTGCTGTTTTCACAGAATTTTTCCCTCCATCAAAAGTCTCTGATTGATATGAGTAAAAGAAACAAAGATTTAGTGATCTAAAAGCAGATCTCTTCGGCAATTGCATAGATATGTGCCATAAAATAAGGTTTAAGTGTTAAAAAAGAAGAATGCAGTGTTGATAATGGCTTAAGACGATTATGTGAGGTCTACGTTAACTACTTTAAAAAATGAGAAAACTGACACTTTTAAAATGTACATCAGAAGAATTAATATGTAAGCGCTTACACACTAGATATGGGAGCAATTAAAGCTGATGCAAGGAGTTTTTGATTGCTCAGCTTTTGCAAATTGAAGGAACAATAAGTGGTATAGACAATAAAATTGTGACTTCTAGTGTGTATAGAACATACAGCTGAATTTTTCTCTTGCACTTGCTTAATTAAGTAATTCAGAATAATACCTTTTTATTAACACATTCATCAAGCAAAATAAGCTATAAATGTGATTGTTTTCCTCCCTTTGGTTCTGTTGTCAATAATAGTTTTACGTGTAATACTTAAATGTCTTCCTTTAGAGATCCGTATCTCTCAGGGTAATCTAGAGGTCATTACACAGCCAAATGGGAAAGGGCTGTGTGGGACAGGTGGAGTGTGACAGTTTCCAAGTGTCAGGTCTGAGGAACTTCATAGCGAGGTGTATTAAATGTAGGAAACTAGGTGATGATAAAAAAGAGAAAATTCTATCATCTTTTTATAGGAGTCACTTTGGTGGGCCAGAGTCCAAAAGACTTGAGTTTTCAGTTGTGCATGGAATAATATTCAAATACACATTCCTACACCTGACATCGTGTGAATGCTCTTCTCCGGAATGACAGCCATCATTTTTCAAGGGAAAACTTTGCAACACAGTATCATTTCATCTGATAATTATAGACTATTAGCAAGCCTGTTTTATTAATGATTATTACTGTCATTTTACAGAATGAGGTCACCTGACTGGTATTTAGGCACTATTTTAATGCTAGATATATTAATAATAGCCAGAATAATGGTGTCCCACCAGGGAGCTGGAATACGTTTAGGATCTCATTGAAATTAGTCATAATCTAAAAATAACAACAGAAAAGTTAAGCCCTGAATCTTCTGGGTGACAAAAAGGGTTATTCTTTTTCTGAAAAAGGTAGCTGATTAGATTTTATTTCACCCTAAATTAGTCTCAATTATGAGACTTGTTCCTTTTGGGGGTAATTCCTAATACTGGTTTTGGGTGTGCTGTGCCATTGTTGAGTCTCTGTAAATCTCCGGCTTAAAATTTGTATCTCGAGGACCTGTTATCTCAGTTGCTTTTCCAATGTGTGCATAGTCTAATAGTCCCACTGGACAGGTTGAAGAGGAAGTTTCCTAACAAAATATAGTGTGTTGTCTGCTTTGTTGCAGTTCAGGTAGATGACATTGTCTTTCAGTGTGAACTGAACCTCAGTTCCCGTGACGCTATTAGCCACGATTTCAATTGTTCTCTCTCAGCACAGGCAGAAAACTTGGTTCTTGGTGCTTCTTATCATCAAGGATGTCCTCGTGGCTTGCTCAAAACATTGATTTGATCTTGTATCCTTTCCTGCCATTTATAATCTGATATCCAGAGTGAGATGTGTCTGTGTTAAAACCTGGGGCTCAGTGCTGAATGCACTCTGTGTGTCTTGGGTCTGTGTGTGTTGGCTTCTATGCAACCCGTTGCTTAGAAAGACTCAGGCCAGATGCGATGTGAACACAGGCCACGTGTCCTGCTGGTCTGAGCTCTGAAATCTGTAGTCTCTGTCACCCTTGATTGCACTCAATAAAAAGGATCCTCTATTCCCAGAATGGAAGAGTCAGAAGAGAGTTCTCGTGACTTGAGGTTGCCTAATGCCAGTTGCCAATGTCCAGCTGTGGCTGCTAATGCTCAGTCAACACCATGTGTCCCTGTATTGGCTTTACGTGGCAAGGTTTTGGTAGCAGGGGGGCTACAAGGGTGGCTTCTGCGAGAAGCTGCTACAGCCAATGCTAGCCAGCTCCAAGATGGACCTGCGACTGGCCAAGGCCAAGCCCATCAGCAACGGTGGTAGCACCTCTGTCATAACACGCTTAAGGGAAAAAAACCCCTAAAAATGGGGTAATGGTAGCAACCAAAAGAGAGGATTGAGAATAGGAGAGAGAAACAACTCTGCAGATACCAGTGAAGGTGTCTGTGAAGGTCAGTGAAGAAGGAGGGGGAGGAGGCGCTCCAGGTGCCAGAGCAGACGCTCTGTCTTTGTATGTGGCAGGATTAATAGAATTCAGCAAAGATTATAGACTAGTTTTATTGTCATATGGCCACATAAGACCTAACTTCTCTCTGTATTGAGGTCGCTTACAAAATTCCCAAAGAAAGTAAAATTACAGTATATCCCTTCTTTCTGACAGCATTTCATCTCTTGGAGACATAAATTTATTATTATGATCTTTAGTCATAGTATGGCTTCTCAAGACTTAAATTGGTCACAGTCAATGATTTGCACAGAATGCTATACATATAGCAATTATCCATTGCTATTTTCTGATATAATTTTGAATAATACAGTGTACATATAATGGCTTGTCTTCATCTTTTTGTATTGTTCTTAAATCCCGGCCTTGCTATTCTTTCTACCCTTCTCTGCAGCAGTGCACATATCAATACTAGTGGTAGAAAAGAAATGATGATGCCACCACATGCTTCCCAGGAGCTTTGGTTTAGTTAATGCTGGAAGTGTATTTCTCTTCTATTGTGCAAGGTCATTCTCTCTTCTTTTAGTGGTAAAAGACACCAAATACTATGTGCTGCTTTTTGCCTAGCATATTGGCTAGGAATATGACACATCTCAGCTCGCAGATTTCCCAGTAATAAACTATATGTTTTGAGTACTTCCTAAGTGAAGAAGATGGCAATATCTTTGAATCAAAGACACTGCAAATAGAGAGGTCTTTCCCTTAAGACATATGTAGCAGACATTTAAAACGGAATGGGAAAAGACAGCAGAGTCCCATTTGAAACATTTTGCAATGAACACGGTAATGAATACAGTTTACTTCTCTAAAGAACATTGCACTATATCACAGAGACAAGCTAAAGCTTGTGTTGTAATGACATCAAATTGTGAAATATCACCAGGGTAGTTTATCCATGGCATAACTCTTTTGACTTCAATAGCTTTATTTATTTTGCACCAAAACTCTACTTTGCCAGAAAGAAAGAAGTACATGTTGTAGCAGTTATGTTATTCCAGTGTAGTGCTGCCTTCAAAATGTAAATAATAGTGGCAGGGATGAAGGAAAGAAGCCTTGCTGCTGTTTGTTACAAATAACAGGAAGGAAAACAGTTGACTGCATGAACAATGCGGTTCTTAATATGAGATTTAGCCAGTAAGAACATTTATAACTTCATCAGGCACCTTTAATAAGAAGCATACAAAGGTGTGTGGTTTCTGCACTTGCAGTGGTACTCCAACCCTGAGAAGAGTTTGTATATCACCACCCTACAAGCAGTGGTCTGAGTGGGCAGAGTTTTCAGATCTCTTGAGGCCGGCGATGGGACCCCCTGGGGACCTGTGGATATAAAAAAACTTAAACTCCTGATGCAAATTTGCTCTTTCATTTGAAAGTGTGTTGGATTAAGTCTTAGTAGCTCATTAAGGATTTTTCTACCCTTCTAAGTAGTATATATACTAACATATATATGTTAATATACTGCAAAATTAATGTTCTCTAGGACGTTATTTCATGATTGTGAGATTTTAACCAACATCATCACTTTCTCAGGAGGATGTGGGAAAATCCATCAGAGAATCATGCATGCTTCTGAGTTTATTGATGGGTTCATCTGGAAATGTATAGCTGCTTTGAAGTAAAAACTTTGAGTTTTTTCAGACAGTGTTTTTACTGCTGTTTACCTGAATCTACGTATACGATTTCCTGGTCTAGCGGGAGGTGTCCCTGCCATGGCAGGGGAGTTTGAACTTGATGATCTTTAAGGTCCCTTCCAAACCAAACCATTCTATGATTCTGTGAATTTGATAAATCTGTTGGTGTTTAAATTTGGTAGGCTGATCTGTTTTTAGAATCCATAGGGACAGAGAGAACATAATAGGGGTCTTAAGACTGTAGCCTAACATTTGCCTGCAAATGTGAACTCCTGGGTACTACCTATGCATATTTCATTCAGGTCCTCAGCAAGCGCATCCACCTTTGAAGTTAGCCCTGCTGTGAGGAGAAGGTTGGACTAGATGACCTGCAGAGGTCCCCTCCAATCTAAATTTTCCTGTGATTTTGTGATTTTATATTTAAACAGTTGTTAAATTAGATTATTCTCTAATTCATTTCTTTGATGCTCTGACCTGAGTTACTGGAGTATGCTATGCAGCTAATACGGTTAATAACTAGAGATGCAAGAGTAGAACAAACTACTTTGATGTTTTTATAATAAAGGTTCCCAGTCTCTCTTGCATGTTCTACATAAGAAAGAAGGTTTTAAATGTTTAAAAGTTGTAAAAACCTGAAAAGTTCTTAAAAAAAAAAAAAGCCTGAAAATATAATTATATGATACCACAATAGTACCTCCTTTTAAAGGCCAAGTCACAGTTCAGTGCTTAGCAGAGTGTATCTTTGAAGCTGCCAGCCTAACCATTTGAGCTATAGTGCAGGCTTGTTTGGCTCTGAAGTACAAAAGAGGATGACAAGAAATAAGAGCAAATAAATCTCAGTCATGGGCTAAGCAAAAAGTCTGGAACAAGAAATGCTGCCTCTGAGATTTGGCTGCAAAACACACAGATAACTATTTCACCTGCTGTGACTCTATAGACAGGAAAGACATGATAAAGCTGGCATGTTACATCATCAAACACAATATTCTTTATGGTTATATTCGTGACTTTTTTCCCCATAGGGAAGTTTTCATGATGTAAGGGCATGAACTCAAACCACTTGGAAACTACTTTCTGCATGTACAAACTGACCTTTAATCACCAAAGATAATGGAACATAAAATCTACATTTGTATTAGGATTGTCATGCTGGCAGAAAAGAGGAGTCCCTTTGTAGCTTATGTCCTTTCTGACTTGAAATTTTATAACCAACTTTAATGCTACTGCTGTGTCAAAGATGAAGGTACATGTTTTAATGTTAATGCAAAGCTGGACTTCGGGTATACCCTGGGTAACTATTCTGAGAATTTTAAGTGTATTAAAAGTCAAAGTAGTTTTTGGTACTTTTATTATTGAAATTCACTGTTTTCTTCTGTTCTAAATTTTAAAGAAATGATCTTATACGAAATATTTTTCATGTTTGCCTCAAAGTGGACTTGCAATATGTGCAACTCCTGGGATGTACTGTAGACATTACTTCTTTTTTCTCTGTTTTGCAAAACATTTTGCTGTTTGACACACAAGAAGTGTGTTGAATGGCAATGTCTAGGGTGTGCCAGAGTCTGGTGCAGTTGGTATTATTCATTTAGTGAGTTACAAACCCAAAAACCTATAAATGATATCAAAATAATTGCAGTGATTAAAGGCTTGATATGATGCCCATTCAAGCAGTGGGAATCTTCCTGCTGATTTCTATCTACTTTTGATCAGGCTCCTCACTGGCTTTTGGGACCTTGCATTTATATTGTCTTTACAGTCGTTACTGCCATCTGCTCCACTTGCTCGTCATGTCATGTTTAATATTAGATCCGTAAACTCTTAGGGTGAAGGAGACTACTTCTTTGTTTGCTTCTACTATAGCAAATATGATGGTTCCTTAATCTTGACTAACAAATATAGGTCCTAGAGATACAAATAATAACAATTAACATAATTCATACATTCAAGTGTGCTTGTTCGTGTCTGCTATAGATTCTTTAAATTTACATCTGTATCTCTTCAGGCTTGTACAGGGTGCATGCAATCGCTTTTTGAAACAGAAGGCTCTGATATGATGAAATTATGTATAGCCTTAGAAATATAACTTGTTTCATTCAATTTCATTCCCTTGTACAGTTCCATTAAGTATTAGCAGAACTTGTTGACAGGGACTCAATAGGTAGTATATGAAATTAAGCCATGTAACCAGTTTTAGCAAGGACTTAACAAAGGTTGCAGTTGTACTTTTTCCAGTTTGGGTACAAATGTTGTCATGGGAATGGATTAATGTCCTGCCATTTTCTGTCCTTGTTATAATCTTTTTTTTTTTTTCCCAAAGAATGTCATATCAGAATTTTAATATCTTGTATAATCTGTGAGTTATATCATTGTGCTCTACTGCTTTGACCTTTTCTACATGCTGTAATTTGATTGAGTAGCCATTCCACTGCTCTCTTTTTAAACTGCTTTATTATCCCATAGGGAAAGTGTAGACTGGTCAGACATTCAGAATACACTCCACCCTCATTTTGACACCAACTGTCAGCCTTTTCATTGCCTTACAGGGCTGTTACTCTGGCTTCATATTCATTAAATAGTATCTAAAAGGGAAGTAGGCTTATCAAGGAATGTTTTAGAGAGGAGCTCTGAAGGAACAACGTGTACCAGAATACTGAAAAGTCAAAGTAGTTCTGCATAGGTAACACATTTCTTAAAGTAGCACAACTCTCTATGTTCCCAGATGACACAGAATTAATCTGTGCTGAAACAAAGGTGATATCAAAGTGGAAAAAAATAATTTTCACCAGTTCTCAGAGCTTGTGATCTTAATGTTTTAATAATAGCAAAAGGTATGATGAATGGGAGATAGCACCAGACATTACATTTTGAAGGGAAACAGAAATAATCTTACAGTGTTATCAGTGACACATCTGTGGCTGAATGAGATTTAAGTATTAAAACTGTAAGAACAATGATTCGATTTCACAATGTTTTCATTTGCAGTTCATCATAAGTGAATTATTTCACTTTCTCTAATGCCTTTACAGAGCGGTGTCAGTATGCTGTGCAGATGCTCATTCTCTGGCATGTGTCAAGAGTGCTTTAGATGTACTTTATCCTCCTATTTTGTTCAATTTACTCTAGCTTGTTTACTATACAAAAGAGTTTCATCGGCTCTTGTAGAATCCACTATGACTGAAATGTGGTTTGAAAAGAAGCATCAGTTATGGGTAAGGAGAAACTAGTTTTGAAACGTATGGATAGATTATGAGCACAAGTTATCTGCAATGTACACAAATGTTTGTCAGGGGATCTGACAGAATCAAAGTTCTTAAATCTTACAGTTACTCTGCTTTCATCACTTAAAAAGTTTGAAACAACTTTAAGTCATAAGAAAAAGAACATATATATGCTATTGCAATTAAGATATTTCAAAATTCAGAAATGTATTTCTGACTCTTCACCCTACTTTGGAACAGCAAAAGTTTTTAACTGCTCGCAACAAAAATATTCATAATACAGAGAAATAGCTTTCTTTCACATCTCAGTCTCTAGGCTTTTTCTTCCCTTGGTGCTTTGCATCATTCCTTTTTTACCTTGGAAGCCCTTGAGTGCAGTTTTCTTCTGTGAAAGAGAGGGAATAAAAAAACTCCCATTTAGGTGTCTCTTCAGGCTATACCATAACATATACAATTAATCTAGTCAAAATTTACGTAGAGTTGCTATGGAAGCCTTTTTTTTTTTGAAAATTGGTATATCACATTATATATGAGACACAGTGGTATTTGACTACATTGTGCATATGGTCATATATCCTGTCACGTGCATCACATAAACTGGTTGCTTTTCTGTAGCCAACAATACAAAAGTTGACATCTTTGCTATGTTATGAAGTAGTTCATGATTAAATGTACTCTGTAACATCAAATTCTATCAAAACTTTACTAGGTGATGCTGTCCTTATTGTAGTCAGTAATATAATTTTTTTTTTTGTGAAAACACAATTGCTACTCTGAAAATTCTGTAAGCTAAATACATATGCAAGTAAAACTGAAAAGAAAATATGGTTAGCTTACTGAGGTTAATTTTTAAGTAAATGGTAAAAAATATTTGCAAGAAATATACTTATTATTATTACTATTATTATTTTAAGGAGAGTTGGAAAATAATGCTTCTGCTTTCAAATTCAGTCTGTTTTAAGGGATTATGCCCTCCTCTGCTGACCATACTCTTCTCATTCTAATGAAACTTGCATGTACTGTGCATGAGTCAGAAGCCAGTTCAATTCAGATTAAATTGGTTAAAACCAGTCTCCTGTTAAATTTCAGTGAAGATCCTGTGGTATAAAGACCATGACAAAGTTATTAATTTAGTAAATAAGAATATGATATGTGATGGTGCAAAAAGGGACTTGAGAAAAGATGAAGACAGTAAAAGTGAAAGTGAAGTTTCACAAAGGAATATAAATGCAGGAAAATACTTACAGTTAAGAAGCTATCCATCTTAACTCTTCCTATCAAAACCAGAAGATTTTCAACTACTTTTCAACAAATATTTTGGTAGCAGTTCTTTTGCAGATAAGAGTCAGTAACAAGGGTTATGGAGCTGCCATTGTCCATATATATTGGCACTGTAAAAGAATTAATGACTTTTGTCTCTTACACTAGCAGCCATGCCTCTAAGCCGGAGCATCTACAAACCTTATTCTGCCTCCTGATTAATAATATGCAAAGGAATCTGAAAGGCTGTGTAGGAACCAGGCCTAAGGCTGAGCTCCCTACACATTGTGTCCAAATGTGTCCCACCGTATAGATGCCATGACCTGGCGCTGCGCAAATTGATCATCCTTCAATTACTCTTTGGCTCCTCTGCACTCTGAACACAGGTGATAATTCCCATTACATGTCTCCTTCTGTTTGTTTCCATGGGGTTGATAGGTGCAGACACAGAAGGTCTGCAAAAAGGCCACCTACTTGATGGATGCACAAGGACTTTCCCTGTAGCCACCGGGACTCTTTCCATTGATTTGACTGGGAGTTTTGTTCAGTGCTACTGTTTGCAGAGACCAAACCAGAGGAGAGGGAAAGAGTGGTTTTTTCGCTTCTAACTAGAAAACAAAAAGTGCGTTCCTGGGCCAAGAAGGATGTCTTACAGTCACTTCTAAGGATTAGTGTTAAACAAAAGAAACCTTAGGACCTTCTTTGTCTGTGTTCAGTTTATTCTTTTTTTAATATATTCTCTCTCTTTATTGCTATTCATTTTCTGTCTTTTCCTCATCTTTTGTGCACTTACTAACCAATCAATGTCTCTCTCAAAACTTCCCTAGATTGTCTTTTACAATAATTTGCTATAATCACCCATCTTAGTGATACACTGCGGAAGGCACAATAGCTCCAAAACCAGACAGACAATTGATGCTTATTTTTGAGACAATTTTCATTTATGTGATTTTTTTTTTTCTTTCTTTTTCTCCTTTCAAATGCCTGTAAGTAACTACTTGACTCTTTCAAGGTCTCTTCGATGTGACTCTGCCTTAGGAAGATGAATCACTGTTCTGACCTTCAGTTCTCTTTCCCCATTTTGATGAGGCAACTTTCCATTTTGTAAAACAGAAAGCTGTTTTCACTTGCAAAATCATTTTATTGTGCCAGTCAAATTCACAAGTCAGAGCAGGATGAATCTCTCTGATTTACCATGAAGGCTAAGGGAACATTTGAAGAATCTTGCTTTGTGTGTGTGTGTATTGGGCCTTTCTTGTTTGTTTTTGAGAGCCAACTCAAAACATTTGCAACACAAATCTTTTTTTTTTTTTTTTGATTGTTTTTGTATTTTTTCATTAACTGGTTGGGTAATTTTTGGTGCAGATATCTCAGCAAGCATTTTCAAGTCCTGAATGTGCACAATCACTTTGGTAAGAAATCGGTGTTCTGACAAATAGACATGTAAGATTTTTATTTAAGATTAAGGGAAAGTGCAGTTAATGTCTTCAAAAAGGTCCTTTTCTTGATGGAGTCTACTAGAAAGCACGCCAAGGATTCTGTAAAATTGGTAATGTTAATTGTATGTGTTACTGTGTTGAACTTCTAGCAGTGAATAAGTATTAGAATAAACTTCAAATTACTATCATGGAAAGAAATGCATCTGTCCTTGTAGTTCAAGTAGCATTTCAAAACCAGATTCTTATAGATGTCTGTGCTTTCTAAATTTTATTTTCCATTCAAGGACCTTAGGAAATCGTATTTAAGCCTCTGTTGCTATTTTAAACATTATAGAAATTAACAAACTGGGTTGCTTTAATCCTTTTAACCTTTCTGTAATTACAGATTTACCAGTATCCCATAGAAAATAACTGAATTATGAAATTTTTATAGCGATTGCCAATACCACTATATTTTGCTTGTTACAGTGCTAAGAAATTTTGTGCTGCATGGCTTTTCAGAGACGTATCTTTGTCAGTGCATATAGGTAAATATACTTGACTTGATTTTTTTTTTCCATCTTTAATTAGGAAACATCTGAATAATACTGAATTGTTTGGGCAGACTTTAGGTATTTTTGTATCCAGGGAAAAGATGAAAAGGAGTTAGGAGCATCTAACTTGCAGGAACCAATGCTCATCTAGCCAGTGGTGTGACTGCAAGTCATAGTAATAATAATTGCAATCCTATTTGAGGATTTTTATAAGATTTATTCCAGTTTTGTGCAGTTTCCATGTAAAGCTGGAATCTGTGGCATTTTTTTTTTTTTTTTGAGACAAGGGTGAAGCAAAGTACTGATCTGGCAATGTCTAGATGACAGAAATCTAGAATGGCTTCATGGTGAGTTGTAATGAGGAATTAAGTTCTTCCACGCAGAGTATTAAATTACATAAAACAGTATCATCTATACATGAACACTCTATTTCCTCTGAGCTGTCTCAGCCTAAAAGATTGGGTGTATGGGGTCCTACAGGGGCATGTGTGATGTGGGTTGCTGCAATAGCAGAAATGTGAAGATATTCTGTACACATGCCCTAATGGTGGTGACAAAAAAGTAGCATGAGGAGGCAAAAGATTGCCTTTGGGATGTCTTCTGAAAAATGACATTCACAGTCAACACTCTGAGGATATCATGACTTTTATGATATTTTTTGCTTTTCATGAAGTACTTTTTGATTGTACACACAGACTGCAAAATATGAATCTCAGGTTTATTAAATTTGAAGCCCAGTGAAAGAATTGTAAGTTTGTGTTAAATCTGAAGAATTTTAAGTAATTTCCATGATGCTTTGAAGCCTGTTTCTTGATACCATGAATTGTCATTTTTGTTTACTCTTATCTATGTTTTGTTTCTTCTGAACTTCCTGTTCCTTTGCAGGTTATTTAGCTTTCAGAAACGAGAAACTGCTTCTCTTTTCTCCATTTCTCTGTCCTTTTCTCCCTTCTCTCTTCATTTGAAGAAGAATACTAAGTTCTTTAATTACAGTATAATGCTGGAGAGAGAGACAAACCCAATTAGCAAATCCTATTCTATTAAATCATCATTATTGGTTTTTTGCTTGTGGTGGGTTCAA
The DNA here is from genome assembly GCA_025774025.1 of Xenus cinereus. Lineage (NCBI taxonomy): Eukaryota > Metazoa > Chordata > Aves > Charadriiformes > Scolopacidae > Xenus > Xenus cinereus. Next base: position 9,033,115 of record JAOXJK010000077.1, read on the forward strand.
GACATTTGCTTCTGAAAACCACCACCCTCGTTTATTACAAAGATCTCTGATACTGACTTGTTTCCTGTCTTATTTTCTTTATTCACCTCATAGGGAGCTATTTATAATGCATTTTATTAGCTGTATTATAGGTAATAAACACAAATGCAGATACCATTCTTTGTCATATACACAGTGTTCCAGTATTTAAAATTTATTTTAAAGTGGCTTTTTTGTTTTCATACATAGATTGCCCCAATTTATAGTTCTGGTGAGACCTATGCATTAGGCACCCAGTGTGAAGACACTGTTTTCCTCTGAATCCTGTAGAGCATTTCACATTTTCAGAGAATTCTTCTCATATGCTTAGTTTTAATTGTTGGCCTCATGTTTCTGATAGAAACAGCACTGCTGTTATCTGAGTACATTTTATAATTTTTAAACTTGGGGGAAAAACTCTGGAAGATTATAAGAAGCAGAAAACTTATTAATTATTCTGTGCATATGCTTTCTCCAGCAATGTGAAAGCACAAGATTTCATCAAAGAACAAAATCAGAATGCTACTTAATGAAGGAGGAAATTAGGTTACAGAGAAATACAAAGTCACTAAAATAATAAATAACACTTCAAATAATTCATTAGAGAAAACTCTGAAATTGGGCTAATGGTGCATCTTGATAAGGTTTTGTAGAATAATGTGTTGTCCATATGTTACAGAAAACATCAATAACAAGAAGGATTCTTTGTCCTTTATGCTTTTGCTATGTTGATTGTTTTACTTCTCATTGTTGCATCTTTGGACTCTTTAACTTTTTAAAAAGTAGCTGCATGAGAAACTCATTTTAGATGGCTTTCTAGTTCAAAATTGTTGCTGTTTTACGCTTTAATAATTGGTGATGGTAATTTATTTGCTATTTGCACATAGACCCTCTGGATTTGGTAGCTTATGAATGTTTTAAAAGTTAAATGGATCAATTTTATCTTTTTTCATTATTTTAATTAGATTATACAAACTCCCTTCCTTCTACAGACCATAATCTTCACACACGCTGGGTTTTTTTTCTGTTTTCTCAGTTCAGGAGTATAAATCCAGATGCTACTGTACACCACATCATTAAAAACTGACTTAATGATCATTGCCTTTCAGACCCAGCTGACAGGACATTAAGAGAAGATGAAGCATCTTCCTATTTCAAGTCCTTCCTTCCCCTTCAAACCCTTCAGCTAATGGCACGCCATTTGCATAGCAGTGGCCACCTCCCTGAAGGAGATTGTAGCTCCCCTGTTTTATCTGCCAGTAACGTGATGTAGCTGGTCCCACTCTAGAACCAGGGAAAGGATCAGACCTGTTGCACTGTCCATCCCAATTTCTGCACCAGACCTTACTTGTTTGGGAAGATCCTGGATTCCTACTCATGTAGGAATCCCAGCACCTTTCAAGCATAAAGTAGAAGTGAGCATACACGCTGCTGATTTCTTAAACAGTATGTTGTAACACCTAGCAACGTGGTTGTCTGGGTCTGAAGCTAATGCTGAGGAGCTGTTAGAGCTCAGTGTGAAAGGAACCACTTCACTAGGTTTGAGAGAGAAACTGCTTTTCCCCACTCACCCATTTATTCAAAGGGGAAGGCTTTTTCTTCTATGTTGGAAAGTCTCAGCTGCGCGTCCACTCCCTTTCCTTCTCTTGTGTGCTTGCTATATACATGAATGCTTGCTAAATGGAAAAATAATGATGCCAATTGTTAGATTGTTAAACTGGTTTGACCTGGTACAACATATTGTGGTTAGTGTACTGTCTCCTCCGAGCTCTGGAAAAGGACGTCTTTGTATTCCTACAGTGAATTTTATTGTTATCTCTAAAACTTTTCAATTTCTGCAGTTTCCCTAGCATGTTTTTTCTAAGGAGCTAAGACACATGTGGTTGCACTCTGTGTTCTATACTCCCAAAGCTTTTAAACCTGTTGGCTAATTCCATCCGAATTTGACAAAAGTTTTGATGACATTCAATCCCCTTATGTCCTGTGCAAAGAATTGTTGGTTGGTCAGAGGGTAGAAGCTGAATCGGTGCTGTGGTGGGAAAGGCAGGCAGAGCTCAGTTAATGTGGGGGCGGTGACTGTGTCCACAGTCCTGCCTGCACGTTTAGGGTGGCCACTGCCTGCTGTGTCTTCAATTTGTAGTAGTATCTGTGGAAATGTTAATTTATTGGAAGTCTTCACAAATCAGGTGTTGACTTCAGATTTGTAGAAGAATTTGTTTCTTCCCGAGTGTTCAGGTCTGTATTTCAATTGTGGGCCTGTTGTGAGTGTGTATAATGAAATGCTGCTTTATTCAGTGTTACATAGATCACTGATTTTCTTCCAAATTCACCAGACAATCCATTAATTTTATTTTTTTTTCTGTGCTGCTTGGAGGCATAGCGGCATGGATATCTGTGCCTATCTCAGCCTGTGTGAATGTTGAAATGTTCATGCTGTATCATTATGGGCCAGTAAGAAAGTCACCAGTATCTCCCCTTGGAGATTGTGTGATCCTTGCAGTGAGATTAGACTTTTCCTATTAGAGTTTCTAACTGAACTAATCATTTTCCTGAGCTGAATTCTTATCTCTTGCTAAATATACCCTCCCTTGAAAAATTGTAAGGACAAAATCTATAGGAGTATGTCTTTTCTTTCTTTTTTTTTTTCTCCAAATTATCTCAGGGAAGGGACATTTCCTTGGGATTCAGGTAAAGTCAAACTAACAGGTCTGGGAAGAATTCTTGATATCCAGGTATGTCATTAGATGATCCTTACCTATCACAGGAGATTTGCTTCCAATGTTTCTTTTCTTCTGGAAGTGATGACCATCTTTGATTGTCATTGGTTTTGGTAGGAATAAGGTTCCAATCTTAAAAAAAAAGACTTGGAAAATGTTGGGATGTTTTTACTTCCTTTTCCATGACAGTTTTCATCAAAACTACTATTCTGACATCCGGATTTTTTTTCCAATAGACAAAAATTTCCAATCAAAATCTGAAAATCTGTGCAAAGTGCATGAGTTCTGCCCTGTTGTACTGTCAGAGTGAAGTTTCTGTGCAAAAATTTTCATCCTGAACCCTAAAAACTCACAGAAGGGTTAGGTATAGAACTCTTAGAATTGCTATCTGTCTACTATCTTATTTTCTCTTTCTAAATCTGTATTTTTCATTCTTCCTGCTGTGAAACTAACCCCGCTAAAATCTGGAGGGAAGGAGGGGAACTCTGGAGCAGATGGTAGATAATGTTAAAGAGAATAAAGCCCTTTTCATTTCTCCTGGATTACTTAGCAATCCATGGTTAGATGTGTTCCATTTGGATTTAGGAAATACAGGTTGTGCTTTGTTAAATAATTACTTGATCACAGCCCAGACACATAACTTTTAATGTTTCATTTGATGCAATTCCAGTTGAAAGGGAGGTAATTTGGTTTAAGTGGTAAAAAGCCCCAATAGGTAGAGATAGTAATTATTGAAAACTGTTCTTTTCCTGCAAGAATGTTGGAATTTACCCTGACTACGCAAAAAAGATTTCAAAATGTGGTGAATCTAATGCATTGTCATTTGGGTTGCATAGATATTTATAGGACTTATATTGCTGCCTGACCTGAGACGGATTTTGCATCTAGTAACATTTCTGAAAAAAAAATAATCAATGAAAACTTTTGGTTTGCACCTGACAACTAATCATTTCTGGGGTTCTAAGCAGCAATGCTGCTTGCTAATCTTACACCCTTTTTCTATCAAAATAAGTGTAACAGTAGCTAAAATAATTCAGTTTCTGGTTTAAATCACACACATTTGCCAATTTAAGAAAGAGAACCATTTGCAAAGGCAGAAACTCCAGCTTCCAGGGAAATTTAGTTGTAGAGCTACCTCTAGCATTTTAGAAAAGGTATTCTAAAATGAAGTGAGACTTATTGGGGAGTGTCTTTATCTTCTTAAGGCATTGTCCTGCCACTAGGAGATCTGGGTGCAGTGTCTAACCTTGGAAAGGTTTGGCGTTTGATGTAACATGTTTTAGATCAGTCTGACCTCATCTGTCAAGCTTTTTACCTTCTTCAGGAATGGTCTCTTAAATAGCACTGTTTGTAGAATGCCTAATGTATTTGAAGAATGCCTTAACTGATAGGCTAATATCTACATTAACATGTGCAGTTTAATAAAAGTAGAAATATAAGTCAAATAGCAAACCATAAGAAGATATGAGCTATATGCATGAAACAGTTTCCTCCTGTGTAATTGAAATTCAGGCTCTATAAAATCAGGAGCAATGCACCCTATTTGCAGAACTGCAATATAACCTAACTGTATTGCCATACTTATAATTTGAATTAATCATATGCTCCCTTGCAGTACAGTTCTGGCTCAGTCAGGCTAAGGGGCCTTGACTTTTTCTTCTCTGAGCAAAGACAACTGAAAATTGTTTTGAATGTAAAACTTAAATTCTATTGTAGTGGTATGTAATTGAGTTTCTTGTATACTTGCTTCCAGTTCTTTTTGACAGTCCTTTTAGGTGTAAAAGACTGTTGCATGTCTGCCGTGAGTATGGGAGAAGGAAAAGGATCCTTTCTATCTGGGATAATTCGTTACTGCCTTGTTGAGTTGTGTTGAAAAAATGTTGCCTTTTCCTCCCATGGTGTATGTCTAAAAAGGAAGTGGCTGTAAATTGAGGGAGTGGAGACCATCATTTGCTCAGATGCTGTGCTGATGGGGCCACAGAAGTGTCTCATGGGTATTTAGACAGCTTTGAGTGTTACAGTTCATTGGAAAAAAGTATCAGGAGAGATCTCAGAGCCTTACTCTTAATGTTGCTTTTATTTCATTTGAAGTCTGATGGAGGAAGTAGGTGTAAATAATTAAATTCTAATGATGCCAAACCCCCCCTCTGTAAAACAGCGCTGAGCTCATGTCTGGTAGCAGTGACATTCAGAAGGAATATGCTTCATAGGCTGTGCTGGGACCTTCACTATTGGCTGTGGGGAAAGAACTTACTAACTTACTTGAAATGCATTATCTTCTTACATGATGATATGCCTTGTGCTTCATATGGAGAACTGCATTTTCTGTCCACGCTCACAGAGCCTTGTCAAACCGAGCTGGGTAATGTCATGATTCTGTAGAAACATGGGACTCTGTTCCCTGCTGACTTACTAGGTGAGAAGGAGGGCAACGAAATTTATTGACAGCACTCTACCAGAGTCTTGGTCCAAAGTCATGCTCTGGCCCTATCAGCAGTGATGTTCTTATGTAGACATGTACATTTATGAAGTCTATAATCACCTGCTTCTCCTGTCAGTGGTTATGTTTTGAAGCTTCCTTTTGGGAAGTTTTATTCCTGTTGGGGATTAAAATTTGATAAATGGAAAATACACAGCCTCCATTCTGAGCTTTAAGCATTAAAATCCCATAGCTGTTTGTGTAGTGAATATTTCAAGTCAAACATGTTCTTTCTTTCCCATTTTTGATGTACTGTAGGCTGTTAGGGATCAGTAATGGAAATTCCAAAAATGGAAAAGGTGTGCAATGCCATGTATATAATGTGAATGTTTCTTTTCCATGATGATGAACTGGACCTCCCTCTTAAAGTAGTGGGGTATACATGAATTTTGGTGCACAACTGAGCATGAATTTTTTACGTTTCTCTAAACAGCAGTTTCAATTTTTACTATTTTAAACTGCTGCTTAAATTAGCAACATTTGGTGGAAGTAGTCTAACAATAGTTTGAAGATGATGAAATCAGCCTTCCTGGGTATTCTGTCTAGTTTGGATACTGGCTTACTGTATGAACTTTTAAACTGTTTTATCTCTCTTATATATTCATTTGTCTGATTCTAAAGCGAGAGGTCCAATAATCACCTCTGTGGAAGAGCTGTACTTTTCTAGTGAGGGTTTTCCAACAGTTATTGTAGGCTTTTGGTACAGACTGTATGTTTTTGTACCTGCTTATTATACCCAAGTATTGACTGATTTTTGTCATTATTTTCACAAGTGAAAAATCCTCAGTCAAAATTATGATGGCTTCCCTGACTTCCCCGCCCCCCCAAT
>JAOXJK010000077.1:9053548-9077710 GCA_025774025.1 Xenus cinereus
CCCTTGGTAAACCCGTGTTGCCCACTTCCAATAACCCCCCGCTCTTCAACTTGTTTGGAGATGACATCTAGAATGAGGTTTCCTGCACGTTATTCCTCTCTCTCCCCTTTTCTTCTGTTTCCTAATTTATTTCATGTATTGCCTGGAAAATATTCAAGTTTTATTTTAATATTGAGCATTTAGCTACATCTATTGGTACATGAGCAAGAAGTCCAGCACTTGTCCCACCATATTAATTTCATGGATTTTTACTGTAGAGTTCGCAAATTTTTGGCCCAAGGCTGTTTCCACGTAACGAGACACACTGAAAGGGCTAGGAAAGTGCAGCTATATCTGAGTCTTCATAGAACCAGTCATACACCTGGAGGTTGATATTTTGAGCTCCAAGCATTGTGAATGGTTTGGAGATTTCTATGGATGTGTTCAGGCACATGTCTGTCCTGCTCTTTGTAGAGGGTCAAAGACACTACGACCCACATGAATACCTTTGTGTTTCTAGGACTTTACTCCACGTTTGTTATTGACTCCAGCTGAAAAGATGTGAATTGCTTTGTGTAATTACCCAATTGAATTACTGGAGTCGCCTGAAGGATAGATTGTATATCAAATTCATGCCATCTATTACTTTTTCATCTGAGTGAAAAAAAGCACCAGATTGCTGTACAAGTCTGATCAAAATAAGCACAGAAGTGTATTTATCAGTAGTCATGAGTTAACAAGATACATTGAAAAGTCTAAATTTTACTTTAAAACCAGTTTGATTACTGCATTGTGGTCCGTCAATGAAAAAATACTGTCTTTTTTTTATAATTGTGGATTAAAGTAACAGGATAAGGAACATAAATCAAAGAATCAAGGGGAAAGCAGACATATCTTTGATTTAAAGCCATGGTTAATTCAGTAAAATGTGACCCTTCAATATTTTCCAAAAGAAAGCTATTTTTGTACTTGGCCTGTAATTAGTTTTTATGAGTTGGACACCTGTCCAATAAAACGTTTAAAATATCCTTACTCTGCATCGTGGTTGGACCAAATCGTAACAAACAGTGGAGGCAAAAAAAATGGGTTTGAGTGTGCAATAGTGGTAGGTGCAACCCATCTGCTATGAATTAGAGTATGATAGAAATTGCTGTTTGTTGCATGACTTGCTTGCACAAAACGTAAATGAATACATTTTCTAAAAAGCCTGACTCACCATTGCAATTCTACCTGGCTTGTAGGATTGTGGCCCAAATTTTGTGAGTGTAATGAATTGCAGGCACACAAACCAGACATCAGATCTGCAGGCATAAAGGGCAACGGAATTTATAGCTGCAACTGAGTGCTTTTGTGATGTTGTAAGTATTAAGTGAAAAGTAGATTGAAGACTGTGGAAAATGTGTTACTAGCTACAGGTGCCACCATGAAAAGGGAACTGGCATTTGTGGGCCACCATATTGTCTCTATGGAGGATTAGTGCAGTGTAAGGGTTTGGAAACACCCTTAGTATGTTTTACTCTTATGCTTTAGTATGTATATCTGGGAAATTGTAGGAGGTTAGGGATAATTTGCTGCTTGTGCTATTCTCATCTTTTTCAGGGAGTTTATTAAAAAAAAAAAAGTAAGTATAGTTTGACTTTGGAGGTATTCTAGAGTTTACTGAACAGGCAGTTAAGGCTGAAAGAAAAAAATGTCCCTTTGATCTGATTCTAGGGAGTCTAATATGCTGTACAGATAACTTCAACGTGGTAAACTGAAATAGGCAACCACTTATTTCCAAATGAGCACAAACAGTGGCTTAGTCTCTCTTCTTTATTTTCCTTGTCTTATTACAACAGTAAAGAAAAGCTTAGCGCATCTGTGTGCTGTAATTTGGAGTGATGAATACCAAGTTTTTGAGAAAACTGATTTTTGCATGGGAGGTAACACAACAGGATACTCCAGGCCATGTTCTTCTAAGGAACAGCTGCTCCCTCTAGGAGTTAGATTATTTTCTGTATGTCCTTGGAAGCACTAATGGGTACCTGGAAAGGTTGTGGAGCTAGAAGGCAAAATGTCCAACAAAGGCTTTTAGGAAGGGCGCCTAAGCATGTCTGCTAATGTATCCTGCACAGCAGACAGGTCTGTTAAAGAATTTATAGTATGTTGATTTGAGTTGATTTCTGAATAACAAGAAAACAAGATTCGTCTTCTCATATTTTTAGGGACTTCAAGGTCTACAATTCAAGCTTTTCTTCAAAATTATGATAGTGAAAAATGTCTGATGGATTTTTTTTTTTTTTTTAATTCTGGGATTTTCAGTGACCTGATACCATAAATCAGGTTTAAATTTTCAAAATTAAAAACACTGCATAAGGCTTTTCACTTCCATCTTGGATTTATCTGCTACAGGAGTGAAACTGTGGGAGCATGGGCTGCATCTAACCTGTGGTGCAGGAATGGCTTTGAAGTCAGACTCAAAGCCAAATTTGCGATCGTCTACTCTGGGTGCTTAACAGTGTCCTCACAGCACCAGAGCAAACAAGCCAGTTCTTCAGAGCTTGCCTCAGAGCACATCTGTCTGCAGTGTGGGCAAGCTCCCATATAACCCATCTCAGCCTTGTGGTGATGGCACATGAATGATATCAGGCAGAAGGTACTACAAGGCCCTTGTGGATCTGCAAGAGCCCTCAGATCACCTACCTGCCATGAGGGACAATGAAATTTATGAATAGTCTGATGTGCTGAGTTTTGATTGCTTAGGTGGACAATGTGGATACGTGGAACCCAATTTTAAGACCGTTCTGGGCTAGAGGCCGCTCCAGGGCCAGTGCAGGTCATTCTAGATTCTCTCTCTTGTGCCCGACTCTGATACCTCAGCCCTAGCTGGAACATGGGCGATAGGGCAGCTGGGGGCACACTGCCTGATATGTGAAGTTGAGTTGAATACCTTACTTTCATATAATCACAGAATCACAGAATAGTTTGGGTTGGAGGGGACCTTAAAGATCATCGAGTTCCAACCCCCCTGCCATGGACAGGGAGAAGTCCCAATAAACCAGATTGCTCAAAGCCCCATCCAGCCTGGCCTTGAACACTTCCAGGGAAGGGCCATCATCATAATGAATAGTAATCTTCTTCCTAAATTTTATCATATGTATGTTTGACAAGCAAGCCCCACTGATACAAAGAAGGTAGCAGTCACTGATCCACCCACAATCTCTTTCATTTTAACACTGTACCATGTGAATTAAAGTGTCTCTTGAGTAAGACCCGTGGATGCCACGTTAGACTGCTGTCAGGTTTCTTTTCTGCTTCCCATTCCAGCTTGAAGGGCTGGCTCTTGTACGGCATGACCTGATCACCAGGACAGGTCAGCCAGAATAGAACTTCAAATTGGGTTGGATGGATCTTGAATTTAATTGACTCCTGCTGTTTAGGCCACTTAGACCTCACTTTCTGAGCTGAATGGTTTACTCTCCCACTTTCATCTCTTCAGGATGAGAAGCTGGGTCCAAAGACCAGCGAATTGAAAGGACTTCAGGAAACTTTGTAGCCTGTTACAATAATAATAGGGGGAGGAATGGTAGAAACTACCCTTTGAGCAGCTACGCGCCAGGTGAGAGCAAACTCTCTAAAGCGGAGGGCAAGGCTTACTGGAGTGCGCCGTTCCTTAACTTTGTTCCTGGAGCTGGAGATGAATAAGGCCAGCTTCTGCTCTCTGCTCCATGTGCTGCCGAGACTTTCCAGAAGGGAGCAGAGGAAAGGACTGAAATGAATGACAGGCCCCCAGTTTAGTTAAGGTCTTCTTGATTCATCTTTGTTTTGTTCCTTTACTAGAGTCACGACTCAACAAACCTGTGTAACCAGTGGTGCTTTTAAAGTCTCAAACAGTAGAAGGCCGCCCTCCTGCCCCCAAATGAAAGGCTGTGTTGGAGCTTTAGAAGGGGTATTCATATGTATTTGGAGGACAATACTTGCAGTTCACTCTATCATTGACCTGTCTTTTTAATGCTATCAGGTGTGTTTTGAGGGTGACCACAACTGCCCTGCAAGATAGTAGGGGTGACACTGATGCAAAGAGAGGGCCATGTGTAGGATATATGCAGCTATTTTGTTTCCAGGACTGGACTGTTATCTTGAGATAAAGTGTTATCTTTGTTAATGAGCAGAGTTAAACCCACCAAATTGTCTCCCCAGGTTCCAAAGATTTACTCTGTGGTTGAGGTGACAATTCAGTGGCTCTACAGCAGCTGAGGCTTGTGATTCCTGTCGAACCATGCATCTTCATAAAATGAGTCAGACCAGGGACTGCCTGTTTCCCTTCATAATCGAAGGCTACTTTGGAGATATCATTCAAAATTTCCCCTTTCAAATGCAATTTTCAGCATTTGTATTCCCAACCAAGAAGAGGTTTAGCCTTGGATAGAGCCTGAATGTTCTGACCTGCCCAGAGGGGTTAGTCCCATGTTTGACTGAGCCCATACAATCTGATTGTAAGGGATGGTGTTCCTTCCCAGTGAATAAATAGATGTCTACATTGTACCTTCACGATTAGGTGGGAAATTTTCCTTTTTCATAGATCTTTTTTTTGTATTTTGTGTGACTTTTTTTGTGACACGTTTTGTGCCATGTTTCTATTTTTCAGAATAAAGGTTTCAATAGTCACTAAAAGTACCGAAAATCAGTGTCTGCAGCTGAGCTCTCAAGGGCAATAATCTAATAACAAACGTGTGGATGAAAGGGAAAAAGATTTGATTATGCATTTCTAAACCATTATGACAGACGACAACAGCGAGGAAATGTTTTTAACCTATGAAACTTAATTAAATTTTATCTTCCACCATAAAATACTCTGGCCATGGTCCAAGAAGGATTTGAGCACGAATGCCTCCCTCCTCAGTCCCTGGCTTCTCAAATGGGTTGCACGACCCTGTGTTAAGCAGTTTGGCTCCCTAAGCATATCATGAGAATGGCTTGGAAGAATCAGGCTGTAATTTGAACACTGCTTTCAAATGTTGTGCTGATTTAAGCAGCCCTGTTGATATTGTTCCATCCTGCCTCTCTCTATTGCCTATTGGCACCGGCTCCTGACAAGGTCTATGATGTGGCTATATGAAGTGTGGGACACTTGCATCTCAGTGAGGTGATGAAAGCACGAACACAGGAAGGGCAGAAGCAAAGAGCCTCTGACAGTAGCTCCCCCTCTTGAAGTCAAGCCTAGGCAGGGCTTTCTCCTTGCTTACCTATGGAGCTGGAGAAAGAAGACAAGGTGTTCTTCCTCATTAAAAGAGCCTCCTAGCCATTTTTCTAATATTTTACATAAAATTCATAATTTACTTTGAACAATCATTAAATAAAACACGTAAGTGTTCTTGAAGCAGGACCTGGACTCCCCAGCTATCAGGGAGACCTTCCTATCTCTGTGCTCCTCCCTGGGCAGTGTGGCACATGATGTCTTTTCTACTACATGGAACAGCTTAATGAGGACACATAAGGATGTTGAAGCTAAAAAATAAAGTACCATGGAGTTTGGGTGAGTTAGAAACTAACATTGTAGCTGTGTAATTTTGCTGTTATGTCCCTACGTTCTACGTGACTCCTGCTATAGATGAGCAACTCCCTTCGTTAAACAATTGTATTTTTTTTTTGTTTATTGTTTTTAAAAATGCAGCTCTAAACTCAGTTTATTAGCAGTGTTTTTCTAGTCAAGGGCAGAAGAAATCGCAAATTTTTAGAATTACTTAAAAGCCTGTGATTCAAACTTTGGTCTGAGTATCTTTTTGGTGAAACATTGCTGTGAGGATGGACTATTTATATGACTTGGGGGGCCAAATGTCCTCCTTTTCATATTTGTTGCTTTGAAATTCTCTGTTGGTAATTAGCAATTTACTAAAATCTTCCATCTATGAGTGTGTATGTATATTTAGGACTCACACCTTCCACACGTTTTGCATTTGTTTGATGGTGTCTATTTGTAATGATTTCATAATAACATAGATGTGGGGAATAGCAGGAAAAAAAATAATGATGTATGGAATTCGAATGCCTCAGCAGGTGTGGGTAGGAAACCAAAAAGTTTGATGAGGGTTATCTCAGACTTAATGGAAGGAGGTTTAGGCTCAACATCTAAATATGATAATGCTTTGTTGTGTAGTCCTCCTCCTGACAGCCAATGTTACATTGGAGCACTGGATAGCGGAAAAAGAAGCCCTTGGGAATGCTTTCTTGTACGAGACAAACATCATCTTAGAGAAGTAAAGGGCAAGAATAGATACTCTTATACAAATTAGAAGAGATGGGAACTGACTAGGCTTAACTGTGTTCTCCCATCGTTATAAACCCCTAAAATTGTTTTTCTAGTTGTTATTTGATTATTGAAGCTGCTTAATGACAATGCGCTTATGTAGGCATAGTTATCTTAAATGATTAGGTATGGTACCTCAAATGATTAGGCATAGTAAATTTTATCTTTTCTTTCAGTTCTATTATTTAGGCAGTGAGTGAGAAATCTGTTAAGCGTTCTTGTAGGATGCTCAGAGAAAAATATTTGCCACTTGTTGTATGTTACATACTTAATAGTGTAGTAGGGGAAGGTCAACAATGTCTGTCATTGAAAAGAGGTGTGTGTGGGCAGTCTACTGTCAGCATACTAACCCTGCGTTTCCTTGACTTTTGGGATTGTAAACTTTGTAAGAGTGTCTTCCTATGCAAAATCCTCTTTTCCACAGAATATCACTTCTACATTTTTTCCTTCCATATGAGATACCCAGACAAGACAGTGAAAATGTAAATAAAATAATGATGCAGGAATTGTATCTTGTCATTTGTGAAGGATATGTAAAAGGCTACTTCTTTCGTCTGAGTTTGAATTAGTCTCACTGCAAAATCCACGCTAACTACATTGTCAGCCACAATTTTCAACGTGTTCTCCGGTTGGTGGTTAAGTACCGTTATCCTCAGTTTATATCCATGCCCTAAGGAGAGGAGCTGAATTTAATCTTGACAGTGAGTCAGTAGCAGAACAAGATCCAGAACAAAATTTTTGAGCATTAAAGTTCCTCATTTAGATATGGTTGTTGAAGCTTTTCCAAAGCTCTGAGATGCTTCCATCATTAGTGCTGTTGCAAGCATACCACCGAGATGATCTCTGCAATACAGAGTATTGTACTTTATAGGTAATTTAACTGCTGAATGAAAAGCAATGTTGCAGTAGAGAAGGAAAAGTTTAAAGAAATTAATTAAAAATAGGAAAAAAAGTCTCCCAATGTGGAATTTTCTGTAAATCTTAAGCCCTACTGAAATACTTCCATGTATGTGCAGGGCACATAGCACTTAAAGGAAGTTATTCTTAAACTAATTTTGTGTCTGACAAAAGTAGGTTCTGAAGTACATTCCAAGGCCAGTTCAGGAAAAAGGAGAATAACATGAAGACTATATTACAAAAATTTGATGCAAATTCTGCTCTGCATTATAATGAAATATCTAATGGATGTTTGTAATGTAAGTGTGTCACTGGAAATCTAAACTACAAACTACACAAGAATTTTTGATAGATCAAACACGTATAGGCGCCACAACTTATGCCATTAGGAGGAACTTTTTCCAAAAAAACAGGATTCAAAAAAACAAGTTACAAGAATTTTTGCTACAGCAATTGGAAATCACAGCACAGAAGGACTAGCAGAGCAAATGAACTCATGGTTCTCTCTCCTTTGATTTGAAATATTAAATACATGTGAGAAAAACATTTCCTATACAGGGGATGAAATAGAGGAGGCTGTGTCTGATGCTAAGCATGTTTATTTAATGCTAAATACTTGTCTCTGCTAGGGGCCTCAAAAGAAGTGCTGAGAGCTCTTAGAAGAAAGATCACCTGTGGTTGGTGCATTTTTATTCCTTAGGGAAACAACTTCTGCAAAGTATTACTTTGGTTGCATATATCCTAGGAGGTGTCACTGAAAAGTAAAATGTGATTTTCATGATTCAAAGGTTACTAAGATTTCTATGTATGACCATTTCATCTGAGATAGAAAATAGAAATATAGAAAATTAAATTCTCCATGCAATTTTAGAAAGAGCATGTAGTAGGTAAAGCAAAACAAAAGTGTCCAGGTCCAGCATTAGATAAAAGTGCTTAGGTATCACAAACAGTAACAATATAGTGGTCTGTGAATTAAAATAGAGGTGATGACACGGAAAAATGATGATTGGGCTAAAGTGAAGTGTGAAATTTTTTCTTTTTGTCATTTCTGTTTCCTAAGCTAACTGTTTATTGCTTATCTTGGCTGTGTTGTTCTGGAAATGCTCTCCCAGGAATGCCAGGTGCATTTTTCTTTTCAGGTGACAAAGGTGCAGATTGTAACCCTGGGACAAGCTCAGGAGCAATTTGATAGCTGTAGGTACATTTTAAAGCATACCTTAACTTCCAACAAGTTTTATTTAGCATTAGGTAGTCAGCTAAAGATGGAGCAAGAGCACATTAGATGTAATTTAATATCTTCGTTGCTGAATTGAAAGATTCAGAAGAGGCTTTAGATGGAACAGAGCTGTCTGGTTTTTAAAGTTTGCATTTGATTCTCATCAGACAGTACCAAATTTTATTGTTGCTTACTTTAGAGACAGAGTAGCTAGATGTATTCTTCTGATCAAGCAAAAGCACAAACTGATGGAACTGCATAAAAAATGCCAATAGTCTATTTTTATAGGTCTGCCATTGGTATACTGAAGTTCAGTCTCTGGGAGTGAAGTTGTACTGCATAAGGCATGGCAAGAGCACAGAAAATAAATGCAACAAGCAAGGGAAGAACAGCTGTTGGAGAAGATGGATGTTTTGCTGTAATGATGTTGCTAAGATTATTAATTTATTTAATAGAATTCAGAAAGGATTCATCTGTTAGCTGTCATGATTTTATCACTGGGAGTCTGTGGGTTGCCATAGGCTATAGGCATGCTGTTTGCCTGTTAACAACATCCAAGGGGGGTCAACTGACAAATAGCTTTGTTTATTACCATTTGGTTTATAGTTCAGGACTCATTTGGAATGTCCCAGCTAACATTTGGTCCCTCGGTTTCCTAATAGTGCTGACAGCAGCTGTAACAGCAGCCTTTCTCTCCTGGAAAATCTTTCTTCCTTTGATGAGCTTGTTCCCATAATTGGTCAGGTTGCTGTTTTCCTTCCTAGATATTATTAATGTTGGTATCGCAGGGGTACTTGCTGGCCAGTTAGAAAACATTACATTGCTATTATAGCCCCGGTCTGTACACATCACAAACCCACGTGTTCTTTAAATGTCATATAGTCTATATTTAAGATGATTCAATAGACAGATAAAAACAGCACATGCAAGAGGTGGAAAGTAACAGTGAGATAATAACAGTTAATGGAATAAGCCATTTGCTTCTAGTCACTATCAAGTAGTTTAATAAGAAGAACTTATTATCAAAAATTTTGAGAAAAAATATTACAATTTTTCTTAAATATTAGGTGATGTTTATAGGATGCCATGGTTTTGTTCACTGCTCCTTTGCTGTTATTTTTCCTCGGGCTTTCAATGCCATGTAGTAAACTGAACTTTTCTCACCATAACAACATCTGTGTTAAAGTGTGCTGGTATCATTTGGAGGCAGAGAGGTGAAGGTCAGTGATTTATCCTGATAAGTGTACTGATGGCATCCGTATAACCTCAGTCACCAGCAGTTATTGATTGTAATCTGGGGCTGTAATTCAAGTGGTCTGATTGAATACGAGGGGAGATAATGCTGCTTCTTATTATTATGGAGAAAAAATATCAGCAAGTGACCACATAGTCATGATTCCCTCATCATTTGAAAATTGTGTGAACCAATACTCTCTGATTTGATTTCTGAGAAGCTAATGGAAAAAATTGTGATAATTTCTTTTTCTTTTTTTCTTTCTCTCTCTCTCTTTATTTCTAGGTTTGGTTTTTTTATTGGTGAAAAAATGCCCTGAATATTCATCCTTTATCTATTCTAGCAGAAATCTGATATAGCTTTAGAAAATAATTTTACTTTAATTTCAAGTGATTTGTATGTAAATTGTCTAAGCAGGAATGTAAATATCGTAGCAATTCAAGCCATGTCATTAGGATCAATTTCTTATTGAAACTCAGGCAGATTACCCAGTTGAATTCTCTCTGTACTTGTTAAAATATGGCACAGTGATTCATGAAACTGAAGAAAAACCACAGGTTCCTGGAACTACACATACATAAACACTTGGCAAATAAGGAAGAGAATGGAACCTAAGCTTAGCAAGTTGATGAAAGAAAAACAAAGAAAGTGGGAGAGCTGAAAAAACCCAAACCCAACAGCTTCATATTTGGAAAAGGAAATATTTTAGGCGGTGTTTCTAAATGTCATCTCCATGTCCTTAAAAGGTTCAAACACATCATCAGTCCCAAGACTGGGCTGAATAATGCAAGCTGTATAACTTGAGCTTACATTATTGGGCTGCTCTGCTAATGTCCTTGTCATTGCTCAATTTGTCTTCCATCTTCCCACGTTCCCTGCCAAGCAAATAGCACAAAACTGTGACAAGGGAATTTATTACTTCTCTGACTTACATATTGCAAACTAGTGAAAGGAATGTAGCAGAATTCTAAAAGTACTGTGAAGGGACAAGTACTGTATCAGCCTGAAAAATAGCTGTACCCGCAAAAGTTAATCAGCACTCAAGTGACCTCTTGTCGCTGTGCTTTTAACAGTGGAGCAGGATCTGTCAGTCTTTCCTTGAAACTCATTTAAAGTGGTTGGCAAGTCAGGTGGTCCTATCCCAGCGATTCAGGTGGTAATCACCAGCTTCATCTGGATAATTATTAATTGAAAGTGCAAACAGTTGGTTATTGATCAGTGCTGCTCTCCTGAGATACAAGAGCCATGAGCTTCAAGTCTTTGGTCTTTCTGCACTGGCAACTCCGCTTAACGTTGGGAGTCTGGGGAAGGATGGTCTTTTGTCATCTCTTTGCTTATTTCAGAAAAGCATAGGCCCAACTTTCTGGAGACCCCTAAACATGGAAAGGTAGGCTTGCAGGGAGTGGCAGCTAGTTTGTCAGTAAGGTCAAAGAACTTAATACAGCCATTGAAAGCTATTATCACAAATGAATGAAGAAGAAATAAATGTATTAAAGCAATGGTACCATATGCTACAACATTTTTGCTCTCACTTGTTTAAGTAAATGAATTTTCCTCGTAAATATTGTGTGGATACTAATTGCATAACTAAAATACAACCTACGTATTTTTTTTCAGACCCATATACTTTTTTCCAGTGCTGCATTGGCCCTTTTGGAGCAGCTCTGTGAGGAAATGTGACTGGGTAGGCTGAAAATGTTTCTTTTTTACTTTCTTCATCTCTTCTAAGGTATTTTGATTTATTGGGTAACTTGAGAAGCATATTTTTTCTTCCTCTCTTCTTAAAAAAAATTAAATTTGAAAAATAAAATGAATCAGTTGAAATGATTGGGCAAGAATGCCACACTGATTAACACAGTAAGAAACACGGTGCACATTTCGATGTAAGTTGTATTTTAGAGGATTTTCTATAAGATACTCCCTGTTAACTGATAGCCTTGTCTTTATATACGTATGCATAAGCAGACAAAAATGGGGATCCACACTTCACTATTATATTTTTTCCTATGAAATAGCAGTATTCTCTACAAGTGATACAGAATACCTGACAGTTCTGGTATATTAATATCTATTTTATTTGTAAACATTTTCTACTGGATATGTGAAACTCAGAAGAGCAGATACATAAAGGTTTGGGAACCAATATATTCTCCTTTCTACGTCTTTTAAAAAGGGAACTTCTGGAGTATTGTGGTAACCTTTAAAAGAACAATGGGAGAGAATTTAGCACTCATGATATTGAGAGATGTAGGACTACAACTTAATCCTGGTGTGCAGGTGGATGCAATCAGGTCCACACATGGATTTCTGGTGGTGCCCTTCAGGCCTGACCTGTGCCGTGTTTGTTATTGCAAACTGAGTCTTTCTGAATAAGAAAAAAGTTTCTATTTTGTAATGTATTTGGTATAATAACTTAAATATATTAATTAATTTAAACCTACTTTGAATTGTCCAAAACATCATGGATGTTCAGGTTCCATGTTTCACTTTGGGCTTATTTCTGCTTGTCACACTACAGGAAGATCTAGTTAATTCTGTGGAGACAGGGTAGGGGAGAAAGCATGAAGGGATGCCCAATGAAACATTAGGAATTGAGAGAGAAAAAAATTATGCCGTCAAACCAGGGCATCATTCATATCAGTCTTCTATTTGTCTTGTCTTCAAGATATCCCCACCTAGAATTAACAAAATGATAATATCTGAAGAAAGTTTTTGTGAAGGATGAGAGAAAAAGACACATCTGCATAAATTTCATCTATTATGTAATACAGCAAAGCCTAATTTAAGTGTTAATCATGTTTTAGTATTATTTGTAACATTTTGTCTGAGACAAAGTAAAGAATATTGTCTCATTAAGAAATCTGGCAGTATTACTGTGACAGTAATCACATTTTCATTCTATTTTCATAACCAAAGCTTCAAAGCAGTCTGAGAAATATTCATTACTGATGCAGGCTTGAACATGCAAGTGAATAGCTGTATCAGCACTGTCATATATAATTTCGGCACCACCATCAAACACAAGAGAATTTTAGCTAACTGCAGGATAAAAACAATGGGCTGCTGGATAAGATTAATGCAAATGCTTCTTTAGAAGAAAATAAGCATCTTGGAAACAGCAAAACAAAGCAAATGGTAATTTTTTATTAAAGTAGTAAATGCTGCTCTTTTATTGTTTGCTATTGATAAATTATTTCCTGAAGGAACGTAGTCTCCTGGATTTTAAAGATATAGTTTTATATATTTTTGCTCTGAAGGGAAACAATGCAAAGAAAACAAAAATTCAACAATTTGGTTGCACTTATATGGTTAAAATCAAATGTGGATTCTATCTTTATTTCTGTTATTCCTTTGGAATTTTTTGCCGTTATTAGGTGGAAACTCTGAACTCCTCTCAAACATTTGCCTACAGTAGAACATCTTCAGTGAGAAGCTTTTTGCATTCTTCTGCCTGCCCCTGTGCCTTTTTTACCTAAACTTCACCATCCTCAATGTTTTTGTTTTCCTGATTCTGTGCCCTCAGCTTGAGGAATAAGCAATAATCCTCTATGCTAATTTTGGATCTTGTCTGGGTTTATTTAAGTTTTTCTTCATATATTCTTTATACAGTTATGTTTCTAATTCTTATTCATTAAAAATACAAGCTGTTTGCAAAATATATGCTTTACAGTTCCCTACCCAAATTTCCTTGATGTAAAATGGAAACTGAGAGTGCAATAGGCTGATGTTGCTCCATTTGTAAGGTGTAGTTGGTCACTCACACCCTATTGTATTATTTCTACTAACCATGGTAAATAGAACTTTTTTTTTTAATGTGAATAGAGAATAATTTTCTGCAGTTAAAAATGGAAATTTATGAATACTTTGTGATCATGCAAAAGCTCAGAGTGTTTATATTTACTGGGACTGACTCGATCTCCTTGGTTCTGGGCTGTATTTGAAAGTAATCCTGATTACTTATAAATGGAAAAGGCAATCACACATGAGCTCTGAAAACTCAGAGCTCTGTCTTATTTCTGTTTTCTTCAAGGTGTCAGTTTTGTATATATAGATGTATATATATTGTTGGTTGGTTTTTCTTTTTATGACCTCCATCTTGAGTGCAACAGAGCATGGTCCTTACAAAATTTTGTTGTTTTTGACTACACAATAAGTGCCTTTAAAGCAATGTATCTTCTTTTCATCTGCTTTCAGCAATTTAGGTGACCTTGTTCACCTTCCCCTCATCATCCTTGTTGGTCTGATAGGATCAGCAGTTAGGTGATGAGCAGTTGGTTAAACATGCAACAAAGTCTACCTTTTCCTTGTGTTAATTACAGAAAATGAGGCAGAAACGACAGCCCTGGCTGCAGAAATCCATTTTTATCCATTAGTAAAGGTCAGACTTCAAAGGGGTTAGAGGTTTTGCCAAATCAGGAAAAGAAATGTGATGCTCCAGGATATTACACCTCTGTGGTACTCTCTGTGGTAAAGATGCAGAATGGTCCAAGACTTCAAACGGAGAAGCATAGTGCGGGGGTGACCATGGTCAGCTCTGAGGAGCTGGGGAAGGATATGGCTGCCCTGGGAGGGGAGCACCCGGGAGCTCTGAGATGTTCTAATAGAACATGGTGAGATGTGGCGATGGTGAACAGTTTGATTTGGCTCAGGCAGTGGGAAAAGTCAAGGGTTTGTTTTTCCTTCCTTAATACCACTATGTTATGTTTTTTTTTTTTTTGGCTGGTTTTCCATTTGCTTGATTAACCTAGAAGATGAAATTAGTCAACTGAAGTTGGAAACACAACTTTAAAATTAGCAGGTGCTGCGGAGTTGCAAAGAGGAAGAATAAGTACTATTCTTTTCATTCACATACCCAAAAGATCCAAGGAATGCACAAGAAAGAAGGTAAAATTAATCACCACCACTACCCATTCAGGGTTGCATAGCTGTAGTTTGACAAATCTAATATAAAAGTGATGGTGACGTAAAACTATTATTTAAATCACATTGGCCTGTGGGCCTGCCTCCTGGCTTAAGTTTAAACAGTTTTAATGCTGCTGCATTTGTCTCTATATAGCTGAAAACCAGCATCACTTTCGCTGTGTCTCTACTATTCTCCCTTCTTCTGAATTTGTGATGAAAAAGGTGGAAAGTGGGAATGGCACCACTGCAGCAGCTCATTTGCACATCATGCATCCTAAAGTGTGCTGGCACTTCGGCATGTTGTTCCACCTTTTCGGGGATATTTTTTTCAAGGTAGAACTTAACCTTAAATTACAGGGTTGGAATTCTCTAAACTGCTTGAATGGTGGAAACCCAGTAAACTTTTACTATTTGTTTTCTGTTGGAATTACTAAAAAAAGGAGTGTGAATTGATAGCGCTATACTTTTAAAATCTGAGAATGAACACACCTTCATAAAAAGTAGTTCAGAAAATTTGCAGTGGTTTTTAAAATAAATTATTTTCCTGGTATTGTTCCAAGTAAACCTTTGCTGTCTCTTCAATTGTGCACAGCGATGCAAACCAACGTAGAACACTGGGAATGTGAATGAGAGGACTAATGTTTTCTAAATCATATTTATCACTGTCCAAGATCGTCTTGATGAGTGTAGCTATATCCGTTTCTGTAAATCTACCGTGCAAGCTAAAACTACAGTTCTGATTTATTAACTTTGGGATCAACCATGTTTTACTTTGGAATGCAGTCATTTTTTAGGAATTTGGGCTTTAAAACCTTGGTATGTCCTGTTTGCAACCTTGTCTGGCAAAAAGCAATTACAACTCATTTGTGCTTTTTGTTCTGCGGTTGTCAGCAGGGTCTGATATGGTGGTATGTCATTAGCGGCTGATTGTGCAGCCTAAAGATCTGGTGGTCTTCCAACAAAGCATGCACAAATTTCCTAATGTCCATTTCTCTGCTGTTTTCCCTCTGGGATCTTGGTCTTCTGTGGGCTGTGGTTTCAAGGTTTTTGTCTCCTTAATATTTAATGATAGTTACAGCAAGTGGGAGAACAAACTTGTGATACTCATGCTTGTTACTGAAGAAAAGGTTGCAGATTCACAACGGTGTATATTTAAGGGTATCTATAGCGCTGATAAGAAGGATTTATCTGCTTTTGTCATTTAAATCAATTTTTCATGGTGACTGCAGTTCCACTTCTATTACAAATATTTAAAGAATTCAAATTAAACAGGTGGAGTGGGAAGCAGACACAGTGATGTAGGGTTAACAAAACCCAGCCTTGACATACTGGAGATATCATAAATTATATCACATGCTTTCTGCTCAGCTGTTCACAATAGCAAAATTGTCCTGTGTCCTAGGCTAAAATAGGAATTACAGGATGCTCTAAAGCAATGAAATATAAGATACTGTTACGAGCACTTTTCTCAAACCGTGACCCTGAACAGATTGCCCTATATAGTTATTGTGTTTAATAAGTTATACAAAAAAGGGAGGAAAGATTATGAGTCAAAATAAATTGGGGTGGTTTCAGTAAGAAAAGCTTCACTCTTTGAGCTAAATTGTTTTACTGTAGCACCAGTTTATTTTTCAGGCATTTCTTCCTAAATTTTGGTAAGCACCAGACTCTGTGAAGCAGCAGTTTTTATGTAACGTTCTCCATCTATCAGAGATTGCTGGTGGTTCCACACAATCTGCCTTGTTGCATTTTACATTACTTCCAGCTCATTACTAATAGATACAATAGGCACTTTCCCAATATTTAAGTTTTGTGGAAGTTGCACAGGAAAGCCGTATCTTTGTTGCTCAAATGCTGTGTGTGATTATGACTCGGAAGTCTGAAATAAATCATAGAATCACCTAGGGAATTGGAAGGGACCTTTCAGATCATCCAGCCCAACCATCAACGTAACACTGACAAAAATCATCACTAAACCATATCTCTAAGCGCTATGTCAACCCGTCTTTTAAATACCTCCAGGGATGGTGACTCAACCACTTCCCTGGGCAGCCTGTTCCAATGCTTAATAACCCTTTCAGTGAAGAAATTTTTCCTAATATCCAGTCTAAACCTTCCCTGGTGCAACTTGAGGCTGTTTCCTCTTGTCTTATTGCTTATCACTTGGGAGAAGAGATTGAACCCCACCTCTCTGCACCCTCCTTTCAGGGAGTTGTAGAGAGTGAGAAGGTGCTCACCCCAGGAGCCTCCTTTTCTCCAGGCTGAACAATCCCGGTTCCCTCAGCTGCTCCTCATAAGACTTGTGCTCTGCACCCTTCACCAGCTTCATTGCCCTTCTCTGAACATGCATCTGTGCCTCAATGTCCCCTCTGCAGTGAGGGGCCCAAAACTGGACACAGTATTCCAGGTGCAACCTCATCAGTGCTGAGTACAGGGGGACGATTTCCCTAGTCCTGCTGGCCACGCTCTTTCCGATACAAGCCAGGATTCTATTGGCCAAAATTCCCCAGGTCCTTTTCTGCTGGGCACCTCCAGCCACTCTGTCCCAAGCCTGTAGGGCTGCAGGGGGTTGGTGTGACCCAAGGGCAGGACCCGACACCTGGACTTGTTAAACCTCATCCCGTTGGCCTCGGCCCATCCATCCAGCCTGTCCAGGTCCCTCTGCAAAGCCTTTCTAACCCTCCAGCAGGTCCACACTCCCACCCAACTTGGTATCATCTGCAAACTTATTGAGGGTGCACTCAATCCCCTTGCCCAGATCATTGATAAAAATGTTAAAGAGAACCAGCCCCAACACCGAGCCCTGGGGGACACCACTCATGGCTGGCTGCCAACTGGATTTAACTCCATCCGATAGAACTCTTTGGGATCAGCCATAACCAGCCAGTTTCTCCAGGAGAATGCTGTGGAAAACAGCGTCAAAGGCTTTGCTAAAGTCTAGCCTTTCACTTGTCCACTAAGCATAGCTCTGCCACCGCATTTCTACGTGACTTTGGTGAAGTTCCCTAGCTCCCTGAAGCAGCCTCCGGCTGGAGACATCTCCCTGGCCTCCACGAAGCTCCCAAACTGGGTGGTTGTGCCCCAGAAACAGCACTATATGAGCACGGTAATTATCCAACCATAAATACCGATTTTTTTTTTTTAATTTTTTTTTTAACCAGTAAGTAATGGGGTAAAGCCAGAAGTTTGAGAAATGCAGCATTCCTCCCCTGAGAGCACAAATGAATCATCACAGCAACCAGAAATGAGCTGAGAGTTTCCCATTGCACCCGCTGGAACCGGAGTGGCTTTGGCCACCTCCGCTCCAGACGGTTTTGGCCCCTCTGCCTGGTCAGGAAACCAATTTGGCTTCAACCCTTTCTCTCCCCTGGCTCCATCTGGGAAGGGAGGGCTTTGCTGACCCAAGAGGGACAGCGGCAGGGTGTCTCCATGATTAATCATAGCCACCAGCTCGGCAAGAGCACCACTGTGTGCAAAGCCCTGGGGAGCTAAGGGCAACTGGGGTTATGGAGGGAAAGGACCAGGAAAGGCAGAAGGGAGCAGGGATGGGGGCTGTGGAGAGGGGAGGTGGCCCCGTGCAAGGCTGGAGAGCCTGTGTCTGATGTTTGGGCCATTTCCCTCTGCACAGATGAGCACAAGAGGATGAGGATTGTCCCTGGAGCCGCAAGAGCGCTGGTCCACCCTGGAGCAGCAAGGGCATTCCCAGCAGTGGGACTTGCGTGGGGTGGACAAATATCTCGGGCCACTTTATGCTACCTCGCCTTGAGGCGGGAGGGGTGAGGGCTGCACCCGAACAGCCCCCAGCCCTGGGAGCAATTCTTCAGGAGCCGGAAAGGGGCAGTGAGACACCACCAGCCTTGCGGGAATGGGAATTCACGCACCCACCTCCTCGTGCCCAAGCAGCTCCTTCAAACCACTACCTGCCCTCCTCGGGGCGCCCACCCCACCGCTTCCCCCAGGGTACCCCGCTCCCTGTCCCACCAAGTTGCTGCTGCATCGATTTCAGGGCATCGAAGGCGAACGCCATCCCGCAAGAGCAGCAGGGGAGATATCCTCCTCGGCGCTTTTGAATTAATGCGAGCCTGGGGTGGGTAGCTTTCCCCCCAGGACACCCCTCTGAGATGGGTTTTGCCCCAAATCCCTTGAAAACTCCCCAAAGGCTAACACCCTTGCTGCAGAGAGGAGACGGAGCCCCGCAGCCGCCGAGCCCCCGGCTAAGGAGGTTCCCGTGTAAAAAGCGACACTTACCCCTGAGCGAAATGCCCCCCAAAAAGAAAAAAAAGTTGTTCCAAGGTTGTTTTGGGGTGCGTTTTTTTTTTTTTCCTTCTCCCAAGCGCCTCTTCACCCTTGCTTCATGGTGTGCTGGCCCGGGTCGGTGGGGGCTGCGAGCACCGGTTGGGGTGAGGGGAAGGGGGGTGTGCTGGTGCCTGCGAGGCAGCCGCCGCGGGTCTGAGGGAGGCCGGAGGAGGCAGCTGGCGCGGGACGGCCGAGGGGCCGGGCGATGCGGCTTCGCAAATGGGATCCAGATGCTTGGTGCTGGCGTTCCTGGGGCTGAGGTCAGAGCTGCTCATCACACAAGTTTTTCTCCCCCCTTCCTCTCCACCCCTCACCGTCCTCCCCCCCGGCTCTTGGGGACGCCTCCGTGTGGCTTCCCCTTCCTCTGCTGGCTGCTGCTGTCGATTTAACTGTGCCTTTTTGGTCAGGAAGGGCTGGATTTGGGATGTTCGCAGAAGCCAGGAGGTGCCAAAGGACCATACCAAGTTACACAGGGCTCCCGCGCGGCTCCGTCGGGAGATGCTCCAGGCTGCAGGAAAGCTCAGCTTCTTCCCCCAAAACAGTGACAGGCATCAGCAGAGCAGGAGAGAGTCTCTTCTTAACGCAGTTTCCCATTTCCCTGTAACAGGGTATTTTTCACCTGCCCAGATGGGGAGGCAGAAGTGGGGTGGATTATGTTATAGCATAACTTATAGTTATCTCCTTAGCATAAATAAGGAGATAAATGTGATCCTTTAAATGCTAAGGAGATAACTATAAGTTATAAGTATTTATCTCCTTAGCATTTAAAGGATAAATATCGTAATATATACACAGCCTAGTGAAAAGTTTCAAGTACAAGTTTGAAAGTTGCTGACTGGTGATATTTTTTTTTATTTTTTTATTTTCAAAACCTATGTGCTGTGAAAAAAAAATCTTTAACTTTTTATTAGGCAGAGCCTCTCCGGCAGATCTGGGGGGCTAATTTTATTCCTCTGCCTCGAGTGACAGCGTGCCACTGGCCAAAGTTAAATATTTCTGTGTTTATGCGTGTCTCCGGGTGGTGTTTTGCAAGAAATAATGGTATGGAAACATCAATTCTTGTCTCTTGCCCTCGTTTGGTTCCATATAAGGCTGGAACTGAGATGGTGTCCCTGGAATTAAATAGTCAAATTCTCTTCGTTTCAAATGGGGATTTATTATATTTGCTCTAGGTTTTGTGCTGCTTGAGAGACTGGCCGCGTAAAGAAATAGCTGGAAGGCTTCAGGAAAGCGCTGAGCCCTCGAACTGATGCAAGAGCTCGTTTTAGAAGCGATGCTTGGCTTGGCGCTTGCGGAGAAGGAGCCCCAGCCTCATGCCCAAAAAAAAAGTAGGGTGTCACGTCCTGGTCCCCCTCCCCGCCCCATATCTGGCAAGCTGGAGCCAAAAGGCAGGGTGTTCACAAATAATAAATGCGCCTGGCAGAGGGAGCTGCAGCTCCCCACGGGGTGTCAGCGGGCAGATGAACAGTGGTTCCAGTTTGCCACCACCAGTGGACAACAGTACGGTTTGGTCCTACAAGCTCCATGGCAACTGGGAGCTGCATTGCCATTAGTCCAGATGACCTTCAAAAAAACCAGAGTTTTCTGCGTGGCAATGAAGGAACGCAGGAAAACGTTTTTAATGGACTGGCAAAACCAACAAGAACAAAACACAGGGAAGCTCCGGGCACCCCAGAACAGTAGTGAAAAACAGCCAAGATAGAGGATGGGAGATAAATAACGTAGCAATATTGGCGAGACGTGTATGACCTGCAGCGTATGCCTATCGCAACTCGATTGAGAAATTGAGAACATATTTAACTTGGAAGTTAACACTTACTCTTTTTGCGATGCAGAGTTTGTCTTAATATGGTTTTAATATTGAAGTGACTTTTACCAAGTGCTCCAATAATTAAATGAGACTACAAGAGGTCTCAAGTTCTCATCCGACTGCCTTTATGGCTGTGTTAACCAAGCTGAAAGGTTTTCCTTTCCAAAAAGGGGCTTTGTAGCTGGCGCACAGGGGGAGAGCAGCCAGCCAGGATGCTGAGGGTGTTTTGAGGTGGGGTTATTATTATTATTATTATTATTATTATTATTTTTCTCCTCCTATCTTTGAGTTCAGGACCCACTGCAAAGCGGTCCTCATCCACCACGGCAGCAACAGGGAACCTGGGCAGGTCCCCGTTCCGGGTGTGAGTGAAACCCCCAGGGTTGGGGGTGACATTTTTCCATCTCCAGACACCAAACAAAGCCTCTCCGATAATTAGTTAAAGACTGAATCACATTGCATTGGTAATTTCTAGAGGCAGCTGGAACTAAGTTTAGCAAGATTCCCTCCCTGGTGTATTAACAACTAGACGTGATTAATGCTATGAGTCAGGAAGAGCATTTTGAGGAATCCTCTTTCCACCCACGATACAAAAAGCTCTGTGTGCTCTTTCCTCGCCTGAATGTAAAGGGGACCTTAATGTCCTCCCATCCCTGGAATAAGGCTCTCAACTTGGGACCCTTAAAAAAACAAAAATCATTGAAACAGGCAGACGGGTGAAATTTTGCAGTTTGCTTCGGAGTGTGGATTCACTTCAGCTGGGGTATTTCTACCCCCAGTTTAAGAAATGTTGTGTGGATTTCCCCTGTGTGTTTCACACAAGCACAGAGCGGCTAGCTCCAGGTCACGTATGGCTGAGGACACCCAGGAACATCCCGTCTTGGCTCCGTCCTTGAGCACCATCTGCTGGCTTTTCCTCCGGGGACTCCTCAGGCATCCACCAAACCCACAGTCACCTTCTTTCCCTCGGGTAAAACCTGCTCCTGCAAGATGGGGCAGCGGTTTACTCTGAAATTAGCAGATGCCACCAGAACCAAAGGTTGCTCCGTTGTTTTTCCATCACCACCCTGAGCACAGCAGAACGGAGGCGTGGGGTCCGGCCATGGCCCTTCCACCCCTGTTTCAAAGAACAAGCTCTTTCTCCTGCTTGCAAAGCAAGACAAAGAGCTGCTCTGCCAGAACAAGGGCAGGGTTGCTTTTTCATTTTGGTCGCAATAGATGGTTTTCATTAGTTCCAAAGGATTTGCCGTTGCTTTCGTCCAAATACTTCCCCCCACCACCGGCACCCCGGTTAGGAAGCAGGCCAGGAAATATTTTCTGAAGCTTTTTCTTGGTCCTGGTGTTCTCCTACGCTTTCTGTTTGTCTGTCTGCCTCTGTGCAAATGTCTCCTGATGGTGTTTTTTTTATGCCACATTGCATATCGTGGCCTTACTTTGAAAGGCAAGGGGCAGGAGCACCTTTAGAGTGTGCAGAGAAGGTGGGGAGAAAGGGAGCTGGGTAACTCAGGGTGGGAATTAAGGCAAGAGAAGAGCCACCGGCAAAGGAATTAAAACAGTGCTGCAAAACCCCCCCTCTCATCCTGGAGAATGAAGTTGTGATAGCGGGTTCGAGGCAGGCTGCACTAGGAGGGGGCTTAGGAAAGCCTTGGGAATGGGATGAGCATCCCAACAACCTGGCTGCAATCAAGTGCAGGCTGCATCTGATTGCTCAGTGATATCTTGTCTTGAGGGCACAGCTCTTAAGACCTTTTTAGAAGTCGAACATCTCAATGTTGCTACCTTTGTTAAGTCCCTGTTTTTCAGGTCCTTGTTTAACCCTTTAATGGTCATGCCTACAAGTTCCAGCATGTCCCCGCCTACTAATTGAGCAGCACTCGGAGCTCTGCTCTCCAGGCCCCATCCCACATAGCCAATTTCTATTTCCAGCCCTCAGTTTTATGACCCAGCTCCCAAGATGGGACTTGGTATTACAGAGACCTGATATTACCCAGGGAATCCAGGGTTAAGACCACAAGAAAAAGCCTGCAGAGCTTCAGGCTAGACCATGCATGGTAGTGGGCAAAAATCTTCAGTAGAAAATGTGCTGAGACATGCAAGAGCTACCAAGTATGTGCAAATCATAGATTTGAAAGATCTATAGCTTTTTCCAAAAAGTCAGAAAAGCACTGTTGACTTACCTCAGCAAAATTTCAAGTCCTGCTCTTCTTACCTTTCCAGAGTTTCCAAAGTTTAAACTGTTCCAGAGAATATTTCAATCACAGTATAATTATTTTAAAATATGGTCAAATATTAGTTTTCCTCAGAGTGAGATGTCTAGGAGTAAAATTGGTCCAGGGTGAGGTAGATCAGTAGCATGGAAAATTTCAACCCAACATTTAAAGTTTGGCAGAACTCTCTGCAACAGAAAAGGGAGACCTCTTGCAGGATGAGTTCTGCCAAGTCTGAAGTAATTCTGACCCTGGAGTATTTCAGTCTCATAAAAATTTACCAAATACAATCTCTGGTCCACGCCATCCATGGAAATACAACCACACAAGCTGCTGAAGGCCCATGGAAGCACCACAGAGCTGTTTCAATGCCCAACAGGATATTCCCCTGGGAAAGGAGGAAGAAATTAGGCAGGCAGCCAGAATTTAGCCAGAACTGCACCAGGGTTAATTCACCAGGGTTAATTCACCCTTTCCTTTTTTCCTCCTTTTTTTCCTCTGGAAAAGTGGTATGGAATCTTTATTGACCACAAGAGGTCAGAGCCTCCCAATGTAGCCTCTCGCCTGAGCACCCAGATGGTATGGGAGCTGCCCAGGCACCCCAGCTGGAGGGAGATTCCAGAGCCACCCTCCTGTAGCACCCTGGTTTAAGATAGGGATTTCAGAGCCAAAGCTACTTAATCTGTCAAATCACAGCATGATGGGATGTGGCTACAGCCTCCTCAAAAACTGTTCTGTCATTCATGGGGACTGAAAAGGCTGTATTTTGTGTCGAAAGGTCACTGGGGGCCTCAGTTGAGCTCATACAAATAGTGGCAACCTCTGCCATTGTGAGTCTTCAAAACTCTTGCTGGAAAAGGGAAAGAGGAAGATGAAGTGAATTTTTTTGTGTCATCCAGTAGGTTAGTAGAAGAATGTCACATCTTCTGACAGCACCTTCGGAAAACCACCTTATTCCTTTGTGTTTCTGAAGGAATTGGAAAGCTTCGGGGTTAATTTGGCTGATGGTACTGCGAATCTTCACTAATTTTTGGTAGACAAGCCTCTACTTCAAACTTGAATTTTTCAAAAATCCAATCCTATTTCTCTAATCCTTCTTCCCACCATCCTCTTGCTGTTCAGGAATATTCTCTTGTTGCTGCCTTCCTTACACTGTGTCCGGGTTTGAGGTAAAACAGACCCAATTTTCTGTTCAGTAATTTTATTTTTCAGCTAACTGACCTGTTTGTTGCAAAGTTTTTCACTCCATTTAGTCATGCAGTGCACAGAACAGAGGGGCACATTTGTTCCCAAGTCAATGAATGCTATATTCATTTAAAAAAAAAAAAAAAACAA
>JAOXJK010000077.1:9077810-9089721 GCA_025774025.1 Xenus cinereus
CCCCAGCTCCCTCAGCCTCTCCTCATAAGACTTGTGCTCCAGACCCCTCACCAGCTTTGTTGCCCTTCTCTGGACCCGCTCCAGCACTTCAGTGTCCTTCTTACAGTGAGGGGTCGAAAACTGAACCAATATTCAGTTGCAGATGTACTGCAGCTCTCAGGATGCGTTGCTATGTAGGAAAAGACTTTCCACTAGTATAGGAGATAATGAAAAATCCTTTCTTTTGGATCAGGACTTGGAAACTGCAAGTTGTGTGACTTCTGCTGAAAGAAAATAATTAAGACCTCATTTATTCTACAGCGGCTGTGCTGAGTATTGCTGAATGTTTTTTCTTTGTATCTTCAGATATTTTTGCCTCTTTTTAACTTCTCTCTTCCACAGCAGCCAGATCTCCCTCAGTGGCTCTGCAGCTCTCCTTGGGTCTCCTGCGGGGTGTGCACTGCTTGTGCTGTGCTTGCACACTCGGGGGGAAGACAAAGACAGAGCTGCACGTGCCTCGTCTACGCTGCCGCACAGGGCTTAGCGCTCTGCCCTCCCAGAAGCGGGCACAGCACACATTGCTCTAAGAAATGCCATATTTTGGGCATTAGCATGCATAGTTTCCTGAACCCGTAATCAGAAGTTACTTTCCTATTGTATTAGCGTTGCCTTCCCTCAACCTAGACAGACAGTGAGCTCTGAGTTTGAAACCTTTGTTTTTTTTTTTTTTTTACTTCCTAAATTTAGTTCTGTCGTCTCAGTTCTCAGAGTCTGTGTTGTGCCATTTCTGTACGCTGACTCTAGCAATGCTTCTCCGCGTCTGCCTGTTACTGAGCTACTTTTGTTTTGAAGCTGACCTCTAGCAAGGAACAGATCCCATTTCACTCCTCAACGGTATTTTAAACGTTTTAGGGAAGAGTGAAAATTTTGCCTCCTGAGTCTTCTGCCAAGTCTTGCTACTGCCAGTCACTCCCAGGTTTTCTTCCTAATTCCTTTCCTTTCCTTAAAGCTGGGCTTTCCAAAACAGTGCAGCATTGACGATGATGTTTCCCATAACTCTTTTAATGAAGTGCATAAGATATGATGGCTGTCTAGGGCCAATTTGAACTTGCAGGGTTTAATGGGAAACGTTGGTAGAGAAAAGGTGTTCTGGCTGGTAGCTGTTTCCAAAGAAAGCCCTGATTTGCTTGCATCTAACCTGTGGGGGTTTTAAGACTTTATCTACAAAATATTTTATAATGGTCCCCTTAATTTTTTTCTGGTTGTAAGAGAAGAATAAATGATTAAACAAAATTAAGTAGGGCCTTAGTCAAAACTTGAAGAGGGAAGGTTAGAGCAGCAAAATATCAAAACAAGTGAATTCTAGTCTTGCTGACAGTTTTAACTGCACAGGAAGACAGATGAATGGTTGGTGTATATGGGTGTGCATATATATATATTTGACTTTCTAGTAACTGATAGTAGAAATCAAACATTGCTTGAAAGGAAGCAGACTCATTTAATAAATGAAGAAAGATGAGACTAACTTG
This sequence comes from Xenus cinereus, assembly GCA_025774025.1. Taxonomy (NCBI): domain Eukaryota; kingdom Metazoa; phylum Chordata; class Aves; order Charadriiformes; family Scolopacidae; genus Xenus; species Xenus cinereus. The sequence continues at coordinate 9,079,319 of JAOXJK010000077.1, forward strand.
GCTTGCAAATAGCTGTATGAATAAATTTCGCCAAAAATATAGCAAAGAGGTGTTGTTGATTCTGGAGTAGTGAGAACCTTGGTGATGCTGAGAAAACTGAGAAACTGAAATGTATTTGCATGTAAACATAAAGCCAACAGTGATGAGAGTGTATCAGTGGTAGGGCCCAGTAGGATATTACGTAGCTCTATGATGTTGATTTTTTTTGTTTGTTTGTTTTTTGGATAATTCTGCTTCCGCAATTGGGAGGTATTTAAGTGCCTATAAATTTGATTCAATGGACAAAAAAAAACGTGAAATTAGCTAGAAAGGAATCAATCTGCATTAAAATAGTGAAATGCCTGTCAGAAAAATAAGGTCTGGAATAATGTAGGAAAAATATACCCATGAGGAACAAACAGTTTGAGTGTAGTGATTTGAGATCCCGTGTCCCATTAAGCATAACACAATACAACTATCGTGGCTAGTATAGCTGTTACTGGCTATACTGACATTATTATTTCATGTAAGCCAGTGAAATGAATACTTGTGTTGTCTTTTTGCATATCCCCAGCCTCCTCCTGTCATTTAATCTAGACAAAGCACTGAGATGCCTGTCATGTGGTTTAGTTCATTTCCAGAAGTGATGAAGGATGGCCTAGATGACCTAAATATGCCTACTGTATCTCAAACTTTTATAATTCCATTAAAAGTGTTTTTCTCTCTGTGATTGAGCAATATAGAGATGTCTCTAATCTATGTTCCTCCATCTTGTCCTGAATGAAGTAGATACTATCTGGGAAGTAACTACCTTTGTGGTTTTGCTCCCTCACTGTAGTTCTATTTCTGGGACCTCTAGTTAGTTTTTCCCAATATCATTTGTTCAAACATGACATTTGTCTGCTATCTCCAGAGCCCAGCTTTCACATTTACAGAGAGTTTAGCATTAGGGACTAAGCCAAGGCTCATATCATTCCGATTTTGTGCTTATCAACACAGTCCATCCCTTTTCCATGAATGTAAACTGTTACGGATGTCTGGCACACACTGGAACAATGTTGAAATATTGCCAGGTAAAGGCACTTCTATCTGCTTGCTTTTTATACGTTTTCTGATAAACACACAGGATTTACCACTTTATTATTTTAACTAATTATAATGTATTAATATTAGAAAGTAAAATCATGCATTAGAGGGTGAATACTGTATTGTATTATCAAATAATTTATGCTCTTCCTTCAGCACTGGGAATGTTACGTTTCCTCAGGTTTACTAGTGAACTTGTTCACCTTCTGATTTTATCTGATTATTCTGTTATGACTAATGCTTTTATCAGAACTTTACTATTAGTGAACTTTCTGGCATTCTGTTCTCTGCCTTTTATTTTTAAATTCAGTAAGCCTGCACTTCTAGTTACAGGAATAAATGCAGCACAAAAATTACACTTGGTAAGTGTGCAGGTAGGCAGAGCAGAATTTTTGGCCGAACTGTCCAGATTCGCTTCTTCAGACTTTGTCATAACAAAATCACAAAATTTTCTCAGTTGCTCTTGCCACAGTAACCTTAACATTCATTACTGATGTAATAATTATTGACTTCCCTGAGGTGCAGGTTAAATGCTGTAAACACTAGAAATATGAGGCAATATTAGCATTGACACATGTTTATAGCATTGATTTTACATCTCCTCAGCCCAGCTTGCAATATATTTGTTTGCAAAGTACTTAACCTGGCAAGGCATAAGTATTTCTTTTCAGCCATAATGTTGAGATAAAGTGTTAGTGGGAAACTCACTGAGAAGCTTCTCATTTTAGCTGACTTTGCTGCTTGTTTCTTCTTCTTTCCTGCTGGCTTTGAGTACAGGCACACTGGAACAGATTAACGGTCCATCAAGTCTATTATCCGGCTCCGGTGCTGACCTGTGCCTGCGATTTTGTCTACTATGTGATATTTTTGTTTTGGTTTTGGCCTTGATGTTCGCCAGAGAATCATCTTGTTACAAAAATGCATTAAGGAATCTTAGCTATCAATTAAAAAAAAGGGGGTTGGACCTTTAAATTTTGAATACAAAATGAAGGTGCATTGTTGCAGCTCTGCGTGCATGAGTCTGCCAGTATTGTAAAGCAACAAAAATGTCCTTTCATTTCAGGGAGGTTTGGCTTCCAAATATAACGGTTAAGTCATAAATACCACCATGACCACAGCATCCAACTTTTTTCCTTTGACTTTTAATACCTAATTTCTCCTGTGTAGGAATCTCACCCCTACAGTAGTGACAGTGGACAAGAGACAGCAGTCCCTTGACATTTTTGTTTCACCTGCAAATAAGCTGTTTTACCACAAGGCCTTTTTACAAAACATGAGCTACAAGTATGAAAAGAATAAATACAATACTGTCTACCTCTACCCCTTAAAATGTAATTATTATAAAGAACAATGTCGCTTGTTTCCCTGTGAATTCCTCGAGATGATTTTATTCTTGATAAGTTCTTAAATGCAGCTCTTTAGCTCTTATGACACTGCTGTCTGCTTGAAAGCCCGTTTTACCCGAAAGGGATGTCCCATTAAAGAAGGTATTATTGTAAGCCACAGTGTGCCAGGAGACCTGTCCTAGGGGTTGCATAATTTTACCCGAAGGTGCAGAGAGCGAAACTTGCTCCCCCCAACAGCTGATGCGAGCCCTTAAGTGTGTTGGTGTGGACTGGGAAAGAGTGACATCAGACTCGGTTCTCTTTTCTAGAGCTACAAAAAAGGAACACTTCCTGCTGTTCTCCAAAGAGAATGAGTTGAGTGTGTGTGTTTGAGGGAGATGCATATACAAAGGGCAGAAAGTAATGCTTTTTATACTTTTTTTTACTACATACTTTTGTGCCAAAGCAAGGCACGGTCTGCTTATAGTGTGCAAAGTCAATCACTTTGTTGCCATTCATTGCTAAGTATTTCTTTCTGCTTTGGAAGATGTATGCCGAGTCCTGAATGGATTGTCCCTTTTCTTGATGAAACAAATGAAGATTGTCAATAACTGAAGCAGAGATAAGATAGGTAGTGGCTTGTTAGTGATTTGGGAGTGAGGTGATATGGCACAATAGATTAATGCTTTGCCTTCATTTGTTGACATTTAATCTCTAGGCTTCAGTTTGTATTCAGCACACAAAGTAAGTAAAAATCTCTCCTGTTTTATCTGTGTGAAGTTGACTTGCAACCAACTTTCTTGATCTTTAGCATTTCCTTTAAATCTGTGTTTCTGAAAACAGATGTAAATTCACCATTTTCTCCTCAGGAGATTCATTAATTATGACTCCATCGTATAGCGTTCCTTCTCCAACCTCCTTTCTCCTTTCTCCCACCAGTCTGGTCAGAGGCTTGTAGTTTTGTTTATTACTCCCTGTGCTGCCCGCGTTTCCTGGTAGCCACTTGTCCTTTCTTGCACCACTCCTGCATCCAACGAGGCAAGGACTCTGGACCAGAGGTGGCTGTTCCATTTCTGGACACAGGATGGATATGAGTGCCAGCCTTCTGCCTTTCCAGTTGGATGGACCTAAACTTTGAAGCGTCATTTGCTGTCTCAGATAATCCTGAATTCCTCTTAAAGAGAAATATTCTTATTATTCATCAATATCTTGCTCTATCTGTTCAGTCTGAGCACTTGCTAGTTTCTAAGTGCCCACGTGAAGGAGTGAAGATAAACCCTCTGAAATGGACCGCACCTTTCTGTGCAAATATACCACCACCTCTACAGCTCTGAAAGATATAGGAATATACATAAGAGCAAAAGTATCTGTGTATATGAATCTCATGACAATACAAGGTTGTACAGTTTTTCTGAAATTGTATTGATAATGCTGAGCTGATCATGAATTCAAGTTGGGAGACAGAGCACCTCGACTTAGAACCGCTGCTGGGGCCATACATGGCATCATCTTTGTAGAAGATAACCATTACAGGTGCATTTGTGGGAGAAGCCATCTTAAGATCCCCGATGACTGAAGTTGTGTTTTACTCAAAGAATCTGTGCAGTTTGGGCAGTAATAACTCACATGAGTGCAGCCTCCTCATTCCCGTACCAACAAGCTTCATTAAGCTCTAGAGAGTTTACGTCAAATACTGAACTAGAGAGAGCAATTAACTCTGCAGGTCTGGTGAAGGGTGCCGGCCCTGTTGATGCACTTGGTGATGACCTTCCCCTTCTGGGAAGTGCCCCCGCCGTTAAGAGATTTCCTGCTTGGCAGAGACTGGATGACCTATTCCAGCACAGGAGAGACTGGACAGCAAAGAGCAGGGCTGAGAAGGGGGCTCTGTGACAGCATGCAAAGAGGGAGAGGGAGCTGTACAGTGCTTCCTCTTCCCATAATATCTTCCTCAAACAAATGATGCTGGCAGTCACAACTGTTCCTATCCAGCCCACAACTGTCTTTCTCATCGCCAAGATTTTACAGGCACAACAGATCCCTAGGAAAAGAAATGGGATGGCAAAATCAGGAAACCGATTTTCTCTGCTGGCACAGAAGAGCCTTGTGCGACATGCTGCTGCAATGTGTCTTGCTTAGAGCTAATGTTCTTATTCATTCAGAAAATATCAGTTGAGGCAAAAAGCCAGTTCATTCATATATTTGCTAGTGATGGAAACAGACCCCAGATCTTACCTTGTCTTAATACAAAAGTAATGAATAAAGATTACATACTCTGGATCAAATAATAATAACATTTTGCAAGGATGATCCCTTTCCTTTGAAAATAATTAGTACTTCAGTCTTTTCATTTTAACCAAACTTCCTCAACCATGTCTGTACTTTCTATAGCAGATTTTTCTGTAGTTAATATGCATTACCATATTTGGTTATTAATTCATCTAGTCTCCCCTAAATCAACCTTTTGTGTGCAGAAGAATGCTAATACATTTTGTTTCTAAATCTTCTAATGTACCATGAAAAAGTCAGCTACATGGCTGACTTCTGCCTCTTAAATATTTAAATTAGTGTACTTCTGTCTGCACAACTGATTTGCATGACCATTGTTTGGATATGTAGCTACATGGCTATTGTAAATACTGCAAAATCCCATCATCACCAGAAAGAGCCTGAAAAATCTCTTAAGAGACTTATTAAAATAAAACTTCATGAGGTTTCCGCTCAGTTTTGCTTGACTTGCTTTTAAAAAACATAGCTAACATTCTTTTTTTTTTAATAGAAATATATATCCACCGTATCTTTAATGGCTTCAGATTTATCTTGACCTCCCTGAGATCAAAATGTATTGTAGTTCTCCTTAGGCAGCCGTTCTTCTACTTTCTAGGAAGGTCAGTTAGGATACTTGTTTCCGTATATCATCCCTCAGGACTTTGTTAGGTTTTATGTTTAGCTCTGTCTCCTCCATTCCCAGAACTAACCGTAATGATGATTTCCAGAGACTATCTGAAAAATTATGAAGAGAGCATTTTTCTCCTCCTGAAAGTGCTTGCTGCTATATGCTATGTTCTCTCTTCTCCAGCCTCTCCGAGGGTGTCCACCATGCCTTAGGTGCTCACCTGCAGAGAGGCTGGGGAAGAGTGGCTTTTAAATCCTCCTGCTGCTGTCTTGACAGTTTCCTCAGGTTAATGAATATGTTTGGCATTTTGGTACTGATGATCTTCCCTGGTACCTGCTATTACCAAGGGAGGGGAGGCCACCACTTGGCTGCTAAGTACTGCTCTTTTCCTCTGTAGGTCCCCGATCCAGCATCAAGATTTAATCTGAGTTGATAGAACCAGTTACCTGGTTTCTAGTCTCAAAACAAAACCTTTTTGCCTTTGACAGTATCAATTTACTGAGACTGGCCGATACACAGCATGTTAAGTAACGACACTACAGGGGTTGTGTCTACTTACTCAACCTCCCCAATAATAAAATCACCAGCTCAACCTCAGTTGTAGAGACCTTGAGTTATGCGCTTTGGTGCTACTCCAAAAGATATGAAACCTTAAGAAATAGCAGTATGTGTTTAACCACCCTGAAGAGGATCCTCCTTTGAGGGCTTTCTTTCTCTGTTAGCCACAGTACAATCTGGAAAGCAGGATAAGCAGAGATGCAGTGCTTTTCACGTATTCTGCATCGCCATTCTAATTTCTGATCTAGGTTTCCTTAACAGCAATACTGGCAAAAATTCTACATTAAATTACTTCCATATAAAAGTTTTTTAATTGTCTCTTTCGGTTTCTGAGTTTTGCTAGGGATTGTTTCCCAATATTTTTACACTGTATTCCTTAAATCTTGTTTTATTTATTTTTTTCTTCAATCCTTGCCCAAATCTGACTAACTTGGGTTAGACGGCTACATACAGTTTGAATAAGAGCACATGACTATCAGAATCTAGACACCTGTAACGCTATGGCATTTTGTGTAGAAGAGCCAAAATAGGAAGAAAACAGCATTCTAAAATAGATTTTGCTCCAGTGCGGATTAGATAAACAAATTCTGCCAAAATATTTGTGATGCTGATTACAGGAAAGCTTTGCAAAAATGAACAAAAAAGGTCACTTGCTGCCTTCTTTTGATGTTCATGACTCATTAATCAGAATGCAGAACTTGCATATGTAATTTCTCTAATCAGTCAGTGAATTCTTAAAGGAACAAGAACCATTAGAATATATAGCAGATCTAATACTAAAATGGTTAAACACATGTCAATTCGGTGTAAATCAGAGATTTGTGGAGGTCATACTTTCCTCCAGCGGAGTAGAGAGGCAGTACTCCCGTACACTCCCAAGCAGTTGATTTAAAGTTGAATTACTGCTTTAGTGAAAACTGTTAGTCCTTTGGCCTTTGAGGTCAGTGCTGTGATGCAGCAGAATATAGATAAGGAAGAGAGGAAAAACTTAAAGGAATGTGAGTATTCTTTTAAAGTTTCAAGTTGTCCTTTGTGCAAAAGAAGGTGAATTCCGTGAAGAGGCCATTTTTTATTTAAAGACTTATTTCATTAATTGAGGCTTTGCCTTAATAGGTCCTTTGACGTGGAGAAGTAGCTGGCTATGTTCTGCTTTTAGACATGCAGAGACTAGATATATAAACCTAAGTTTATGTTAGAGTTTGGTTTGTATTTTTCATTTCTCCTGTGGCTATGTTGACTGTATTGGCTTCTCAGCCTAACAAGCCCCTGAGCAACCTTTCGAGATTTGTGCTAACTAAATTATTCTATGATTCTGTGACAATGTTTTTATTTTGCTTTAAAAGTGGGGCAAAAATTTTAGGAAAAGGAGGTGGTTATGAAATGGGAATTGTTTAAGGATTCATTCTCGAGCAAAAGAAATTTACAGGGAATTAACGCTGTTGACCTTTTAACATTAGTGCTCTGTTCCCTAGGGAGAATTCAGAGTGTACTTTTGGTAGGCTCTATGTCTCTAATGCAGCTCAATAATCATATGGCTGTGTGGGTAAAACAGCACTGATACGATTTTAGGGGATCTTTGTGAGGACCAACTTAGTATGTCTGACTGCTGGCAATTTTAATTTATATGATACATTCTCTTCTATATATTGGCACAAACGTAAATCTACATTTTATTATTCCTGGTGATTTGGAATAGAAAATTCTCCTTGTTTTCATAGTGAGGAGAGTCCAGAATTTGGACTTCTAGTCTATTATAAGATTCTGGGTTGAATGGCTTAGTGAAGATGCTGTTGTCAGTTGACATTTGTACATGTTTTCTTATCTCAGTTTGGCCTGTTCCTTCAATTTTTCTGCTTGCTTTTCTAAATATTTTCTTGACTGTTTGCAGAGGTCCCTCCAAAGAAATATTTAAATCCAGCTAGCTTAGATCCAACGATGGCGGGAGCCTGCTGCTGTTCCAATATATTTGCTTTAACGATATAGGAATAAGATAAATATTATAAAAGGTATGTTAAACTGATTTTTACATTCATGAACAACTACATACACAGTCTGAATAAAGAAACGTAGATAGCAGGAAAGGTATCAGTATGTCCCTCCTCTTTTACCTTGCCTACCGCCTTGCATTTCATGAATGTGTGGTGAACTTTGATTGCTGACCATGGAGGGGAGGCTGCTAATTCACAAGGGAGATCTGCCTACAGAGCTCCCTGCTTGTTTGCTTCCCTGCTGCTTTTTGAACTGCAGATAACCCGTGAATGTGTGCAGCTGCTATCTTCCTCCCTTTCTGACACTGGATCGAATGAGGGCAACTTTTCTGAAGAAACCTGGGTGACTGGGAATTTTGCCGATGTTAGGTCTGCGCATGGAGAGAGAGCTCCCAGTTGCAGGCCACCTTGAAGCCCAGAACCTGGTGTCCCTATTTGCCCCGCTGAGAGCATGGAGCACAGTCTGCCAACAGGACCCCTCTTGCAGCAGGCAGTATCATGTGCGTTTTATAAGATTTGCTTAAAATGGGAAGAAAAAAACTTTTCCTTTGAAGCTTCTGACAGCTGGGAAGATGGCATGCAAGCTTTCCACAAACAGTTGACAAGCTATTGTAGTCGTTATACGCGTTATTTTAATCAAATATTGTTTATACCTTATAGATAAAATTCAGCATTTCTTTATAATGCATATTTAGGGTATTTGCTCCATGTGTTTTATGAAAGAATATTTTTTTCTTTACAATACTGCAGAGGAATGGATAATATTTTCAAGAGTAATTACTAAACTTAGTCTTTTGTGCCAAGGAATTTATGGAAATTTATAGAAATCAATTTAATAAACAAAAATGACATCTGGAACTAATTTTAAAAAAATTGTCTTTTGCTGTATCTTTCACTGATTCTGATCTCAGATTTTATCATAGCTGCATTCTCATTTCAGAAATAATTGTCCTCGACTTTATGCAGTACACAAAGGTTCAGAATCAGGTCTGAGTTCTGTAAGCTGAAATGAAATGCCAGTCGGGAATCTAGATCCTTTCCTTAGGATCAAGCATCAATACTTCTCTTCCAGTGTACATAAATCCTACTTATTCACATAATCTAAGCAGAATAGGAGCGCTATTTTAAGTACCTTTGAAAAAGTATGGTTTTTTTCAGTGTTCACCAGGGATGCCCTGCCCAGTGCACTGTGGTGGTGACTATTCTGAGCAATAACTTTCAGAGAGGGATCCCTGGTGGGAGCACAGCAGGGTGCTCTGCTGCATAACCGTGATCAAGGAAGAGATCTGTGTGGTGAAGAGCTGCTGCTGTGAAGGTTGACTTGATGTCTTTTATCTTTATATAAATATGGAGAGTTATTGCAAAGCTATGGGTTTTTAATTGGTAAGTGTAATATTTTTACATTTCTATGTATGTTTCAGAATTGATTCTTAGGTAAGGTGGTAGACATTATTTAGAAAAGCTAGGATGGTAAACGTAAAACACAAGAAATTTGTAGACAAATATGAGTATCTGGACCACACTAATTATGCAAGATGCAAGGCATCGACAACCTCCTCCAGCACCATCCTTCAGCAGTTTTGAGGTTTTAACAAATCAAATTAATTTCACAAGGCTGCTTAAAGTTCTCTTTGATGTGCAAACTTTTGGAACCAGTGAATATCTTGTTATGTTCTCATTGATGCACTAATTGGTGAAAGGCCAGACACATGTTTTATGATAAGAACAAACAAAGTGCATCTGCTTGAGGGATCAGAGAGAAAGATACAAGGTTTGACAGCTGTAGACTTCTAAAACAGGCTGGACTAAAATGAAATTTTACAAAAGAGTCCTTACTGTTGTGATAATCAGTTTTCATCTAAATAACGACATTTGCACCAAAGACGTCTCTGAAACAGTGACATTTTAATAAGATATCTGCATATTTGCAATTGCGCAGTAATATAGTAGACCTACAAATGCTCTATCAAGATCTAAAAATAGGTTTTGTTGTTTGTCAGGAGAACATAAGATAAAAAAGAAATTAAAATGCGAATGTTAAATAATAAAAAGTAATAAATGGAAGCACAGTGGTGAGGAAGCTGTCACGGTATCATATTTACCTTACATTGAAATGGATTAAGCTCCGCAAGGCTAAAATGTTAATCTTGTCTCAATGTTCTAGTAAATTTATGAAATCTGTTTTTCAGGAAACATGATTTTTACACTAAATGTGTTCTTCAAAGTAGTTTAAATTTTCTTTTTTTGTCAAATTCTTATTCCTGAGGTAATTAATTCCACTTTTAATGCAAACTTTACAGTGGTTCACCAAGATTTAGTGGTGCCACTGAGATACAAAATACATCTGCAGGTTAGTGTTTGGAGAATAATGCTATATAGCAACTGACCTTTTGAGAAAATTAACACACTCTTTATAATGGAATCTGGCAGAACAGAGGATAAACTAAGGCATCTCCATGCAGTGTACTCATTCAACTTAAGTACTATACGGCATTTTGGTGGGTTTGGGTTTTTTTTTTTGGTTTTTTTTTTGTTCCCCAAGAAAGAATGAGTTAGAATGTATTGTTTTTCAGT
>JAOXJK010000077.1:9089821-9103602 GCA_025774025.1 Xenus cinereus
TGAAATGCGCTGTCAATCATTCTGTGTACATCCAGAAAAAGAGACCTAATAAAAAGTGGCAGCTGAAAACTAATATTCCAAACTGTCACCAACTAATTAATTTTCTCATTCATATTCTAACTACACTCCCAACTCACATGGACTGCTGCCAGGGAACTCTACAATAAAATGTTCATTTAAAATTCCTAACAGTAAGAAAATATTGAAAGACTGGGAATAAACAAACTAACCTTGGATGAAGCAGGTGTATTTATTCTGAAAATTCTATATTTGCAAGTATACAAGAGACTGGCCATCACTTGGAAATAATGGTAAAACTATAGCATCTGAGATTGCCTTATATTTTAGGACAAATGGGGTTTCCCTTCTTACTGTGTTAGTGTCATTTTGGACTTTCAGAATTTACTGGGGCTTTTCCCCCATGCCTTTAAGAAAATCAGACAAACCAATTGTCCATCATGCTCTTAAAATTTAATATTGCCTACATTAAATGATTTATATGGAGACTGATCTGGAAACTTGGTATTCGCCTACAAGTAATTATTTTAATCTGCAGATATTGAAGATTTTTTTAATGTACTGATGTACCTAAAGGTGCAATGAATGAGGTGCATCAGAAGACATCTAAGGACCTAATTCCCTAAATACTGAAGTACTTTAGAAACTCCTTGAGACATTACCTGCATCGCTAAGTATCTGTAAAATTCCAGCGCTACAACCCATATTACTGTAGATTGCCAGAACCTGGCTGTGTTCTTACTTTCCCCTGTGAAATCCCATTCATTTAATTGCTTGGTACACAAAAATTATACTCAGTTATGTACGTAATACCTGGAATTATGCACTGGTGTTCATCAGGAAACCTGTCTCTAGAATTTCTGCACTGGTTGCTTTTGCGCAGTGATTTCTTGTGTTGTTTCCCTGTCTTGTTAAACAATGTATTTGTGAGAGCAGCATTGTGCTAGGATCTGGTGTGACACCGTAAAAATATACCAGCAAACAATATATTTTCTGGCATAGCAAGGAAAGATAAACATCACCTAACTTTTTCTATGATGCTGTTTTGTTTGGAAATTGAAAAAATGCTTGAAACTACATTAAGAATTGAAACTAAATGAAATGGAAATACAATATATTATAATGAGACAGATGTGAGCTCATTTTCCCTAGTGCAGGTTCATGGACTGTGCATTCACTTGGTCCGCCTGACATTTAAATTTGAGTAAATTCAGTGGTTTATAAGAAAAGCATCTGTTGTTGGAATGACAATAGCAAGTTACAATACCAAGGAAAAGGAGTCTAATTGTTGTTAGATATTACACTGGAATGTCAATGAAGGGGCTTTCATTGTGTTGAGATTCTGGCATCAGCCTGGATATTAAATTGGCCAGCTCATCAGGGAATATAGCACATTAGTGAGTGATTCGGCTGTGACTGAGTGTGTGCATTAAAATGCGTGACTTAGAAAGTTTCTAATGCCATAAATCAAGAACAGACTTAATACACAACACATTCATGAAGGGAATATAATATAAATTAGTGTGCTTTGCTTCTACTAAGTTTAACCTTTAATCACATTAGGCTCAACGTTTATCTTTTTATAATGATCTTCATTTTATTGTCATGTTTGCTGTCTACTCTGTAGCACAGGTAAAACCTTGAATTCTGCCATATATTCAACCCGAGTAAGCTGTAAAGCTTGCGGTTTATAGCTTCTGGTTTAAGATGTCTATTTGGGCCTGTTCAGCAACTGAATAGTGGGGGTTGCTGTTAATGACTTTTAATTAAATCAAAAAGCTCTGAGATCATAAACCTGCTGACTTCATTTCCTTTTTCCAGTGCACTTCAAAAAAGTAATTACTGTACTGCATATACAGGCAAATCTTGTAAAATACCCTCAAGATGCAACTCAAAATTAAGACTTCTGGTAATGAACAAAGTCAGTAATGTTTTTCAGTAAAGAAATGAACCAAAAGTTAGTATATTCTTCAAAGCACATTCAGGGATGATTTCATTTCTATTCTATTTTTAAATAAAAATTCACAAAAGCCTGCATTTTCAGGGTTGGAGAAGGTTAAATGTAAATCCAATTTTCTGGGGTTTTTATCACAATTACTTTGTAATCACTGCAGCAAATGTAGGGTCTGTAGTGTTGTTCCTGTCTTTACATTGATATACTTAGTTTTTTTCTTCATCATAAAATTTATACCAGGGGCCTTGACATGAAACATTGAGAAAGTATAGAAGATAAACAAAACTTTGGTTTTTGGTCACAGGGGTTTCACAAAAGTGAAAGACGAAGAACAAAAAAAAGACAATATTTTACTTTACCCCTGATATTTAAAACTAGTTTTCAAGTAATATAATATCATCTCCATCATCTTCTATGTCTGCTCCTCCCCAACTTTCTCCCCCCCTGCCCTTTTTGGGCCACAAGGGCTTTTTGAAGTAGAAGATCTGAAAATTGAAAATACCAATAAATTTTTCTTTTCTTAGTAAAATCTTGTCCTGATTACGCTGTGATTACACCATTATCTGAATTTGGGAAGCAGATGCATCCATTGAAAGCCTGCATTTTTGGGCAGGGAAAGGAAGTCTTGAAAAAAAATCCCAACTTTCTGTATTTTCTTGTGGAATAATTCTTAGTGCAAATTACTGTCTATGCTTTATCCTCTCTGTTATACTTCCTTTTTTTTCTTATACTGCAGTGGTGGATGCAGGACATATGGCAGTGCCTTGGCAGCCTGGTTCTGCTTACGTACTTTTATCTCCCATGCACAGGATTCTTATATTTAATTAATCTTAGTAGTCCTTTTTTCATTACTTCATCTGCCTTTCAGCAGGATTTCTTGTGCCCTTAATTCCTCTGATACAAGCAACAAGTACATGCTCAATATTTTTTGTAACCCTCTTCTTAACAACAGACAAGCTGTTACTTTCTACCCTCTTGCTCTCTTGCACTAATGTTTTCACCCAAACAGAATGAATAAACTTGACATTTTCTTTTTAATTTGGAGACCATAACAATGTGTTTAATCTTTGAAGCTGAGGTACAAGGAAGTCTGGTAGCTGAATATCCACTCTAATTGTATTTCACTTTCTTGCACTCCTCCTTGAACATCCAATCGATAAAATTATCTTATCAGTTAAAAAAACTGTTGTTTCTGTCAATTGTTTTAATCCACATATATACTACTTTCTGGGTTTGTATAAAGCTAGCACATCTGTAACATTAATTTGAATTGGAGGAACAGGTTTGTGGTGTTGCTTTTGAATTAAGACAACACTACTTTGGAGACAGAGGTGTGAAATACTTTTTCAGCACAGAGCAGCGTCTGTAGAAGGGCAAGAACCAGGACAGTCGTTGCTGGAAAGACTAAATATTTTTTTTTACTCCTATGCCTTTTTAATCATTTGTGTTTTTACAAGTAGCCCAGAGCAAAGGTATTTTACAGCTTTTTACTGTAAAACACACGATACTGATTGCTTCTTCCCAGATCTCCCAGCCTCTGTCATTGGTGGCTTCCTGAGGCAGGGTTTGCTTTTATGTCTGTAGAAACCTCAGGGGATTTCTCCTCCCTGACCTGGCCACTTCTTCTGTGAGCCATCATAAAGCATCAGCACCTACAGTGTCCTGTGGCAAGGACTTCCTCAGCTTAACTACATCTGTGTGAAGGACAAAACCTCCTTTAACTTGTTTACAACCTTCCCGTCCCCTGTGTATTGGAAAAGGCAGTGAACAGCGGCCATCCAGCCTCTTCCTCCTGCTCATGAAGGGCTCCATGCAGTATTTCTAGGTGGTATCTACATCTGAGATACATACAGATGCTTGAGAGAGAGAGATATCTGGTAGACAAGTATGTGACATGAGAAGAATTTCAGGATGGGCTCTAATGAGTGCTGCCTGCTCACCAGAGTTTGGTCAGGAGTCTTAAAACAGCCAGAGACTGGAAACATTACCCAAACCCTTGTCTTCAGTATGTACACCCTCCTGGCTGTTTTTTTGTAGGAATCAGGATAGCGAGTCTTGAAAGAAGGTTAGTTCTTTGGAGATAGTCTGAAGGTCAGCATTATGGATCACTTCAAGATGATAATTTCATGCACAGGAAGTAGCACCGAGGAACACTCAAAGGCTGTTTTTCACAGTGCAGACAGCTTTTCTAACCCCTAGACTATGCTATCTCCTTGCACCTGTAAGATGTAGTATCTTTAGCTGTAAGAAATTCTGCACTGCACAGAAGAAATTCTGTTTGCTTCATTGCAATTCCAAAATATAATTATCTGGAAAGAACAGCCACTGTGTCCCAGTATTATACCTTCCATTTGCACAGATGAATATAAATGTGAACGTCTTGTACCTTGCAGTACCCTGCTAAGTTTGGCAACCACTTGAGGGTTTATTATGTTTTAGGGGTTTTTTTCTGTGTTTTTTTTAAGAGAGCTGAATTAGTTATTCATCTAAAATACAAGCAAGAAGGTAAAAGATGCAGCTATGCAGTTAATATTCATTTTATAGTATCAGGCAGTTTGTGAGATTAATAATTTGGTTGGTATTTGAAAGACACTAACACCCAGAAGGATGAAGAATATTTAGAAAATAACAATATAGATAGATTGTACTGGAATTTATTATTTATGTTCTTGTTTCTTCAATTCTTACTCTTTAAATCAATGGAGAAAGCGTATCCTCATATGAAGGAGTCATCTGCAGACTAGTGCTGTTGCGTTGCTTCACAGTGTAACCTACTATGATGGGGGAATTTAGAAATACATTTTACTTTTAGGAAAGTAAAATGTCTTAATTATCTTCTGATGTAACTGGCAGAGTCAGTGTGTCCTTCAGCAATGCAGCCCGTGGAGAGCAGGCAGAACACAGCATCTCTCTGCTGTAGGATTGCAAGCTGCTGGGCATAAGGGATGCTGATCTGTGGCTGAGGACTAAGGAAATGAATATAATTTATTGTAATTGCTACCTGAATAATACAGCTAACTTCTAAGACCGCTTCTTGTCTTTTCCTCAGCAATAGTGCTGATAACCACACTTCAGCTAAGTCTTGATTTATTGAAAATAGTCAGATGGTATTGGATTTCAGTTAGGCAGTAATTACTGGAAGAATACTGATTCCCTTTAAAAGACATTTAAATACAAGAATTTTTTGTCAGAGTATTGATCATTACCTTTTGAACTAAATAGCAAGCAAATCTGAAAATTTAAATATTATAAGTAGCAAAAATATATATTTTATTTTTTTTTAAATTGTGAAATTATGATGATGTTTCAATTAATTGTTTAGACCGAGACTCTCACCTGTTCATGCTCTCTTTTTTCTGGGATTTTCAAAATTTTTATTAGATCAGATTATTTTTTTTTACTTGAATATATGGTTTGGGCATTGTTTCCAAGGAGTACTTTTTTACTCTTTCTACCTTTCCTTTCTGTCCCAACCCCATCCCAAGAAACCATAGAAAGCTAGGAGAGGCTGCAAAAATAACGTTTAGTATCTGTGAAGCTTGTGGGTTTTTTGTCTTGTGAATATGGTTCAGGAGAAATAACTTCTGTGAAGATGTTTGGATCCTTTCATCTTTCTGCATTGAAAACATTTTGCTCAGCTGGACTAGATTTTTAAAAATTTGAAATACACGATAAGACTCGATGCTCTTAAGGGTTCTTTCCAACCTAAATGATTCTATGATTCTATATATCATTGCTGCATATAAGGACTAATCTGAGCTTTCTAGAAAATACGCATACTACTTAGTAATACCTAAGGAATAAATCCATCATTGTCAATTATTTCAAATTGATAGTGATAGTAGAGATTTATAAACACATCTGAAAGAGCATGAGAGTGCCTGGGACCAGTGTAAGAAAGCGTATTCTTGGCTTTAAGGTAGTAAGTACTGTAGATCAAAAATTCACTTACATAAACATCATACCTTAGTAGGCATTTTGGCTGCAGTTGTCTCTAGGAACTTCTGTTTTTCAGAGTGTAATACGACTGGCAACAAATTATTGCTATTTATATTATATATACACAAAAGAGACTATATTCTTTAGGAGGAATGCAAATGTTAAAACTGGCTTTTTGTATTTAAATATTGTCATGGAAATTTAGAAAATTCTGGTCTTGTAAAACGCGAACTTCTCCACACTGACTTTGCCCACCAAGGTGACGGTGAGGTGAGTTTCTATGTGCTGTGTTTGCAGTGAACTCCATCCATTACTAGTATGGACCATCTATTTTTGTTGATAAAGAAACTTACACTTTTCTTACTGCATCCTTGGTCTTTCTGGGGACCTGCCAACCACGGAGGCATTTTTTTGCAGATGAACGCGCAGAGACCAACAAGCTGGTGCTTATCTCCAGCTGTTGTATAACTAGTTGCTGTTTCGTAGAGCTATGCTATGTAGAAGTGAAGCAACATCTCTTTGAATGGGCAACATGAAAATATCCTTTCAGAGCAGCAATGATATAACCTTTGCATAATAAGGCTTTTTATGCACTTATTCCCAAACATACAGAATTCACTATTTTCAAGTAAATTATGCTCATCTCATTAAATACTCCCTGCTTTGCTTCCATGCAAAGCAAGCTCCATTAAACACCTAATGCAGTTCATGGGAAGCAGAGGTAAAAGCAGGCTGATAGGAGGTGTTCTCTTCTTGACTGCACAACCTTTATTAGGCTGGGTGCATATGATAAAGGTTCAGATTAAAAAAAAAAAATTCTATTGTCTATTTACTCTATCTGTGTTGTAAGCAATGACTTTTATGGTGTTATTCAGTAAGAAATTAAATCCATAACATATCTATTAGTGGGCTGCAGGTAGCTGCAAGCTAAGAGGTATAACTACTAGAGAAGTTGGATCATCTGTCTATAACATCATTTTCTAGTTTTACATGAAATGAGGGAGAAGCAACATTTATACCTATCCTTTCTTTAAGAAAATAAAACAGTTGCAAGAGAGTAGTCAGGTACAATATTAGTTGGGAAGTTAAGGTTAAGTAAGGTTAAATTAAGGGGAGAAGGCTCCACATGATGTTAGCTTATATTCTTCCAACTGTTTTTTAAAGGGATTTTAAAATGGGTTAAAGACTGAAACAATATATTTCAAATTACTTTGCTAAATTAAAAAGGCTGGGTTTAGCAGTGATATAATGGCCAAACTGTAGTGCTTTGTGTGCTCCAAGAGCAAGTTGGGAGGGAAGATAAATATTTGAGGAAAGCATGCTAGGTTTGAAATAGTGGAACACCAGATACAACATACTCATTTAAAAAGTAATTAGAAAAGACAATAGTAATTGCAAATGGCATTTTACTGGGAATGAGGGTTTTTGGGGGAGGTTTTTTGAAAAAGTGACACCTTGGATAAATAATTACTCGATGAGCAATTTGCAGCTTGAAAGTGTAAAATGTGAAGGTCAGTTCAATAAAGGGGAAAAAACCCTGTAGCCATCACAATGTCTTTACTGGCATGGCTATTCCACACAGCAGCAAGATACTAAATCTACAGTCTTTAGCCAAGCAGTAGATTGGAGCTAAAAGGAGATCTCATTGTCCTTTACTGGAAACGTAACTGAGTACCAGTGAAAATCCCCAAATCAGAGAGACTTGACTTAAAGCTGTTAGCCATCCTGCCAAAAAACATGGACTTCCATGCTCTCTGATCCCCCAAAGTCCCATGAAATCAGACGGTATTTATAACTCGTGAAAGTTAGAGAACAAAACAGTTATTACTGTTCCTCTGTTTTCCCAATAATAGAAATAACTGATGCCTTCTCCAGGACAAGGCAGGAAATGGTGCCAGCTGTCCCTTGACAAATGTTAATGCAGCCAAATCCTGAGTTTTATACAGTATCTACCAGCACCTCAGTGCTTTTTACCTGGGCAGCACCTTGGGTACAGAGTGGAGGCAGTATGTGTAGTCCTAAACTTCGTCCTTTCTGATAGGGGCAATGCAATGATTTTCTTGTTCCCTAAGACGTAAATGGCCAGAAATAGGAGCAGGGCACTTTCAGCTGGGGAAGACAGAACAGGTGGAGGTTTCCATCTTCTCTAGTTGCTGGGTGGCTGAGGATCAGGTGAAAACAGCTGAATCCTTCTCACCATTGTTTGTTTGGATAAAATGGACACCATCACCCTGTGCCTTGGCAGCATCAAGGTATGTAGCTGTGTGTGCTTAGCAGCAACCAGAGCTAAGGAAAGAAAGCACATGGGGAAGAAGGAGGGAGGGCAGGACATCAGAAAGAAACCTGAGATTACAAATTTGAACAGCAGAGAAAACAGCATAATTTCTGGTTGTGATGAAGGAGGGAGAGAAAGGAAGCTTTTAGAAGAAGAGATTGGAAAATGTTGAGGTTTTGAAGTGCTGATGACATTCTGGAAATGGCTTGTGCTGGGACTGGAGGAAATATGGGAAGAGACAGAAAGAAATGTGCCTGGGAAGAGTGTTGGACTTGTGAGTGTGCTACATTAAGCTAGTACCGTAAATAAAAATCTGTGTGTGACTAAAGTTACCAAGTGACTGAGGAGGGGTGAAGTATGAAAAACAGAGCACTGAAGAATGTGGGAACAGAGTTAAGGTAAGGTGGGAGACAGCAATAGACATTAAAAGACTGTTGAGAAGGAGGCGATGAGGAATAGACAATGAGGTGAAAGCCAGACCAAGGGAAGTTTGAATAGCGAGGACTCTCCAGAAAAAGGTCAATTTTAGAGACACCCAAGAGAATGAGCCCAGAAAAATGCCTTGTTGCACCAAACTCTGGTTATGACTGGGAGATTGCGTTCATGTGATACTGCATGTTCTCTTTCTAGTGAATGAGGCGTGATTGCACAGCTTGCAGTAAATTATCAGCACTTGTGTAATACAAATACGAAGTTCCTCAATTATTTGATTGAGGGTCCCTGGGCACCTAACACAGTTTTCAAGAAATCACAGAAAAGGAGTGCTATTTCTGCCCCGTGCTTTTTTTGCAAAAACAGAGGATGAATTTAGTGCATTATCTTTGTTGTTTGTTCTAGGATCCAACTATTTATTTCACCAAATTGATGTTTAAATTCCCATCAGTTACTAACGCCGAAAGCATTTCATAGTCGTAATTATACAAACGTGACAGGAGCTGATTTAATTTGCATGTTGATATTTATGATTCATCTGGTAAGAGCTTTCTTACCATTTTGTAAAATCAGCAAAATAAAATGAAATAAGAATACACTGGTCCTCCCTTTAGTTTCAGCGGTTAAATTGAAGGTCAGTAGATAAAGACTAACACCGCATCCTGGTGGCTGAGAGGTGACGTGTGTTTTATAGCTACAATAATTTGATTTGCTTATGCCACTAAATATGGCTTTTAAATGTTACCTTAGTCATAGCAATTATGAACAGCTGTATCTTCTCATGAAATATATGGAGAAAAATCTCCAGTGTTGAGACACTAAGTAAGTGAAAGTTTTCTGCTGAAAATCCTGTGAAGTCCTTTGAAAAGAAAGTATTTTGGAAAACAAAATGTTGCATTCTATGATTTCTTGTTGGGAATGTGATTTGTATGGACTATATGCAGATATTTCAGGCTGCTACTGCTGCTGATCCACTGACATACCCCATACATCTCAAAGCAACAAATATATGTGAAACTATGAGGAAAAAAAGAAGAAAAAAATTACTTTTTTTTGTTTGAATAGTATAAAATTAAATCTACTGAATGATTCCATTTCCCCCATTTGGAGGCATTAAATTAGATGCATTTTTTGGGATTTCTGACACCGTTTTTAATCTGCTTGATAGTTAAGATTGTGTTATAATTAGGTATCACATCATGAAAGCTCTTCTGCCATAGACCTTGACTGTTATTATCAGATTTCAAAATTAATTTACAGAAACTAATGCTAACCAGACTGTTGAATACTTTTAAAATTCTCAAGAGTAAACAATTTTCATGATAACACTTCTGTTGTCATAATTGTCATTAATTTTTAAGCAATATCCAACATGTTGGAACATAAAAATGATCTAATGTTGTAAAGAACACAAATACAGGCTGAAAACACATTGCAGATAGTGTATATTTTAAGTAACTTGACTTTTTCAAACAGCAAGTTTGGGTTACGATGCTTGTCATCAAAAGAAACTCAGATTTAGCATGTGGACACAATGCAATTAAAATGAGAAAATAGATTTTTAAGTAAATGTTAGCATTCACAGGCAATTGGGAAGTTGACACTTAATCTGCAAGCCCTGATCCTTATTGTCAGATCAGCTGAAGAGATACTTTATGAAGTGGCTGTCAAATTACATGCTTTAGCAGTCTTTGTAATTGAAACGGTTGCACATAATAACTATATCATGTCTGGGTAGTCTGTATCTAATGCAGTGCTGGAATGAATTTTGATTTTTCTTGTATATTTCTTGTTCCTTGCTTGAACACTAGAGTAATTGAAAAGAAGTGGAATGTTACACCTCCAGTAAGTGTCAGAAAGTTTTGTTGTTGTTACTGTTATTTTGTTGGCTTTGGGTTTCTTTTTGAGGAATTTATTTTTGTTTCAACTCTTGAGAAATTTATTCCAAATGAAAGTCTATTGAGCTGGATCTGGGGCAGCTAAAAGAAATAGTTCCTGCTGGGTAGTCCTTAATCTCTACTGGCAAATGGCACATTGTAATTAAACACAAAGTTTAGAACTACCTAAGCAGTACCTGTAATTTCAGTGGGGCGTCCAGTGCCAGGGTGTTTCAGCTTTTGTGGACGGAGGGAACCCTTTGAGCTGCCACATGGAAATAGATGTGAGACAGAAGAAGCAGAGGTGGAGATAGGCTTCATTTGTATGTGTGACAGTGTAGTTTTTGTGTGTGTATTTTAACCTGATTATCCGTATCTCTGATTCTACCCTTACGTCTCAGTTTTTTACCACTTATAAGGAGCAAGTAAGATGTTAATCAGGAGCAGGAGCAATGAGGTAAAATCTTCTTTCCCAGCTGGGTAGAGCTACAGGCCGATGCAGTGGTTTATCAGGCTGCACAGTGCTCAGGTTTCCATAAACACAGCTTGTACTAACAAAAGTCAACCTGCTCCATAGATGCTGCAGTCTGAAGAAATGGGACTCATGGATTGTTTATTCTTAGCTTTGATCCTATTTTTTACTAATATTCTCTCTTTATTCTTATTTCTATTGATTGCAACTTCCTGTGTTATACTTCACCTGTTTTTTGTTTCTTTCCAGTGTCTACTTTTTTATTTTTTTAATTAACATGAGTTATTTTATTTTGAAACAGACTCTTCCTGTCCTTCTGTATCAGTTAAAATTGGAGCAAAGCAGAGAACATGTGCAGGGCTTTATTTTCACTGAATATGCATGCCATAGCACTAAATAGTTGGTACACACTTGTTGGATTATATCTGTAGCTGTCAGGGGGTATCATAGAGTCATAGAATACCAGGTTGGAAGGGACAAGGATCATCTGGTCCAACATTCTTTGGCAACAGCACGGTCTAGACAAGATGGCCTAGCACCCTGTCCAGCTGAGTCTAAAAAGTATCCAATGTTGGAGAATCCACCACTTCCCTGGGGACATTATTTTAATGGCTGATGGTTCTCATTGTAAAAAATTTTCCTCTTGTGTCAAATCAACATCTCCCCAGGAGTAACTTGTACCCATTACCCCTTGCCTTTTCCACATGACTTCTTGTAAAAATGGGGTCTCCATCTTCTTTGTAGACACCCTTTAAATACTGGAACATGGTGATAAGGTGTCCCCTAACACTTCTTTACTCAAGGCTGAACAAACCCAATTCTCTCAGCCTTTCGTCATATGTCAGGCTTCTCGGTCCTTTGATTATCTTTGTGGCCCTTCTCTAGACCCTCTTCAGCCCGCTTACATCTTTTTTGTGTAGCAGGAACCAAAACTGAACACAGTATTCCAGGTGTGACCTGACAAGTGCTGAGTAGAGTGGGATAATGACTTCTTTATCTCTGCTGGTGCTGCAACCGAGCATCCTGTTGGCTTTCTTGGCTGCAGCAGAACACTGTTCACTCATATTGAGCTTGTTGTCCAGTAGGACCCCCAGGTCCCTTTCCACAGAGCTGCTCTCCTGCCAGGTCAATCCCAGGCTGTGCTGCACTCCTGGATTATGTTTTCCTAGGTGCAAGACCTTACACTTGTCCTTATTGAACTTCATAAGGTTCTTGGTAGCCTACTCTTCCAGCCTATCCTGGTCTTCCTGCAGGGTGGCTGTCTCTTCCTTCTAAGAGATACCAAACTCACTCAGTTTGGTATCATCAGCAAACTTCATCAGGGTACACTTGATCCCATCATCCAGATCATTTATGAAGATATTAAGCAGCATTGGGCCCAGTATCGATCCCTGGGGGACCCCATTTGTGACAGATAGTTCGTTTGAAAAGGAGCTATTGACCACCACCCTCTGGGGGCGGCCTGTCAGCCAGTTCCCCACCCACCACACAGACCATTTGTCTAGACCCTAATGCATCAGTTCCTGTAGGAGGAGGCTGTGGGGAGTAGTATCGAAAGCCTTGAAGAAATCCAGGTAGACAATGTCCACCACTTGCCCCACATCAACTGAACAGGTTACTTTGTCATAGCAAAGTAAAGTAATGGCACACAATTACCAAAACTTCCCTGTGAAATTGTGTCCCAGACACTAACGGTTAAACTTGGTATGTTTTACATTATTTGTTGAACTCTCAATCCCAGCATATAATCCCAGTAAATATAACAGAGATCAGTATCACTATACTGAAACTGCTCGACATCAGCCTTTGAAGAGTCTATCTAGTACTGCATTTCTGTCCTTTAATTAGGTTTTTGCAATTTTCTGAGAAATAAATAATTTTAGCAGGGAAAAAATCTAATCTAGTAGTCCCGATGTCCATTGCATGTTAGGACATCTGGTTGTAGTGGATTATTTGCTATTGCCAGGGGAGAATGAATGTTAATGGTAGAGTAACAAAGGAGCAACTATGTTTAAACACCTGCAAATCACCTTGTCATGTGGGTTCATAGTTGGGTGGACTGTCAGTTGAGGCAAATAGAAGGGTCCAGGATGTGCTTTTTTCCTCCTCTACTTTGAAGTTGTAATTGTTTAACTGATCAAGTAGCAATCTTCATTAATGAAGACCTGTAAGATCACTGTAGTGCCGTCTCCTGATCAGACCAGCATAGATGGAATGGGAGATATGATGATACAATGATGACCCCCAGATATTTCTGTGATACTAACATGATCTGTGCATGTGACATATGTTTTGTTACATCTAGGGAAGCCCTGTGAAGACAACAGACAATGTTGTCCTGAAATTTCTTTGGAAGTACAAAGACACAGTAAAACTTTTTGGGGTCAAGTAGCTTTAATTTTATGTTCTAATTAGTTTTATTTGTGGTTATTCTGTTTATATGTAAATGGATGGACCACTTGGTGGATAAGGAGCTGGCTGGCTGGCCGCACTCAAAGAGTGGTGGTCAATGGCTCAATGTCCAATTGGTGGCCAGTGACGAGTGGTGTTCGTCAGGGGTCCGTACTGGGACCAGTGCTGTTCAACATCTTTGTTGGAGACGTCGACAGTGGGATAGAGTGCACCCTCAGCAAGTTTGCCGATGACACCAAACTCGGTGGTGAGGTCAACACACTGGAGGGAAGGGATGCCATCCAGGGGGACCTGGACAGGCTTGAGAGGTGGGCTCGTGGAATACATGAAGTTTAACCAAGCCAAGTGCAGGGTCCTGCACCTGGGATGTGGCAATCCCAGGCACAAATACAGGTTGGGCGG
>JAOXJK010000077.1:9103702-9121549 GCA_025774025.1 Xenus cinereus
AGGTGTCCCTGCCCATGGCAGGGGGTTGGAACTCGATGATCTTTAAGGTCCCTTCCAACCCAAACCATTCTATGATTCTGTGATTCTATGATGGAAATGAAATTATTCAAAATGAAAGCCGAAATGGAGCCTTTCTGCCTTCTTCAGTTGGCAAGATCAAAATTATTCGTTTTTTACATTTCCCCATTTCCACTGCAAAATGTTTTTGATTAGATTAGACTTCATGCTTTTATGGAAAATTATTCCATTCATTTTTTTCTAACTGTAGTCTCTTTACGGCAAAAATATTGAAAAACTCCAGTATACAAAATCTCTTCTGCCTCTAACACTGTTTTAATATGATGGAATATTAGAGCTGGAAAATAGTTTTGTGTTGAACGGTTCAGCAAGAATATATGAGATATATAAATTGACAAGTAAAGCTCCTCCAAATCAGAATTAATACACAGTTCTGTTGGAATAGCATGAAGTTAAGGTTAATTTAGATTTATTCTTATGTAATGTAGTTAGAGTTATTGTGCTGTGTGTGTTGTTCTTTGGTTTGTTCTTTTGATGAATACACATTTATTCAGGTTATCCTTAGAGAATAAATTTAGAAATTCAGGACAGAGGCATATATTGTATTTCTTGAACAAAAAGAGCAGCTGCGTAAGCCGGTAATACTTGTTAGTTACAATCTTCTGAGTGTACACTATATGGCACATATTTTTGTATTTTTTTTTAATATTTTATTTTATTAGATCCATTGTGGGTTTTTATAAACAGTTCTGTGCTCAACTTCGGGGAAACTTTTATATAGCACAATCCATGAATTGATTAAAGCTGGTTAGGAATTTTTTGAATAAACTGTTTCCACTGGAAATTAAAGATTTATTCAGTCATTTCCTAGTTCCAGAGTGGAATTTATGGTCAGAGAGAAAAAACCTCCCAGAATAACAGACAGTCCAACAGTTACTGACAGAAAACCAGTCATCCTTTGTTTGCTCAACTGGTTAATCTCTCACTTTTAAAACGTACGCATCGTTTCAATTTGCCTGGTTTAGCTTTCAAGCACTGGTTATTACTCTGGCTTCACAACTGGATTAAGCAGCCTTTTAGAACCAACAATTTTTCATCTTGAGCAGTACTACACTCTGTAATCAAGTCTCTTCCCAGTCATCTTTCTGATGAGTTTAAAAATCTCTGCCATCAACTGTAAGGCATTCTTTCTTGGCAGAGGTATAATCTGTACTTTTTAATATTTTAAATGGAAAATAGTGGATACTAAAGCTATACCCACTTTCACCAGAGTGAAAAATACCTCCCTATTCATATTCATTTAGTAATCACCATTTCTAACCACAGGGTGGCAACTCACATTTATTCATTAATGCAATGTGACCCATCCCCCTTTCAGGGATGTAGTGTTTCATTTTGTGAGGATGATCAGTGTATGTGGCAAAATTTTACACTTGACTACGTTAAGATATGTCTTACTTGAATACTGCCAGGTTATCGAGCAGTATGTGTTTACTCCTATGACTGCTGTGTCCTTGGTGTCTATCACCTGGTCATTCTTTGCATCATCTGTGGATTTTATCATCCTTGACTTGACATTGTTTCTAAATAGTCTAAGAATATCTTGGTTAGGACCATCTACTTTTTGTTACAGCTGTTTTCAATTCCCCCAAATCTATTTCTGATAGATAACTTCTTTTTCAGTTTTATCAGCTAGCAAGCCAGTTCTTTGTCTTTGGCTATTTCCTACTAAGAACATTTAGGTCAAATATTTTACACGTTATTACAACGACACAGTTTTCCAGTCTTCTGGACCATACATGAAGCCCCAAGATTCATTAAGCTACAAATCTTGGGTACAAGTCATCTCAAGTAGATGTTGTTGACTATGGACTATGGATTACCAGTGAAGGGAGAGGTACGCTTGGCTTCTTTTCAAATACAGATGGGTAACAATTACTGAACTCTTCTTCCCTGTGCTACTAAAGGTGTTACCATTCTGCCTCATCATAGACCTATATTATTGCAATGTGTTTAGAAAAGAGGCAAAAGCAAATCCCAGCCCTGCGCTTGTCCTGCTGTATTGTTGGGGTTTTTTTTTTGGTTGGTTGGTTTTTTTGTGCTTTGTTTTGTTTTGTTTTTTCCCTTGTGTCTTCAGTTTCTTTTCTCTCATTGGCTTTCTACATTTAGAAATTTCTATTTCCTGTTGATCGCTACTTCTTCTTTTTGTCTTAAACAACTCTTTTGTCTTTCAGAAATGTCTGCTTTCTTTACATCAGTCTAGTGGATTAGGAAGATTGTGGTCTTGCTCTTGAGCATTGGGACTGAACAAATAGCATCAACAGCAGCTCAGCCCAGTGCAAATTCTGATTCCCAGCCAGATATTTTTTCAACTCTGCACAAGGATGAAAATTGAAAGGAAACTGGCTTTGTTCACTTCCTTACTTTTAGAGCCCTTCCTTCAAAGTTTTTTTGTTCTTCAAAAAATGTATAAAATGTTCATTAGAAAAAAATTATATATAAAAAAAACCAAACAACAAAAACCTTGTGTGAACAGAATCTGATCCAGAGTTGTTGCCATCTTCACTGTACTGTCGGTCAATGGTACTGCCCTTTTTATGCAAGCAAAGGTAGATCTACCTAATATTTAATTCCTAGGATACAAAGGTTTTTTATAATGGATAAGACAAATGTATTGCTTATGATGTTCATAGATTCTGAAAGAAAACAATAATCCAAAGTTAAAACTATACTTTCTCTCTTCATACTATGTTAAAGTAATTTCTGATCTATGGTTCTGGTGTGTGTATAAATCAAGGAAAAATAAATAAAAAATTAAACAATTAAAAAAATACAAAGCAACAGAAACTATAGTTTTTAAATTAAAAGATTTCCTCCATTTCTAATATATTTGATTCTACGATCACAGCTGGCGAGATCTTTTCCTTTATCAATTTGTGAGTGCAAGTATCAGTGGCCTGGTCGGAGAATTTATGTTCAGAACAGGTTTGTGTCAACTGTTGTACTCTGTATTTTTTAGTAGGAAGCAAAATTTTCCAAAAGTTCAGATGAAAGCCTGGATCACCAAAGCAATGGACTTCTGGTCCTGCCTTGGTGTTTTTACCTGCAAGCTTAGGTCTTGAACCATCATATCTTGTCTACATACCCATCACACATGACTCTTGGAGGCTACTTTATGAGGTGTGGGACTATCTACACTCTACCTTCTCTCAGCATTCCTGTCTCAGCAGGACCTGAAAGCTGGTGGCCTGTTTCATGGGCTTGCTTTTTTATGAGGTCTCACCCAAATTTTGATCCATTGCGGTTAATGAAGTAATGACTAGATGTTACCTCTGGAGCTTGTTCCTCACCCATATCTTGATTATCTCTTAGATAATGGTGTCTTAAAAACAGGGGTTTTCTCATTGGTATGGAGATGATTGTAAAGGAGCATTTTATATCATCTTCAATTGCTCCAACCATTCTGGAAGGAGAAAAAAGTCATGATTCAAGACAATGGTGGTGGTTTGACTGAGAGGATGAGGATGAGTCAGAAGGGTTTACTTTCTGGGAATGTGTTCTGTATGTCCACACTGTGTTGCCGAGGCAGACAGTGTTTACAGTGTGAGACTTTTAATATTGGCATATCGGTCCTGCTGCCAGAGGGCAGCTCCCAGAGCTAAGGTGTCATATAACCAAAAAAACCAGCCAAGACGGTGACGAAGGTGTCTTACTGTTATCTTCATACTTCTCTGTGGATCACATGTACTCTCTGTTGCATAATGGATGTTCACACAAAGTCCATGAATTATCAGCCATTCTAAGTGATCGTTTGACTGGGAGGTAGGCTGTGCTTGGAGATGCTTTCACACAGTAATGATGACAGGCTGAAGTATGCTATAGATGGCACTAAATACCTTTTTTTTAATTCTACTTCTTTGGAGAGAAAATGGTAGGAGAAGGCAATACATAATATATAATTATGTTTTCTGCGTCTGAGGACACTGATTCTGTGTGGGAGGACACCAGCATGGGCCAACAGCTGGAGCAGACATAAAGACCCCATGCATTCGTGCATACAAAAGGATAGTGGACCTCCCTGTCTCACACATGGAAGACCAGGATCTTTTATTCATTTCTAGTTATTTTAGCCCCACTTAAAGAAGAAGAGAGCAAGCCCTGATGCACTTGCTTCCCTCCTTGTGGGTGAGTTATTTCCTATGTTCTTCGTTCCTAAACTTCTCTAATGGTGTCAGATGTCCGCATGACCTCTAACAGATGGCTGTGCACAAGCTGCGCCTCTTGGGCTCTAATGCATTTTCTTCAATATCTCAAATGCATTTCTTAATATGCTGTGTCATAATTTTGGAGTTGCTTTTTTCTTTCCTTCTTAAAACCAGAAAACAGTGCGTTTAACCATGAAAGCAGGTACAAATGTATTCCTGTTAGTGGATAATAATGAAAAGTCAGGGAGATTAATGTGCTGTTACTGTTTATTCAGTACTGCATTGCTTGTGACTAACTAAAATGGATGAGACCTTCTTTCTGCCTCATTAAATAAGTTAATCATGTAAATCAGGAGAAAAAACATTTTGGATAGTGTGAGTACAGGTTGAGCGTCAGATAAGCACTTTTAACTACCATGTATTAAAGGAGATTTGACAACATACAGGTGTCCCGGCTACAAAACATTAACATCAGTCTTGTGTTATCTTTAAAGTAAATTAAAACAAAATTAAAAGGTCAAACTGGTGCATGTTTCAGTCAGGACTACATGGCTACTGACTGGAATTTCTTTCAGAGAAAAAGGGAAAATCTAAAGGGAATGGAAGTTGTTGAAGAAGACAAAATATAATGGATATTCCAATATATTCAGAAAAATAAAAAAAAAGATTTTTTGGCTTTTAAACTGTAAATCAAAACTATAATTAATTTTCTGTAAAGCAGGTTTTACTAAAACTTCTAGGTATTGGTTTCTTGGCTTACCAAAAAACATGCAGAAATTTGTACTATAGGTTTGAAGCCAAAAGAGTGAAAATGTAAACTAAGGGCATAATGTTGACAACCTCGGTAGGAATAGGAATAAAACTTTTTAGCTGAAACTATCAATACAGTGATAAAGAAATGTAACTCTCAGAAGTACAAGACAGAATTAGGAAAAAAACCACCTTATCTGAACATTTGTGCAAAACAATATTTAAGCCAAAGCTGAGCTGCTGAGACTCAAGAAACTTCAGGTCTTGATATGTGACCTTTAATAAGACCAAGTGCTTGCATTTTGCAACTGAAGGTGGAATGGAAGAAAAGATTCCAAACACTACTTTTTTTCAATTCTAAATCTGAGAAGTGCTAGAATTCTTATTTTTGTCATAACAGGATTTTTCATCCAGAGACTTCAGATAAAGAAATCCTAATGACTGGAGACTTTAAGCCCAAGACAAGAATAAAGTGGCCATGCAGATAATTGTCAGAAGTTGGATTAAAGGATATAGAAGTATTGAAAAAGTATTGCCTTCCTTTCTTTGTTTTCAATTAAAAAATAAAGTAAAATCCATTATCTTTTTTTAGATATGGTAGCGATCACAGGGGAAGCAAATAAAGAATCCTACAAAAGGATATTGAGAAAATGCCAACACATTATTGGTCAGAAGGAAATGAGTATGGATCTTGCTGAAATCATTGGAAGGTGCTCATGGGTTTCAGTGATATTTGGGTACGGCTCAATATGAGCTTGAGCTAATGTTACATAATTAGGCTCCTGACTGCTATTTAACACAATACGTTGTACTTGTACTTAATTATTAGAATAAAACAGACATTTAAAACAATGTATTGAGTTAAAAAAATAGATTTTGCCTTTGCAAATTAATCTGCATTTCAAATCAGAAATACCTATTTTTAGGATCAAAACCTCTTCTTCCATTTCTAGCTGACATTGTAGGAGCTAGTGTTGGCATTTTTTTTTTTTATTGAATGCATATAAAAGCTTGATATTAACATCTTATATAAAGCTAATTGTCATTGATTTTTAACCCACATTTCATGCATTTCAATTTCATAACAATAATAGACCTAAATGAATTGTGCCAGTGGGTAATGATGAGAAAATTATAATAATTTTAAAGTTGCATCCTAGATTTGAGTTGGTAAATCCCTGGAGGCTTTGTTATACCTGTCTCAGTTGGCCTGGATCTGTTGGGTTTGGGGAAATTTTTATTTTGTAGCATTCAGCTGCAATGTGGGAAAAGTCAAAAGTAGGAACAGAGAGTGCCAACTGGGGCCGACCAAGTATCAGCTCACCTTCCATTTTAGCTGTGATCACGTTAATGCTTTTTTCTTAATGTAATTTTGCCGTGTTTTGATTTGTTCTAGAAGAGAACCTGTAACCAAAATAAATACAAGGCAAGATTGTGTAAGAGCTACTGTCCTGATGACATTTCTATTCAAGGTGATAGAAAAATGGTCAGAATACCTCAACCTAAGACATTTATACTATTGTATGCAGAAATGTTTTCAGAACAGATACTAACATTTTGACATTCCTGAAACTAATCCTTAGCTTCATTTCATCCCTAGTGACATTCATTTTACTGATTGTTGAAGTAATATACAGCTTTATATTTTACAGTAAAAGAATTTTTTTTTCCTATTGCTATCCTGTAGCAGTGCAAGCTGTAATATAATATATGGCTTACAATGACAAAAAATTATGTTTTCAATTTGGTAAGTCGTTTTCAATTGAAAATATAATGCATTCCTGCATAAGACATATTGCAGTGTGGCAGACTGTAAGTATTACGGAAGGCCTACTATATTTGAAACAACATAATTAACACTCTTTGTTCATGATAGGCAAATAAACAACCAAGGCAGGTCTTTTTCAGTGATGGATAGCATCTTTATTAAAGAATTAATCTAGATCTCAAACCAGGATCTATCTAGTACATAAATCAGGGTCTTGTGGTTCCATTTACGGTTCCTTTTACAACCTAAGTGTTAAGTTTATTGCTGTATAGCCCAATAATTCATTGTTGAAGGATGCCAAGCCCCTTTCTCCCTTCTCCCTATCCTCACTGCAAATACAGACACATTTTAGTTCACAACACCGTCTCTGATTTGCTCTATTCTTAGCAAGTAGCTTCAGTTCTGACTGTTTAATGGTAATTATATACCTTTATTAAGAATGTTGAAGTTCTGCTGATAAAATGTATTTATGTATGCTAAGTATTTAGTTTCTTCAACTTGTATGCAAAGTCAAGGTTGCCTGGCCAGAGAGCTCCTGTGCTGGGAACCTCTGAACTTTTCCTCCCGAGCTGGTCAAGTTTGGAATAACAGACTTCATAAAAACTGTAGTGAGTTACTAACTCATGTTTGGACATGATGGGCCTAAATAATCTATTCCAGCTATTTGGTAGGTACCGTAATCTGTGGAAAATTTAGCTGAGCACCTATGGCCAACACTGACTCAATTGCAAGATGAGCAATTAGAACACAGGATGTACAGTGAAAGCTGTATTTCACCTTTCATTGATTAATAGTGGATCAAACTAAAGGACTACATCAGATCCTTGTATTCATGCATGTATGGTGAAGTATAATTAATAGATAGTTTGCAAAATCCTTTGAGGCCCTCATAAAAGCTCTTAGATGCCTCACTTCGTTCTAGTTTAAAATAATGTTTGGGATAAGGTTGGTAGGTTGTTTGGACCTTATTTATTATATTTGGCTGTAAGCAGGCTACTAGATTAGCTAAGAATTTACTGATGTTTTTATGCTTTGATGTGCAATGGATTAGCTGATGACAATGTTGTCTTTTAAAGAATGATCAGAGATATGGAGATAGCTGCTACTGAAAGGTCACCTCAGCTGTTGTTTCAGATATTCAGCAAATGCACATAGATATATCTGCAGGGATTACAATTCTCGAATTGGAAAGTTTCCAGGACAAACATAACAGAGTTCTACCTTTTAAAAATTATATTAGTAGTAGTATTTTAGTGAAAACTGAGATTTTAGAAAACATTTGAGAGGC
The DNA here is from genome assembly GCA_025774025.1 of Xenus cinereus. NCBI lineage: Eukaryota > Metazoa > Chordata > Aves > Charadriiformes > Scolopacidae > Xenus > Xenus cinereus. The sequence goes on from JAOXJK010000077.1 coordinate 9,111,732, forward strand.
TTGTTTACAAGATTCTTAGATTTTGCTTATTTGGGAATGCCGATACAGAAGTTTTGTATCTTGTTGGTCTGTAAAGATTGCAGAAATATCAAGGAGAAGTAGATCAGTTATGTAAGCATTAACAGCAGTGGAAAATCTGCAGTCTGCATAATTTGTTCAAAACACCATCTTCCACTTTCCAGTCTGAGACATTGAAAGAGAGAAGGTCTGAAAAAAAGATATAATTTTTTTTTATAGAGCATAATTTTTTTTTGGTTCTACTTAGTTTCAGGAAGGCACTGAGGTAGTCGAACAGTGTAACTAATCTGGAAACTGTGAAGTACATTGTAAAATAAGGTGTTTTTCAGCAGAGATAAGGGAATAAGAATTTGTTTCTATATAGCCAAGCCATATTACTTTCTAAGAATATGGATGTAACATGCTGTAAACATTTTTAATTTGAAAAGGCTTATGGTTCTCAAAATTCAGTGGCTTTTCTGATTTTCTATCTTGACATAAAAAAAAAAAGAAACAAATAAGTGGATTCTGGGATAATCCAAATTAAAGATCATTTGTGAGCTGAGTAAAGATGTGCAGCAGTATGTTATTTTTAAACCACACCTTTCTGAGTTTTATGCATCTTTCCAAAAAAGCACCTCTGTGGTCCTTTTCTCATCATCTAAATAATCCTAAAACTTCTTCAGGGGTTATAAAAATACAGCGAGCCAGATCCTTTGCTGCAGCTGAAGCAGCAGCAAAGACAGCTCCTGTTGCCCTGATGCTGGGCTCTTTACTGGTTTGAGTTGGAACAGGGGATATCACAATCTTGATACAACTCGGGTCTCAAGTAACACCAGTTTCAGTGGGCTGATTTTTCATGGTAAAAGAAATTTGTAGTCATGGATTTTTCCCTTATGCACTGCCATTTTTTTTTCTGCCACTTGCGAAGCATGAAGTAGTTTAGGGAACATCATAGGACTCCTAATATTCTCTCATTGGGTATGTGGTGATGGGACTTTTAATGCCATTTTGTAGCACGGTAGAAAACTGATGCGGTAGAAGTGAGGAGGAATCTTTTAATGATGAGGATGGTGAACCACTGGAAGAGATTGGCTTAAGAGGCTCTGGAGTATTCCCCACTGGAGATCTTTAAAGACAGATTAGGCAGGTATTATGTGCATATAGTTGATCATGCTGCAAGTCTGAGGTGTGTCCTAGATCAGTGTTTTCCACTTGTGATCTGTGATTTCTTCTTTTTTTTTTTTTTGTTCCATCAATTTCTCCATGGGTTTATAACTGAAACTGTTGCCTTTAATAATTTCCTCTAATCAACCTAATCTTTTTCTAATATTTATGTAACTAAATGATTATTGTAGTGTACATTTTTAAGTCTTGGGAGCTCAGAAATAATAAATCATTGCAAGATGAGTGCTGGCAGTTTTAAGAGGACTGTCACCATGCTCACTGTTAGTGTTCTAAACCCAAGAAGCTGCCTGCGGATTCAGCCATCAAAACACATTTTAGAGAGGAAAAATTCTTCTCTGCAAAGGAGGAACTCAACTGGAAAATACTATATAAAAGTAAAGAAAAAAAGAAAAATAAGAGTAACCACTAATGAGACCCAAACCTGGGTGTGTTTAGGGCAGCATTGTGGAAGTGGCGCAGTACCTGCATGTTCTGTAGAGATGAACTTTGGGAGAGAACAGCTTCGTCCTTTCTCATTAGCCATAAATTTTATAACTGTAGAGGGAAAGTAAGTGAGAGATTGCACACATGGACCTACTGAGCTGGAATGCAGGAGCGGTGGCTGAATATAACATACGGCTCCAACCAGCAAAAGAAAGAAAACCAAAGAGCTGTGGGGGGCAGCTATGGAAATGATACACTGCGTCTCTACTATGCAAGTCTTGGTTTACAAGGTTCCTTTGATGTAAGACTTCTCTGCAGTGACACCTAGTTTCACTGAAGTTCATTATAGAGTAAATAGATGCTACTTTTATAATTCACCTCCTGATAGAATATGCAAATTTCATCATTTCCCAGAACATGTTGTGAGAGTGCTGAACTCCAAGTATCAGATTTTTCTGATAGATAACCTAGAAAATCCAGCAGTTTTAAAAAATATGATTCTTTCCTTCTGTGCATGTTTCTTCTCCCACTTAGTTGTCAGAGGACCTTCCTTTTCTTGCAGTGTGATGATGAAAAGCAGGGGGGAGGAGGTCAAAGGAAAATGACACCAGGTATAACATAACACAACATTAATATTTGAATGGCTCTATTTTCCTCTGTTACTATGTCCTGCTTGATGCAAAGGAAGGAGATGTGGGTATCTGGGGAGCTGCTGTGTTTCCCTGGCCACCATCAGTGAGCTGAGTGTGCTCGTCAGGGCGAATTGGCATGGTGGTGAGTGTGCTTTGTCATATGCTCTTCTTTGAATTCATTCTGAAGTGAGCATCTCTGTGGCAGTGGAACGGGATAGTCTATCCATCCACTATGCCTTAGAAGAACTAAAAAAGACAGAAGAAACCCCCCTGAAACAAAACAGTAGAGGAGCTATTAGCTCATCCAGTGCTATGGAGCACCTGAACTCTGGACATAGACTTTCATTGCGCTTTGTAGTCTGGGAGCTGCCGGGTTTGAGAGGCAGTGTCACATCTCCCATGCTGCTCCTCAGGCACCACGCTGTCTCCAGAATGGGTCATGGTTTTCAGTGTGGTCTCACTTCTAGGGACCATGATCTGGAGCAATCAAGAGGAAAAAAATTAATGTAGAGTGTAAATGATCTTTAGGAAGTAAGTACAATATTGTTTACTGTAGGCTTTTTTGTTTCCTTTGGCTGTTGTCTCCTGAAACCATTGAGTCTTTTCCCACCATGCTTCTATACCACTGGGTGCACAAAACTATCTTGTTCCTTTCCCTTGGAGATTATTCCTCAAAACAAGGTCCTGTTTATCATAGTCTGACTCTTTTGCCTTCTCTTTCTACCCCTTTGTGCCTTTATGTCATTTATTAAAAAAATTTTTTTTCTCCTCGATAGCATGTGTGATGGGTAACTTTCAAATTCATGTCTAGAATATCACAAGTCTTCTGAGTTCCCATCTGCTGAGCGAGCATCTGGAGTTTTTGTACTTCACCTTGATTTTGCAGTAGCATTGACCAAATTCAGTGGGCTTCTAACTAATGCCTTACTCAGTGAGTATTTGTATGGCAGCACCTCTGCTTCCTGGTGATAAATGATTTCAGCATATTGAAATATAGGTAAATTTAAAAAATAAAGAATCTCCTGTTTTCTGAGAACTTGGAATCTTAATGAAAGACTATATGGTACGAAAGTGATATGCTGTAAAACCTTGCTGTACTGAAACTAGAGAGCACTGAAGCTGGAATGAGATTACCCACATGGGTATTTTTAATAAGTTCAATAGTGTGTTTCCCTGCCTGTTTGAGAAAATAAATCTCTTGCTTTCAGAGCACCTTGCTTATACTGCTTGGAATAAGGAATGTCATAGCTCAAGCAACATTATCTTCAATCAAGGAGGCAATAGCCTTTTTTTTTTCTTCTAAATTTAAAAAAATTACTAATGTAAAAGCATTCCTGATGAAAACTGGTGCAGCTAAACTGAAATCAGCAAATCAAACCTGTCGAAAGTGGTGTTTAAAATGTTATACGCCCAAATTATGGTTCACCCAGATGATCGTTCTGCGGCGGGTTTTTTTCTGAGTCAACCTGGCGTGCAGGCAATGTCCCTTTTCTATTGCAGTAGGCTTTTGCAGAAGCACAGGATCCATCTGCTTGAGACTTACTGTTGCAGCAAGGCCGTACATAATGTTAGTGCAAAGTGTAAATAGTACATTAGTATGCAACATAACAGCCATTAACGGTGGAACTGGACATGCCAGGTGGTGTAAATCCAAAGGAGAAAGAAAACTTTAATAGTGGTGAAGGCTGGCAAATAATAGTTTATTCCAGATTATTTTTTTAAAAAACATTACATTCTTTGGATTAAATAAAATGAGTACAATTCTTCCGTAGGAAGCTGCTTTAATTGCTATTTTGTTTCCATAAGTCACTGCATAAATTATATCTTCTCTATAAATTCTCTTTGTTTTTGGCTTTGCCTCCTGGGGTTTTAATTTATCAGACTTGTCATTTCTTGAATATTATCACAGATTGAAATGTACAGTAGACACCTGGAGGCTTTTACTTTTTTCCATCCTTGGGCTTTGTAGAAATAGGACCATCTGGCCTGCAGGTCTGGAAGCATCAACATTCACTCATTAAATGTGTCTGAAGCCCTCACTTTCAATCTGCCTCATTTAGCTACCTTAGGACTGTAGTTAGGTGGTCTGTTGTTTTCACCTGTTGTTTACAAGCAGTTTAAATGTATGCTCCAAAGTAGAGGCAAATATATCCTACACCCATCTCTATCTTGTGTTTTCTTACTGCTTGGATATTCCTGGAATAAGAATCTGGGAGTGAAGAATGGTGATATTTCCAAAATTTCTGCTATCGCGTCAGAAACAGTTATCAAACATGAAGAGGACCCCTCTGAGTTATCTAGTGGGTGCTTCTCATAACACAAACAGCAGTGAAATACCTACTTCTGGTAACTGGAAACTGGTAAAAATTCCTGGGGGATGAGTGGTGCAAACCTTTGCAGGCTCAGGTGCCCCTGGGTTACCTGCCAGGCTTGGAAAGGAGAGTTCAAAGGAGACAGCTCAGCTCTCTGAGTGTTTCTGGGAAGGAGCACAATTTTCACTCTGGGAGGGAAAACGTGTTCTAGTTGTGAACTAACTGACAACTGTCATCTTGCAGAGTATCCTTGGGAGAAGTTAGACCTCAGAAAGGAGCCTTGTTTTGATCGTTATCAGCGCCTTACCTGCCTGTCAGGAGATGGTGACAGACTGTAAAACCCTCTTCTGTTTTGCACATGCTGGAAGAGTTGACAGCAGCTTCTTGTCAACTCAGCAATGATGGGATTGTGCTGTCTTGCTAATCTGTGTGGTTTTTTCTTTTCTCTGTAGTTAATAAATACCTTTTAAAACTTTGTAATTAAAATGGAGAGTATAAAATTCCAAACAGAATACCAAAAAGATTAGCTTTTTCCTGTGAATGTATCCCCTCATATTGACTTTGTGTTCACTGAGGCTGGTTACAGGAGCAATCATCATAGGCATTTGGGCTGATCTTGCTTCTACTGAACATGCTAAAAAAAATCTCCTATGTAAAAGAAAAAAAAAGCCTGAAAATGTGCTGCTGCTTTGATGTAAGCATGGTTAAGTATTTAGCTTAATCTGGAGACCCTCAGGTTCAATGAGAAGTTTCGGTAGGAGCTCCTCCTGAACATGAATTGGAGCACATTTACTGAGGTGAGGTTTATATTTTCAAGGCAGTTTGACTGCTGAAGGTGCCAAGTGCTGCATCTTGAGTACAACCTGTATGCAAGGTGCTGGGATGTGAGGAGACACACTGAACTGCCTGCAGCTGAGGTTACACATGTGTATATGCCTGTGAAGTACTGAGCTGATCATTTCTAATTAGCGTTTGCAGGCTTTTTTTTAACCTTCACTTTTACTGCCTGTGATTGAAAGTCGTGCTCACCCTGCACAGCAGATTGCTTTCCACGGTGACTCCAGCAGTTCATTGGCTCCTTTCTCGGACTCCACCTTATTGGTGCCTTCAAGGTTTAATTTATCATAGATAAAGCAGATTTATAAATGTAAATTTACACAAATAAGATTTGAATGCTGTGATTCACAGCTAGAGTAGTAACATTAATAAATAGGAATACATAGAGAGTCAAAATAAATATTGATGTTCTCTTTCTTTCCTCATTTTGGCTGAAATACATGCAGATCTATCATTTACTCAGAATAAAAGTAGATCTGCCAAAGCTCTGGAATGTACAAACCATTCCTGTCTGTTTGCATACTTCAGGTCTGTGTTGGTATAATTTCTCATTGATTATCCCATTTTCACTGTACGAATGTAGCTCTCAAAATCAGCATTCCATGAGATGATTCCAGCAGAAGGTCAAATGCACCATGACTGAATATAATAAGAATTATTGGGTTTAGTTTTTTAAGTTGTTAGCAAGTGTGGACCTAAATCATGCGCCTTTTGCTGTGAAACTCAGAGGAAATGGGGGAGAAGGTAAAGCTGGGGAGTTTTCCCTCCATCTCCAGGTCCCACCTGAGCAATAGCATGAAGTACCCTATGGGTCCACTCTGTAGGATCTGCCCAGGCAGGTCCCACCCGTGTTTCTCAAGAGCGTGTCCTGCACCAGCCATTCTCAGCATGGCCTCTGGTGCTCATTAGCCCCAGTGAAAACATCTGTGCCCTCTACTCAGAGATCTGACGTCTCTCTGTCCTCTGAAGAAGGCCACAAGCAAAGAGGATGCTGTGCTCTCCAGCCTCATGCAATCAGACTGACTGTAGTTCACGCCAATTTTCACATGAGCAGAGAAAGTAGGAATGTGTGGTGGGGCAAGTTTATCAGTTTACCTGGAAATACTATTTGGCTGAGTCAAGAGTCTCCTCCTGATCATTCTGCCTTTTGTTGTTGTTGTTATACATCTACTTTTTTTCTCTGGTGTAGCCCATTCCCGTTGCAAGGATGCGTACAATGCTTCACATCCAAGTGCTTGGTGGAGAGGTCACTGGGAAGGGGGGCATAGGGGAGGGCGGTGGTGAAAAAGATGTCACTCCTTGCGGTGCCCCAGATGTCCAAAGCCTCTCTCCTTTACTTCCAGCTTCAGAGAAGTCTGTCTTTAAGCTGCCTCTAACTCTAGCAGGCCTCTTTGTACAAGAAATACTTGAGCCGACTGCCAAATTTGAAAATATTTGTTTAATCCTGCTTGTCTAGTGAACCATACCATAACTGGCTCTGGGAAGGGGAGAAACAAGCACTTCTACGGAGAAGGGATTCCTTCTGTTGCAGCAGTAACAGCAGCTCACAAAACTCTGCTCTGCTCTAACTCCCAAATTTGGGGTCAGCAATTAGAAGGGCTCAGCTGATGTGCAGTTATTTCTTCCCCTCTTCTACCTTTATTAGTATTCAGTTTCTGTCTATTCTTCTAAGTTAAACTTCACCAGGCAGGATGAAATGTTGGTGCTTTCTTCCAAGCAGTAGGTGAGCCACTTCAGGAGCCGCATGCATCACCTGCTGCCAGAGCCCCTGGGAAGATCCCTGGCAAATCAAAGCAACAATCTGAACAAAAGCAGTCATTTAACCCCTGTGCTATATCCTTCAGGCCTTCCTAGCTTTGTAAAATGCGTTTTGGTCTCTGTTACGATGATTTGGTACCTGAATGATCTCTGTACCTCAGGCAGCAACGGTCAGGTAAACTGACTGAAATAGAAACCAAGGGCAAAATGCCTCCATCAGCTTAAAAGAGCAGTAACAGGCTCTCCTTTCCAACTCTTTGACTGGAGTTTGAAAATGAAGCAATAAAACTAATTTACTAAATTCCCTATTTTTAATAGTTATAAGAAATAACTATATATCGAAGTAATGCATGAATGGGTATTTAAGTGGTTCAATCAAGAAGAAAGTTTCGTAGTCAGTTCCGAGAGAGAGCACGGATAAAGCATAAATAAATCGTCAGCACTAATCTCTGAAACAGGAGTTTGCGCTGAGGGAATCTGTTTTGTGAATGGTAAAACTGAGGCATAAAATGATGCGCGTGCCTCTGTGCAAACCTGCATCAGCCGTAACCACCGTGCCTGGGCAGTACGGAGCCTGTTCCGCTGGCACTGTGCAGCTGGACTGGGCCAGTGCTGTGTCTGAAGCGTTCAAGGTGTGATAAACCGGGGTAAACACAGCCCTGAGTCAACTTGCACATGAGCAGTCGCATTTCTAAATACCCCAAAGCTGACAGGTCACTGCTAAAACAGCAGTTTTGCCTTCTGGTGCCTGTGATGTTGGAGAGTCAGCTGGAAAGCCTGAAAAAAAATTAACCTTTTGAATTTTGCATGTTTTTTTTCTGCATCAGACTTGAATCTGCTGTCTTATAGTTATTCCAGGGAAGACTGTACCAAAATCATTTTAATTAAATCAGTGTGTACCTAGTGTGAGAATAGAAGTGGGATTCTTACAAAGAAAGCATTCTTTTAGCTTTAAATCAATTAAAAGTTAACAGTAATGCATAGTAGTACACAATCCATCTTTTATTGCATCTTGTTACTCTAAACATGCATGAGTTTAGTGCATGCTTTTAGCAGCAGCTTAGATTACTGTATATAAATAAACAAGGTTAAATCACTACAACCAGTATCTGAACTTTTATAGTTACTATAGGAAATATCTGAAATACAGTAAACAGCTGTAGTGGGTTCATTTAGTCTTCCAGGCAATAACGAAGGCTGACTGCTGAAACCATTCATTATTTTGCAAACTGTTTTGTGTATACTTCATCCAGCTTCAGCTGAGAAAAATCCCAGAACTTGGTAGCCTCCTTCCAGTACAAAAGGGTAAGTTAGAAGTTACTGTCCTGGTGCCAAGTTACACCAGCCTGAACCTGGTGAGGGTGGACAGAATAGAGCCCTCTCTGTTCACTCACGCTTTATGAATGTGAGCGAGTATCTTGCTCTGTTTTCAAACAGAGGAAGGAAAATGCAGTGTTCACTGTGAATCTGCAAAACCGTATGAAGTGAAAACTGCCAGTTTCTGTTCGCAGCAGCAGATGAGATAAAACTCCAATGAATGTAAGCCTGAGATTTCAAGTAATAACATAACTGCTCGTTGCTATATAGGAAAAACTAAGCCAGAGTGTAACATTAATTAGATTAATCACAGACTAATCATTCTATCTGATACAAATGTGAGTAGCAAATAGTAAATACCAGAAGCTCTCATTAAAAGTTAAATCTTTTCATAGTGGTTTTTAACAATATTTTGCAGTATATAGGTAAAGATGATGCAGGGTTACACCCCTGCTAGTCCTCCTGACTGTGAGTAGGTACCCAGAAATTGCCCTACAGATGCAACCTGTATGGGTTAAGTAGACTTGGTAGCATCTACTAATCCTAAAATCTGAATTTTAGCTGAAATTAATAAATCTGAAATTTATGATTTCAGATCAAACTTTTTCATACTATTCAACGTTGATATCATGAATGCTTTAAATTGAGAGACACCTTATTGTAGTGTGTATAAATGCCGATAGCATTGATTTATATCATATGCAATCTGAAATGTGATTAACATTTTAAGCTAATATCCAAATCAAGTTGTTATTTTTATAACCTATCAAATGAAATTTATGAGGCTTTTAAAAAAACCAACAACTGACTCATAAAGGGGATAATGAGAGAGACATTAGCTGTTTATAAAGGATAATATCTCATGTAAATTTGACATTACATGTCTTACTGGATGTTATTAGATGTTCATTGGCTATGCAAATATTATTCACTTTTCGTAACTGTTGTCTGCTCTTCAGTCAGCATAAGGAAACATGAGCTTCAGTGCTACAGTTTAGCATTTTTCAAGGAAAATATGAAAGAGGTGGACCACACTCCTGTCCTTGATCTATGCTTAGAAGAAACAGAAAATATTAATCCTTATTTCCAATGTACTTCAAGGTGGAAATTGGTTGTTTAATGCTTGCTAAACTACATAAAATGCTTTAAATTATAATAAAAATACATAATAGTGGTGGTTCATAATGTCTAAAATTTTTGTCTATTTCTATTCAAGGGAGGAGTTATATTCTAATATAACTATAATAGAATATTCTATTCTATATTTTGTCTATGTCTATTCAAGAGAGGAGTTGACATGGTGCTCGGGGATATGGATTAGTGTTGGGTGGTGGTTTTGTGTGTGTTTTTTGTT
>JAOXJK010000077.1:9131750-9152538 GCA_025774025.1 Xenus cinereus
TTCTGAATTTAATTCTTTATTTCAGGTAAATTAAAAAAAAACATTGCTAAAGATAATGTTTTTCATTTTGACTTCCTAGCTCCTTCTCTTTTGGTTTTAAGTTTACAGAATCCAGTCTTACTGGAGTCTTACTTTAAGACTTCATAGTAAGGTTAGGTTTTCTCATTCTTTTAAATTATTTTTAATGGGAGAACTCTATCACTCAGTTTAGTACCTTTTCCCATTTGTCTAACAAAAAATTAGTGAGGATCAACATGTTACTAGGAAGAAACACGTGTGATAAATTCAGTTAAAAAAAAAAGATTTTGGTGAAATTTTTGATGAATGTTGAAACTCATTACAGCAAATATGACTGAAAGACTATAAACACAGAAGATGCAGATATGATCGTGAGCTTTACGTACATCTTTATTACCTTATGTTATCCTGTTGGATCTGAATTTTCATGTTATAATAGGTATTAAAACCTTGGTTTTGAAAATCATCCCCTCCCCTTTCTCCTCCACCTCCTCCCCCAAGAAACATGTGTTAGATTAAGGGCTTGTGATGTATTACTTGAGAGAGAAAAAAGAGAGATAACAGGAAAGAAACAAGTACAAATCAGGATTTTGTTTCTAAAGGCTATCTGCATGGTTTCAGGGCCAGCTGTTTTGATGCCACAACTACTTTTGAAACACTAGATTTTGACTAGTTTAAATTTGTTACGCTCACCTTTGCTCTAAATATTTTACATGAAAAGTAAAATTTGTGAAATAGCTGTTTATTTTTATAGCATCACCTTGGATAAACCATCCTATTCTGAACTGCAAAAGCTTAATTAGCTGATCAAGATTATTATGCCTGAAAAGGGAATAAAAGTTTTATAATATTAATAGCTACTTCAAAATGTCTTTGTGAATAGAGTGTTTCAGGCTTCTTTATGAGTCTTTGTCTTCACCATACGACATCACAACTGTATCTGATGTAAATATAATGTGAATGTACTTTTATTTGTGATGCTGTTTGCATTCACGGGGATGTTCTGTTTAACCTTTTATTAAATGATCTCTGATGTCTTCTTTCCTTTCACATTGAGATGATATAAATTACTGTGGTTTATATATACGCTGACTAAATCCATCTGGAGATAGATACTGAACATTATCTAATGAAAGAAAACTAAAAACATTACGCACACAATTAGCCATTTCCTGTAAATTTGATAAAAATACATTAAATTACACTGAAAAAGAATTGCAGTTTGTTTATGACCAACCTATATAGTGATAGTTGCTTTTCTTTTCTCTTTAATAAATGGACCCTACATGTAATAGTAGCCGGTGCTGTTAGTCCTGGAGGGGTTTACGCAGAGGTAAGTAAGGTCTGTGGAGTTGTCACTCTGTGTCCATGCAAAAAATTGCACAGTACGTAGCTCAGGCTTTTTCATTGCTTGTACCATTCACAGGTGTGGGCTTTTTCTGCTTGATTTTGGTATTTTGGTATGATTAGCTGGGATTTCTTCAGAGGAGAATTAAGTTTTCATCTGTGATCAGTCTTACATATGAACATGCCATTTCACAAATATTTTTGGTTTTGTCTAAAGAAATGCAATGTATTGTGATTTTTTTCACTCCTAGTCTAAAAAAATGCTCAGAAATTATTCCTGGTATCAGTAGTTCTATTAATGGTGACTTTTGTCAATTGCTATAAAACCTTGGAATGTATCTGTTTGTTTAGCCATATGAAACAGAGTACTTTCTTTCATAAAAGTAAAATCTATTTACATGTCTTTATGATGGACATCATATATATCCAATGTGATACACCGTATCTTCAGGGGTTAGAGCAAGAAAACCAAATGCAACTTTTTTTTTCTTTTCCCATGTTTTGAACGTTCAGTAACCAATTAAGGAGTCACTATCAATAAATGCAGAAATCTTTTAATTTTGCCATAGACGAGCTCTGTTAGCCTTTTTTTTTGCTAACAGTGGTAGTTATATGCTGATTTCCTGCAGTAGCTTCATTGATCCAGAAGTTCACTATTGTCAATATTTTGAAATTAAATAATGGCTTATCAGATACATTGTTTTATTTAGTGTTCTGTCTTTAATTTCTGTTTTCTCTTTTTTACCCCACTCTGTTGAGACTTGGCATGAAAATGTGAGCATATTAACCTTTTTTCAGAACTGAAAGGAAGGTTAAAACCCACACTGTTTTGGGGCCTGATGTGTAACACATCTTTGTCCATAATGATGTCCACAGAGAGTGCTGTTTCCATTAAAATAAAGGAAAAAATATTGCTCACCATATATATCCCTAAAGGCATTTCTTCATGCAATGATACCAGAACCTTGTGATTGTTTGGCACGCTTATTTGAAGGTTGCGGTACATAGTACTCATTTCATCTTATTGTCAAATGCCCGTTCATTAAATTTTATCTAGGAAGTTGGAATGGCTTTCAAATTAAGTATTTAGGCGCTGTCATTCTGCTTTAGGATTTAATGGCGTTGTAATGTTCTGTTGTAATGAGTGACTCATATTGACTCATTGTTTCATTGTTTCTACTCGTTACCTCTGCTGAGGCTTTGCAAATGTTCAGGGTCTTTAGAGATTTGTGCATCCAATTTGGTTGTACCTCCAGTCTTGGACTGATCAGTTCCTCTGCTGCTATGATTTTAGGGACTAATTACTGGTCAAATTAGCTGGTAAAGACAAAAACCAGGAGCAGAAACCTTTGGAAAGCACACACTGTGCTACGAAGCATAAAGCATGAGCAGGGAGCAGTGGCAGCACAGGTTACGAAGTGCTGCTTCAGAGCTGTGTGCCATTTTAGAATCACAGAATAGTTTGGGTTGGAAGGGACCTCTAAAGGTCATCTACTCCAACCCCCCTACCATGGGCAGGGACTTCTTCAACTAGATCAGGTTGCTCAGAGCCCTGTCCAACCTGACCTTGAATGTTTGCAGGGTTGGGGCAGCTGCCATCTCTCTGGGCAACCTGTGCCGGTGTTTCACCACCCTCATTGTAAAAAATGTCTTCCTTGTATCTAGTCTAAGTCTTCCCTCTTTTAGTTTAAAGCCATTAACCCTTGTCCTATCACAACAGGCCCTGCTAAAAAGTTTGTCTCCATCTTTCTTGTAGGCCCCCTTTAAGTACCGAAAGGCTGCAATGAGGCCTCCCTGGAGACCTCAGTATTTAAGGCTCAGTGTAAGGAGTCATAACAAACACTCGGTGCAAACCCGGTGTCAAAGGGAGGGAAGAACCAAGTGCAATGCCACAGGTCCATCACAGCACAGCTTTGAGCCCGTGAGGAGGCTGACACACTTTTTGGCAGCTCTGGAGTAGCTTTTCTTGTCCTTCAGCATCCCATGTGCAGCTGCAGGTGGCAGACACCTGCATCTGTCCTGGAGCCGGAGAAAAGCCTTGAGTTGTGTTGGCTGTGAGCGCTGGGGTGGGCTGGGGAACAGATGTGTGAGACTCACCCATTAAAGGTGAGACTTGACATTATTAAAATAGTTAAGCAGGCAAATGCAGCAATGCCAGCTTACTCCAGCTCTCCTATTTCTCCTAGGGGAGCATGTCAGCACAGATGCTGCTCCTCGCTGCAAATACACCTACGCTGCAAAGCCCCAGGCTGAAGTCAGAGGTGCACAAACTTCTAGCAGGCTGTTCAGCAATGAAAAAAAAAATCTATAAAATAAGTGTAAAAGAAGAAAAAATGAGGACTAGGTTATTAATGATAAAAAAGTGAAGCAGATAACTGATTTAATTAAAAAATGGTAAAATGGGAAAGATATTGCAGTATAATAAAAGTTTTGAAGTCTTGTTTATTGGTACTAACAAGTACCATACTTTTCTTCAGAGGAGGGGTTTCTCTGGTAACATGGCAAGCATTGAATTCTTGCTCTTACACCAGTCCTTCAGAACAGCTTCTCTACCCACTGCTGGTTCTAGAATATCTTCAGTTTTTCTAAAAATGCAATGAAATTGTTAACTGTTTTGTGGAACACAGGTTCATGTACAGGAGTAAATGCACATGTGACAGTTTTCTGATTTCTCTTTTGAAAGTGTGTCTAATATCCAAAGCTATTAGGTATTTTAAACTATGCTGGTCAATGTGTATACACAAAATACATGATCTTTTCAGACTCAAAAATTTGAGGTTTTTTTTCTGAATGTGAAGATTTCAAGTTTTTATTCCATAGTCTGTTTAGTTTCACCTGGTTTAAGTGATCGTTTACTGGGTGATGGTCATTGCTGTTACAAGATGTTATTAGCACTCACTGAAACACACAGATGGTTTTCTTTTTAGAAGATGAACGTTGCAATGTGACAGTTTCAATTTGAGAGGGATTTTTCTCATTAGAGGATGTGTAGGGAAATTAAATTTGAAATACTCTCAGGGCAGATAGGGTGTCTCATTCACTGCATTTGTGTATTTTGGAGTATCAACCCTGAAACTAGGGAGAGGGAACAGTGATTTTTTTCAGGGAACTCAGATGACTGAAGGAGGTTTGACATGTTGCTTTTCCATTAGATACAAATCCATAGCATGCATCTGTCATTGGACAACCCTTCCAGATTTACCTAGACCATATCTTTATGGCTATATGGCCATATACTGGAGCTGCTGTTGATCAGCAGATACAAGATATTTTTCACAATGATGTGTAAGGGCTTCATCCTCCTGATGTTGCTTTTTGTTGCCTTTTGGCTTGGCTATTGCTTAGAAAATAAGTGTTTCTTTTTGTACACCCTATAATATGTCCTGTATTCAAGCTATTAGCTGCACTCAATATTAGGATTTGCTATTCTTCTTGCAGTAGATACTGGTTTCTTCGAGGCAAGCACATTTTCATAAAGCTTGAGCTATGTTAATCAGTTCTTTATATGGAAATAAAAAATGATTGACCTTTTTTGACATACTCCCAAAAGAATGGCTTGTTTCTCTTTTGTTCTCCTTCTTGAATTTGGAAATGACATTCTCTACCAGCAAACAATAATTTTCAAGAACAGATAAAAATTAGGACTTAACAGAGCAATTTTAGAAAGAATAATAACTATACATTGTGGGCTTGATTATCTACTGGTTTTTACCTTTTGTAATTCGCAGAATGAGTTAGCATAAATGTATATGTTGCTTGGTTTGCAAAGATGTAAATTATTTCAAAAAATATAAAAGGACAGCAAAGTAGGCTGAATATTTGGCATTTTTAATACTACAGAATGGATAGAAGTATTAATTCACTGGAATATTCACTAGAAAGATAGCTTGAAGAGTTAAAGTGTTTTCTTTATTCTCTGGAAACGGGAAATAATTGAATTTTAGCAAAAGTGAGCCACTTTCTGCTGCCACAGAGGCAAACCCAGCAGACAACTTGTCATATTAGAACAGAACAAAACTGGAATGGTTGATCTTGAAATGTGCAGACTCGTTTTCTATTTTGATTATTGCTCTGGTTGACAAGCTCTTAAGAAGGGTTTGAAATGTTGGTGCTCTTTGGGGAGCACTAACAGGAGGAAAGGATGGAAATTTGGTAATTTCCTCCCCCTCTTTTTTTCTCCTCTTGTTATGAAAGATGGATTGTCTTACGTTAAGATTTAGAAAACAAAGCAGCTTCACAGTTATTCTATGCTTAGGTATAAAAGTCAAAGGTTTGATGCAAAAAGATGCCTGATAAAAGGTACTCATGGAAAAGTTTTATCAGGGTAACAGTATGTTAAGGCTGTGAGATGCTGCCCGTGTCCCAGAGATGCCAATGCTGCAAGAGGGCATGAACCCAGTTCTGTCTCCAATACTGAGCGGCTGCTGAGTTTCACTTAAGAGTTGAGCCTAAAGTCTTGTTTTATGCTTTAAACAATCCACATATTGCACATTTCATAGAATCATAGAATTCTATGATAGATACACTAGAATTCTTTATCATTATTATTTCTGCCAGGATAGACAAGGCAATGCAACAGACATCTTATACTTACATTTTCAGACATCTTTTGACAGGGTTTCCTAGAGGAGGTTAATGCTAAGATGTGGAGCCACAGATTAAGTGGAAAGTTGGGTTTAGTGGGTTTAAAATTGGCTAAAAAACCCACATATCGCACATTTGCCATGTATTTCATGTCAAACGATTTCAGATTAAGCACTGTAAATTAATACTTCAATCATGTACATTGAAATACTGAATTGTTTAATCAAACCTGCGGAGAGCTGAAGGCCCCTTTAATCTGAATAGTTTCAGTCAATTAACATTCATAGTCTTGAATGAGGAATGAGGTACGCAATTCTGCCTTTGGAGGCTAAGAACAGCACCGATGCAGCAAAATACTCATTGCTGGTGGGATTCAGAGATTCAGTTTGGGTGTCAGTGTCTGAATATTTACCTGTTGCTTCCAGAGTGGTGCTGGCTGAGGCTGGAACTAACTGAGTTGCTCTGAAGAAATGCACAAGCCTGGAAAAAGCTTTAACTTTGGTGAATATTGTCCAGAGTAGACGTTCCTGAATGTCCAAGTATTCACAATTTCCTTTCTCATGTGAAGGGGTAACTGTTACAGAACATTGACTGTAGGTACTGCATGAGATAGCGTAAACCCTAATGAAACTGTTTCATTAACCACCTCCAAAATGTGCTTTCAAGCTGTTATTTTTTAATGAAGCAGTGGATAGTTACTTTTGTTTTGTTGTGAGGGCTGTGATTTTTTTTTTTTTTTAATTAAAGGGCAAGGAATGACAAACAAGAACAAGTCCTCAGTGGGAAATAAGTCGCATTTTGGATGTGTTATCAAAAGCTTAGTTTTGATCACTAAATGTCATTAATGTATTAAAAAGGTTGTCAAATTATGTCCTGACCCCAGTGGTTACGTGCCATTTTAGAGTGTTTAATACATGAACGTATATAGAATTTCTGTCACTTGAAGTTATCTTGGCATCATTCTGATGGCCTACTGTACTTTTGCAAATTGCTTTGTCTTCTTTGTGGCTTTGTAATTCTTCTTCTTGATGACACGTCATTGATAATGCCACTTTCAACAGTGTCTGTATGAACACTAAGAATTACTAATAATTTTCTGACGGTCTCTTTTTTAGATAAAGTTTCCTGTCCTCTTTTCTATTTCTTATCTTTTTTTCCATGAAAAGTCCAATGGTGACAGATCTTCTGAGAAATAGTGTGTTAAATCTTTGTGTTTAAATATGATTTTATTTCCATGGTAGACTGTGCTTCAAGATTAGGAAGATACTGACACCTCATTCTTTAAATAAAGTCAAGTAGAAAGATGTGATATGGAATACCCTTGTAAAGATTTAATTCTGCAGCAGGTTATTAAGTACAGTTTAAGCATGCCATAAAATATGCAATTAAAAAAAAATTGTGAACTCTGACAGGTAATATAGTAAATTGCAATCCTGAAGTTTCTTTTGCTTGCTACCATGTAAGAAAACAGATATTGACTTTTGTTGAAGGTCTTTTGATCAGACAGCTAAATATTGACTAAACCAAAGTAACTGTCAATGCTCAAACCCAAGGATCAAAATAAATATATGCTCAGTAGCAGTGAAAGAGGGAGTCAGGGAAAAAAAATTAAAATATGGAAAGCATAGGGGTTGTCACAAATTTTTTTCCCCAAAAAATGTCATTATGAGACCAGTCATGTTTTGTAGCATCAAGGCAGCCATCTAATTATTATTTTTTTTAGGTTGGAAACCCTCAAATATTATAAGCCCCCACTTTCCTTCTGCTTTAAAATCATATTTGAGTTTATTGCATCAAACTGCTTTGATCAGGTCTACACAGTTTGTTCTTCCCTTCACGTTGGTGTACTGAAGCGCTAACGTCCTGCAGTCACCTGTATGTGGGGTGAACATTATTGAACCTAAAATTTGCATGGCATTTGAAAATACCTCTCTAAGAACAGTACTATGCAAAAGACTATCATTTTCATCAGTTTGTTTTGAAAAAAAAGGTGAACATACAAAATGAAGATCAGCAGTTGTCTTTTGCATTCTTCTTCCCTTTTCTAGGTCTCTTTCTTGTAACAGGCAATTACGTTCCTGTGTAGCAATAATTTAGACCCATGTCACTGTTGTAATGACTTTGGAAAGCGATAAAGACACAGTTTGCAGAGTTTTAAAGTATGTGCTTAAAGTATATTGCTGTTGAGCAAAGCACTTAAGCATGTGCTTAATTTCAGGTATGTGGTAAAGTGTCATTGGATTTATTTATACAGCAATCTTAAGGATGGATGAAAAGTTAATTCGGGACCACATTCAGCCACCACACAGAGCGGAGTGTGGGAGGGAAAGGAAAAGGGATGGTGGGAATCATGGAAACTGAGGATTGGAAGGAATTCCTCAGATTCCTCTTGCCCATTCCTGAAGTGCCTGTAAACCACCTCTGACAGTACCTGGTCAATTAAAATCCACTTGGTAATGAGGGAAATACCTTACCATTAGAACTATGCTCCTGAACCATTCCTGTGGGTCCTCTACTGAAAATGCTTGTCTATTTCCATGACAGGCTTTTGAAAAAAACAGATACCCACTATCTTTTAACACCTTTTCACATACTGAGAGATTTACCAAATCTAGGCAAATCTTGTTTTCTCTGGATTATACAAATCCAAATGCTCCTCAGATCTCACGCTTCCTTAATGACTTGTCTTATTGCTCCCTACCTTGGTTTTTTGTACTGCAAAATTAGCCACAGACCCACAAGATCAATATTAAGGATATCAAATAATCTTTTTACTGCCATATGTATAAGCCCGGCGCTTCATCTGTCCCAGGACTGAGGAGTGCTTTGTTAGAAACAGCATCAGGCTGTTTTATTTAGTTGTATTTAGCCCACGGCTCAATGCAACGCGGAGCATGGAACAGTGTTTCTCTGCTACTGTTGAACTCCAGTTCACCCTCTTCTGGCTTTGGGGCATCTAATTTCTGCTCTGCATGGGCAGCACTTGACACACTTTTTGGCTGAATTTCACATTGTTGGTTTTGGATCAACAGTTCTGCAGTTTATTAAGCCTGTTTTCAATTCTGATCCTGTTCTTGACATTGTTTGTAATCCACCTTTGTGCACATTCACAGGTCTGAGTTTTGTAGTTATAAATGTCCATAAGGATATTATCTAATAACTGAAATAATGATGAATAATAACGGACTTGCACAAAAGCCTCTGAAAGGTCCTAATTGAAAATACTTCTCCTTTTGCCAATTAAACATTAAGAATTACCATGTCACGTAGCTTATCAACCAGCTGTGCAATACTAATTTAATCTACATCTGATTTTCTTATGATAAAATCATGTGGTATTGTTCTTGAAGTCTTACAGCACTTTCCTGTGATTACGCACAATTTGCCTGTTAAAGAGTAAACTAGATTGGCTGGATATTACCTGGTCTGGATAAATTAATGCTTGATGTTCTTTTTATCACCTTATATTCCATAAACTTAAATTCTGTATTTATATTTTTTTTTCTGAGAACTAAAGACTAAGCTGCTTGTGTATACTTTATTCTCCTCTTCCTTGTTAAAAGGCAAGCAGAGTGTTTGTTATTCTCCAATGCACTGGAATCACCCCGTCCTTTTGAACTTCTCAGAGATTTCTCTTAAATGGTACAGAGATAGCTGGAGCTACAAATATTTCTGAGTTAGATTGATTTTTTGATTTGAATGTTGATTTATCACATTATTTATTTACATTATCTATTTATTTTTGTTTTCTGGCCTTCATAATTAATGAGCGCATTGTTAACTAAGTATCTGGTCTCAATTTTTTGTGTGTGACAAAAGTATTATGAACATCAGCCTTATTCCTTTTCTCTTTCTTCTTTTGAAGTCTGCCTTTGCTTAAGACTTCTACCTTCTTTTACCTTTCTGTCATTTTTCCTAATCATCAGAATAAATTTCCAGCTTTAGATTCTTAAACAAGTTTTTTACATTCCTTCTATTTCCCTGGTGGGTACTCCTTTCTTTTTGGAAAATAAAATACTGTCCCCAGTGTATTCAAAAAGTTGACATATAATCTTTGTCAGCCTGTACTGATTTCCCATCAGACATTTGTATAATAAAAATCCCCCTTGCAGCCTGATCCTTCCCTAGGATGTTCCTGCATATTACTCCCTTCAAAACAACAACATGAAGCTCAGGATATTTGTGAAGATTAAAGTTTGTGCTTGATTTCCAAGGTTAAATAAGGAAAGAATGAATCCCTACAGTACAGCACCCTTATTCGTGGCCCCTTTTATCTCTATGCAGAGTCATTCAAGAAGACAGTAATTCCTTCTGACTTGAAATGCAGACTTCAGAACCAGGATACGTGTTATTGATATAGAGACAAGGCTGCCTTTTTTCTCTCTTCCTGCTCTTCTTGAGCAAATTATTACCCTTTTACAGCAAAATCCCAATTCCACAACCCATCCCATTAATGCTGTAGTGCTGCTTATGTTGTTGACTGTGTGCTAAAACTTCAGCTTCTTGCAGCTGTTTTTCATTTTCATGGCATTTGCATATCACTACTTTAGATACTTAACTGGGGGCTCTGTTATTTTCTTTCCTATAATTCTGTTTCAATTTCCCAATCGAATAGCTGGCCTGAGAGTTTTAGACTTTCATAACATCCACTTTTTTGCTCATCTGTGTGATTTTTTTCACTGTATCAGCCTAGCTTAGGGGAGTGATGTAAAGGATAGCTCTTCTCCTTCATAGCATTTTTTTCTCAAACCTACTGGATTCTCCAGGGTTAGAAGCATCAGCAATTCTTTATCTGCCTCTCCTGCCTGATAGCCTGTCGAAATCCTCAAGAGGGTTTCTGAATGTAGCTCCCGGATGAGTAATGATGCTGAGGTTGGGTTTTAGATAGTTATTTAGAATCCAAGTACCGGTGTGCCAATATGTGGCCCTCTCTAGGTCTCCTGAGAAGACACTGTCAACACAGTTGGGAAGTCGGAGGTTTGTGTCCAGTTCTCAAGGTTAAAAATAGTCCCAAAGTTTCTGTAATGCTTCTTCTTAATGCGTCCTCCTAAGTCTCCAACTACTAACTTCCCCACTTTCTGCATGTTTCTTACACAGTTTGCTTCTAATTAGAGATTCTTGATGATTATATTGAAAGGGAAAGAGCTCTTTTGTGCCTCAAAGCACACTCTATGACTTCTCCAAGTACCCTTAAGTATCTCTGCCACCATCTTTATCCAGCAAAAGTGCTAAAATGACTGCCAAGCTGAAAATGCTGTGAAAAATCAGAGTATTATCTAAATGAAATGTCTTGTCACTATAATCAGAACTGAGACCAAAATGAGAGTTCAGCCATATGCAATCCAAATGGCAGTGTTGAATTGGGGATATATTTGTTATTTTGCAAACATTCAGTTGCATAAACTTGTGCCTATGTAGGCTATTGCTGAGTAAAGTGCTGTATTCATTTAAATATTCCTTTCTAGCTTTTCTAGATACTTCTGTTTCTGGGGCAAACTGCATCAACACAACTTTTTTTAAATATTTTTTTTTTTAAATATGACGGAAGTATTGTGAAATGTGAACAAGGACATACAGGAAGGTAATCTCAGAACTGCAAAAAATACATATTAGCAAGTTTTCTAGGGAAACCATGTGAAATTATGCTTGGATAAGCCCTCTAGTACGTGTAGCTTATCCAAGCCCTTAATCAGTCTTTGACTTCTCAGACATCCTGTTGACTGTATTTGCTTTTGATCCCAGAATGTGGTCCATTTCTTATTCTGTCATGCTCCTTTCTAAGACAGTCCTCTAGTACGAGGCTGGATATGTTACACCGCTGTATTTTAAAACAATTCTTACTAAAGCTTAATATTTAAAAGTATATATTCTTAAGCTTATACCTAGCATTCTTATTACTATACTTAATATTCTTAAGGGTTTGTTACTTTTAGTTAATGTTGTAATTGCCGACATTCAGGAGACATTCTACTGTGTTCTAAAAGCAAGGTTCTTTCTAAATCCTGTATACTTGCATACTGTATACTTAATATCTTCCTTCATTTACTACTTTTTGTCTGTATTTATATAGCTGTTCCGCTTTGCCTTGGGCTGTAGTTGTGTTTCCTTGATAGATAAATAGCTTTCTGCATGGATAATTTGTGTATCGGTTTGTAAAACATTTTCAGATCCTTTGGGAAAGAAAAGGTATTATACAAATCTTGGATAATATATGTGTGCATTATTATACAATTGCTTGATACCTTTCGTTATATAACATCTGCAATGGACGAAGAAGCTCTTATCATATAGTTCTGTGACAGCTCCATTTCATATTGCAATAACATAATGGGAAAAAAGCTCAGTGATATAATTTTATACAAAATCTTTTCTCCTTCCCTTTGATGTAGGAATAAGTCTTTGAGGATGCTAAGACCTACTCTACCCAGTGACTGATAATAAGAATTAAAGGTACTGAATAGAGAACAGGCCCCACTGTTCTGTCCTTGTTTCCCCACAATGTTTTAAGGCATCTTAGAATTATGGTGGCCAATAGAGTTATTGTTTTTAAAAAAAAAGTGTGCAGTGTTAGATGATTTTTATAATTTTCAGCATAAAGTAAGTGCACCTCGTCATATCTCTGTTTCAAAAGAAAATATAATTCTCAGTACAAAATTGGTTTTTAATCATAGCTAGCATCATGAAGCTTGTTGATTTAGTTGTGGAATGAATTAAAGCTGGATGGAAAATATTTCACAGGACAATCATACTTCAAGAATGAAGTCTGATCAAAAGAGTCTGGGGGTTATGCAGATGTTTGAAAAAATTTTGGAAAAGGGTATTGGTATTGAAATTTTTTCTTTAACTTTCTGGATTAAATTAATTTTGACTTTTGCAATGTAGTAAAGTTAACATGCTGACTGCTATGTAATACAAATAACGAAACTGTATTAAATAACATAATAGAGAAAATGTATAATTATGTTTCAGTAATAAGGATATATTTCAGTGCTATTGAAACATTTCACTTGGGGTTTATTCTCAAATTTTATTTTATTGTAGATAATTGGCATTTTATTGTGATTTTATTCTGATTTTTAACTCCACACTCTCTCTTTTTTTTCTTTTTTTTTTTGGTTTTTTTTCCCTACTCTTCCTCCTCCCTACCCCACAAATTAACAAAAGAAATTTGGGCTTCCTAATCTATCCCTATTGATTTATGTAATGTATAACGGCAACATTTTCAAAATTGCTTAATTAAGTTAAGCATTCAATCTGGGTAATTTTTAGTAATAAGTAAGTACCTAATCTATTGAGGCTCTTTTTAATATCTCATTTACTTCCTAGTTGCATTCCTCATGGTTAAATATCTGTGAATCTGAGAAGCCTTCCAAGAGTAGCACGTAGATACTAGATTCCTAAATATGCCAACTTCATTTTTTTAAACTGTAGTCTAGGTCATAAAATGGGTTTGAATATTAGTCTGAATTATTTATTAATTATTTGCCATTGATTTGAGATCCTCAATGAACCCTTTAATGTTACTGTGCATTCATGCTATATGAAGTTCTTTGAAGAATAGTGGTATGGCAATCACCAAGGAGAAAAAATATCAGTCTTGTGGTTTTAACCATGAGGTTACGCTAGTAATCTTTTTTCTTTTTCTTGACATACTTCTGATTTATACCTATGTCAGTATGAGACTTTTGAGCTCCTGGGCCAGTCATCTCTTGACCAAATTTAACCTGATTTAATCTGTAAAAAGTTGACAGATGTGTCAAAATATGATTACAATATATTTATATTTCTTGATTCATATGTTTTACTACAAATATGCATTGAGACAATTTTAAAGATCTGAACTTTCCTTTATTTTGCTGTGCAGGTCAATCTTCAATACAAATTATAATATTTTCACCCCTCAATTTCAGGTGTGTCTTAAGAATTAAAAAATAAGCCAAAAATTATTATATGCAAACTCTGCTATAACAGATCTTCATGGGTGAGGGGTTCCTAAAGTAACTTTTGACAGATTAGAGCTATGGTGTGAAGGTGAGGGAAGGGGAAATATGTGTTTCAAAATCTAAGATCTAGGTTTGCTTCTTCCCCACCTAATCCGTAACTTGTATAACTGCTTTCTTGAGTAAAAGTAGTTCTTGTGATGAACAGAACTAGTTGTGTTCTGTTGTGTTGGTTTCTATTAGTGCTGTTTTATATGAGTGAACTACTTGTGAAATACTATCGTGGTTTAACCCCAGCCAGCATCTAGGACCTTGCAGCTGCTCGCTCACTCCCCCATGGCGGGATCGGGGAGAGAATCAGAAGAGTAAAAGTGAGAAAACTCATGGTTTGAGATAAAGACAGCTTAATAAGTACAGGAAAAGCTGCACGCACAAGCAAAGCAAACCAAGGAATTCATTCACTGCTTCCCATCAGCAGGCAGGTGCTCAGCCTTCTCCAGGACAGCAGGGCTCCATCACGCATAACGGTTACTTGGGAAGAGAAAATGCCGTAACTCCTCATGATGTCACATGGTATGGAATAGCCCTGTGGTCAGCTGGGGTCAGCTGTCCTGGCTGTGTCCCCTTCCACCTTCTTGCGCCCCCTCCCAGCCTACTCACTGTCAGGGTGGTGTGAGGAGCAGAAAAGACTGCTCAGCAACAACTGAAAACATTAGCATGTTATCAACAGTATTCTCATCCCAAATCCAAAGCGTAGCGCTGTACCAGCTGCTAGTAAGAAAGTCAACTCCATCCTGGCTGAAACCGTGACAAATATGAATCAGAATCTTCTGTTGTGAGCTACCATTAGGAATAAAAATCCACTAATACATTTGTGTAGAGTCACTTCACGGAGACTTCTGGAGTAGAGCATGCCTTCCCTTTGAACAAATGCTATTGTTAGAATATACTTATTACTTTGTTTTTCACTTCATAGTTGGGTTTTGCAAATTTGCTCCTTGCAACATTGGTAAGAAGTACATTTTAAATATAATCAAGTTGTTCATAGTGGCAGCATCTCAAAAGCTTTCTTCTGAACGTGTGAAATTCCTCCCCGTAGCCATACAGGCATCGTGTAAAACCATGGCTGGCTTCTGGCTACTGCTTATGAAGAGGTGGGGGAGGAAGGTCCTGCAGGACCCTCTACCAGGTCAATGCAGATGGTTTGGGTACCTCAGGAGACCTACAGTGGCACCTGGTGACTGTAGTCACCACCTGCATCCCAGTTTCAGGCTGTGGTACCAGAAACACACGTTTGTCTATTTCTGTTTCTCTTGGAAACTGTTGTGATTTATGACTCCATACGTTGTTAGGTAATCAGGAGGGGATGCCATAGATCTGAAACCAGAGCTCCTGTGTTCCTCTGTTATGAACTACTCCTTCAAACACTCTTGAATGCTGGCGGTGCATTTTGTTGGTTAATGAGAGGTATTTTTGGAAATGCAGTCCTGTTCTATATACTTTCGCTGAAATATTTGCACGTGTATTTTAATAAGTCCTGTAACTTTCCTGCTGGAATATATTTGCATTTATTTGTATTAACTCAGTGTTTGCATTGATTGTTTTTCTGAAACAAGACAAGGAGAGAAAAACATGAGTACAATTTATTCACAAAGAAAATAGCCTTTCACTGAAGCAGGTATTAGAATATAATGTGTTACTGAATGCAGAAGGTGACTGGAATTTTCCTTCTATCAAAGAATTTCTTAAGAGGCAAAGTTCAAATATTCTGTCATTTAAAGCTGTAATTTAAAAAGCACTCTGTACAAAAACACATTCTATCTTTTTTTCAGGTTTACATGACTCAGAGTGGTTCTCCTCTGGACAAGTGTTTTTAGTTTTTGAAAGCCCATAGATCCACTTAAGACACAGTGAAGAACAATCATCTTAACTTTTCTTGGGTTTTGGTCACATTAGTTTGATTTTTAAATTCACCTTTATAATTTCAAGGATTTTTTTTTTTTAGCCCAGTTGCTAGGGCTTTAAAAGGAATCAGAAATCCATAATCAGAGTATATTCATAAGATCTGATTTTAAAAAGACACCAACAAGCTCTCAAGGCGTGACCTTGCAGCTTTCATACGTTCATCAGCATTGGGCTTCAGCGAGGCTGTGGGTAATAAGACAGGAGACTTATTTTCCCTCGGGTTAGAAGAGCCTGAGCAGTAAGGTTGCTGGCAAGAGAGATACAAACCCGAAGTTCTAGGGTGGAGCTGACTGAGAATCTTTTGATCTCAATCAATTGATTTCATGGCAAAAAAGTAGATGCTGTTTGTAGGAATGGGTCAAGTGGACATAAAAGATTCAGTGGGCTGCTTATTATTATGGAAATGCTTACGATTAGTGATCAAGTAGTATTTACATCTTCACTGGGCTGTACAGTTGTTAATTACACAGTGATGAGGGCCATGTAAAATATTCAGAAAACAAAACTACCTGTTCCACCTCTGCCAGTTTTGCCCTTTGAAACTCCACCACTGGAGCAGCAGCATGTACTGAACATAAAACTCACTCCCGAGGGAAGGGACAAGATCTTCCCTTTGCTGGTAATGACCGTGCCTCTTCGTGGTGATCTGTACAGCGTGATCTGCGATCTGTGTGACACAAGGCAGTTAAATTGCTTGAGAACCAGGACTTTACTTAAGAGCGGGTTTTATATCTTTACTTCAGCTCGGACACAGCACATCCCAGCCCACCTCCCAAAGGCACTGGGGTGATTAAAGCAGTGTTTGGCACGTAGGGGTGCTCTCGATTACTGCCCTAGCCTGACGTGGGTGCTGGCAGGGAGAGTAGGAAACCAGCAGGGTTTCTTAAGTGAAAAAAGGGGGAATTCCGTTCACTTGTGGCATCCTCTGTATTCTTTTTGCACATACGTTCCACCCTTTTACACCCCAACAGGTTCCTGGCTTACTTGCTGGCTGTCCAAAATCAGCACTAAGTATTAGTCTGCTATATCTACAAAACATTTATATTATTTAGTCATCTTGCAATAAAAGCCTTAACCATCGAATAATACTCTGATGGAGTTGATATTCAGTTTCTGTGGAAGATAAAATAATCGTGTTAAGTCTTGGCTCATGCACCCAGATGTTGTGTGTGATGAGGAAGATGGAGAAAATTACAAGGAGTCTGTAACATAACATTTCGGTTGAAGGACAGATGAATTAATGTAATGACTCTGTAAATAACTGATCAAGAGCATAATTCTGTTTCTTTCTGCAGCTATTTCACCCAAGCCCTAAGTGCTTTCCCTGGTGGTACTATGAGGTGTTTTGGTGAAAATGGTACAAGGAATTACAGTAAATATTGTACATCTTAATAGCTTTTACCCATTTGGCACCAGTTTTAGTACCAGGCTCCTGTTGTAAAGATGCGTCCTATTAATGGCTATAAAACAACTGTTACTTAAACAAACAAGTCAAATGACTTTTGAACAGTAATGTACTAAAAAAGACCCAAATAAAAGTTGGTATAGGTGGTAGGCAGAACTGGGGAATTAATTTACTATCCCCAAAGCATTAATACTATGAAACAACAAATCAACATCCAAAAATAGTCATAAAAGGAATGATCAAGTGGTACTAATGAGAGTTTTGCTATTGATTTTAAGAAGCTTTAGATAAGATTCAGTGTGTATAGAGCCCATCCCCAAACTCCTACCCCCAAAATACTCATGATTCCAATAATTTTAATTGATTTATGAATACCCAGCAACTGGCATGCGTGACCTTTTTGAAACTTACGCTTCATATCTAAGTCCATTGTAGTGATAAAGCCTCACAGTGAATATATTGTGAATAACTAAGCTTCAGCCTAATTGGCTGCTTATGTCTTTTTCCTTCCTGATTAATAGTGGAACTCCATCACAATAGATCTCATCAAAAACAAGCTGAAAGTAATCTCTATCTGAAACATGCCCATTCAAACCCTAAATCATTAGAATTCTTCAGCTGTGATGGGGGCTCAGTGATTAGTCGAGTTGCAATAGACCTGTGCCATAAACAGCATGAATCAGAACGTGTCTGCTTCTAAGACTTATTATTTGTATTACTGTAGCACCTAGAGGCCACAGGCAAAATCTAAGTCTCCCCATTTTATGCATTGCTCGGAGAAAAATAAGAGCCTGAGTCCTAGGAAGGACTAGGAAGACTTCTAGTCCTCTGGAAGACCAAGGAAGGACTGGTAGTAAAGGCTGCTTTGCAGAAGTAAAGCAAAGGAATATGTATTGGCCTATAAAAGATGCCATCTTAGTTGCTCTTTTTGCTTTTTCTTTGTATAGCGCAATAATTATATGAAAAGAAACCACGTCAGAGGGCAAGAATGTAAAGGGACGGGGCTGACAGCAGCAAGGGTAAAGATGTTCGGGAAATAATGCATTTTAAGAGAGAAAATATGGAGAGGTAAGGGCAGCGGTGGTGTGAAGAGAAGCGTGGGAACTCAGGCCGATTCCTGAGCTGAGAGGAAACCTGTGTGTGGACTGACACCCGGGGTGAGCAGTGCTGGTCCTCACCGCAGGCTCCGGCCACTGGCTCGCACGAAAGGGGCTGCGGGTGGTCCTCGGTGTCACACTGGGAAGGAATCATAAAGTCAGCGACAGAAAGGGATTGAGTCAGTTAATTTAGACAATTTTCCAACCCTGGGCAGCACCAACTGTGCTTGTGTTGCTCCAGGCAGACATTTGTCTGGCCTTCACGGCTGGAGGCCCCCACACCTCTAAGGCAACCCAGTCCACTGCTTCTCCCCTCCTTTATTTCTTTTTGGAAATATGTATGGGGTTTTACTTAATGTTTAACCTGAATCTTTCTTCCTTCTTTAAGCCCATTGCTGTTTATCTGATCCGCCGTGTGCATAAGAGATTAGTTTCATTCTTTTGTAGCACCTTTTTAATCATTTTAACATCATTTCCGTATCTGTCCCTGTTTTCCTCTCCTTTAGGCTAACTGATCCCAACAATTCTCGGTTTTTCCTCACAGCACGTACTCGCCAGAGCTCTGATTCTCCTCGTTACATGTCTGTGTCGCTGTGCGTTCCCCGACCTTGACCCAGCATTCAGTGAATGCCCTGCCAGTACTGACAAGGGCAGGACTTCTCCGTACGTACGTTCTGACGGCTCTAGCCCTGCTCGTCTGTCACAGGGCGCTGTTTGCCTGGTTCACTGTGGGAGGACACTGCCTTAGGTGCAGTTTTGAGATGTAATGTCCCGTTCCTCACTTGAAAACCTGATCTAACCTGTTGTTCTCCATCCCTCACGTAGTCCCTCACACATGTTCTTGCTGAACTGCACACGAGTCTTTAAGGTCTCAGTCTGTCACGATCCCATTTAACTCTGATGGCGTCCCCCAACGTTCTTGGCGTCCTCCCCAGCTTCACACTGTTTGTGAATCTGATAAGCGTCCGTGTGCTCAGCCACCCTGGTGCTGATGGAAACATGGGCAAACCCCACCAGAATGGACCATTGAGGGACCACCACACTGCGGCCTTGCGCTGTGGCTGGGAGACACTGGAAATGATGTGTTGGAGACAGCTTTGTAGATACTTGTTCTGGTTTTATTCAGATGATGTTTCTCTCTGCCTCACAAAACTGTCGTGGAAGACACTGCTGGAAGCTCTTCTGAATCAAGATAGATGACATTTACTGCTTTCTTATCCACAGGCTTGTTATCCTATTAAAGAAAGAAATTAACTTTGTTTGACGTGATCTGCTCTTGACAAATTAGTGGTGGCTATTAGTCGTCATTAAGTTTTCATCTAGGTCCTTGCAAAACTCATTTGATTATGTTTACTAGAACTTTTTTGGAGGCTTCAAGAGAAATTGTCTGTTGAATGGTGGAGGAGTCAACACAGCGATGGGTGGTACAGGAAGGTGGGGATACTCAGTAGTCTGTGGCCGGCTGGTCTGTAATTTCTCAGCCCCTTGTCATCTATCTGTTCCTTTCTAACCTGTTCCCACCATAGGCTGAAGTCTTAGATCGTTGTCGCTGCTACGAATTGCACTCACCATCTGGTCAGAACGGACCTTTGTTTTGAGGTTTGATGCAAAAAATACTAAAAAAGATCAAACACTTCTCTCACATGCTGACAGCTTTCCTTCTGCCTTGCAGTCTCTTGAGAGCCAGGCTGGCTAGGAGGGTGTTGGGTCTGCTCCTGTTGGCCATCCATCCCTGTCCCAGCACACCATCTCCTCCATGGTGACAGTCCTGCGTTCTGTGATCTTACGGTGAAGCCTGATCAAGAAACTGATCTCAATTAACGAACAGCCCAACCCAAGCCCAAGTGTTTAACTCGCTTCTGTTTGAGGTTCGTCTTCCTTGCAAAGGCTCATGTTCACTGTTCCTTCAGTTGGCATCTACCTTCACATTTTCAACTGTTTCCTTCCTTCTTGCTGGTTAGAAACAAATTTCAGGTGGTCTCCCTTATCGGTCCTTATAGAAAACCCCTCAGCACCAACTGATGTGAGGGCTTTAGGACACGCGGTAAAGTGTGTCCCTAAAGCTTTCCCTGAAGTTCTCCTTCTTCTTCTAGCTCCGTATAAGTACCTCCTGGGCAGAGGCCAGCAAAAACGGGCACTTGAGACCCCTTTTACAGCCACGGCCTTCCTACGATGAGGACCTTCGTGAGGACCAGGGTTGTGATGGAGCTCCTCAGGCTAGGGGACATTCCCGCACAGCTCGGGAGACCCACCTCCAGCCGCCGGCTGCTGAAACGCCGCGGTGGGGCTGGGGAGCAGCGGACAAACCGCACAACGGGGCTTCCTTCCCCCCTTTATTGCCTTCATCCCCCTCTCCTCCCCCTCCCCCGCCGTGGTTTCTCTCCGCCGGCGGCCGGGGGGGTCGTCGGTGGAAGCCCCCCCCGGTGCGGGGC
>JAOXJK010000077.1:9156049-9174559 GCA_025774025.1 Xenus cinereus
GGTTGCCCAGGGCCTCGTCGAGCCTCACCTTGAATATCTCCAGGGAAGGGGCCTCAACCACCTCCCTGGGTAACCTGTTCCAGTGCTCCACCACCCTCATAGTAAAGAACTTTCCTAATATCCAATCTAAATTTGCCCTTTCCCAACTTAAAGCCATTGCCCCTCGTCCTGTCACTGCAGGCCTTTGTAAACAGACTCTCCCCAGCTCTCCTGTAGGCCCCCCTCAGGTACTGGAAGGCCGCTATTAGGTCTCCCCGGAGCCTCCTCTTCTCCGGGGAGGAGAACCCCAGCTCCTTCAGCCTGTCCTCATATCAGAGGTGCTCCAACCCCCTGATCATTTTCCTGGCCCTCCCATCTCTGAAGAAATCCATCTCTGTCTGGGTACTCTTGTTTAACATTGCATTTTGCTTGGTGAGGGTGTATAAAGTTGTAGCGTCACTTACAGGTGACACCTGTAGTTTATTTATTTATTTATTTTTAACAAGAAGCTGCATCTGTGTTGAGAGGCTTTCCTGAGATAGCAGGAGCAGCTGGCAGAGAAGTGGTTGGACCTGTGGGAAGTCCCAGAAGGAACAAGGAATTACAGAAAGATTTTCTGAGTGTAAATCTCTTTTCTGATTTCAAAGTCTGGTTTTACAGATACTCCTGAGTATAGTCATGCTGAAGTTGATGCATTTGTGGTAAATTTATAGGCTTTGGGACCTGAGCTGTAATTTCAAATTATAGCAGGCTAATGCTGTGACTCTCCAGTTAAATAAAAGCTCGGGTTGACTGACTAAAGCATCCGTAGCCATCAGCTTATAAATAAATTGGATACAACTTCATATCCCACACTTCCCCTGATGGTATTTTTAAACTAAGCGTCCCCTGGGCCAAGGCATCTAATAACAACTTCCATTAACAGTACTATTGATGTTTCGGCAATCAGTTTGATAAATTACCCAGATTTATTCTCAACTCTTTGCTAAACGATGACTCATATTTATTGCCAAAATTACAGTTTTATGCTCAGATGATATATCTGTAGAAAGGAAAATAGCTGTAAATTACTTGTATTTCTGCTCATTTCTGGAAAGCTCTATCAAAGCGTTCAGACTTATGTCACTAGAGCGTTTGTGTTGGGAGTGAATGTTGCTCCCTCGGTTTCTCTCAGAGAGTTCAAAAAGTAGTGTTTTTCATCTTGTAGTTTTTAAGAACTGTCTCCTGGGGTGTTGGACAATGAAGTTTAGTGATCATTTTTCGAAGGCACAACCATTTGGTGGTCAGTGGACACAGCTTATTTGAAAAATACAATGTACCTGTATGACTTACTGGTTGATGAATGTTGCTGTCTTTGCAGATGAAAAACTAAGATAATTCCTCTAGGTATTACCTTTGTGAGACTTCAGTCTGTTTACAAAAAAAACAGATGATCTACACCACCTGGTGCTGCTTGCTGTTCTTTGTGTGTGTGGAAGACAAACCTTTGAAATTTATAATCGTTCTCTCCTGAGCCTTTCTCACTCTTCCAACTTAAGGTCTTTTAAAATTGATTTTAAAACAGAAGAAAAAACAGGTTTTTTTTGTTTTCTTTTCTATATGTCATTTTAGAATCTACTACATTATTCTGCGTAAAAACAGGTAGGGGAAAATGAAATCAGACTGCATTGTGTTGTGCTAAATAGGGAAATTTTTTGGTAAGCATTTAAATTACGTTTTTAGTATATGTACAAGCACAACTGACTATTGTTTACTTCACTGCCTTGATTTAAGGAGTTGAATTTTCTCTATCTCAGGACCAGTTTCTGTGGTCACCAAACAAGGGATGTATTCTAAAAGCACATTTGAACAAAGGAGGACAACTTGTGTTTTATTTTGCAGTGACTAAAGCCAAAATGGTTTATATTCATATGTCTTCCTTCATTGCTTTACTTCTTTTTCCCAAAGATAGACTCTGATCTTGCAATGGGAAAAATGTTAATGGATAGCTGTGTCTGTCCAGAGCAGCATTCATCTTAATGGGGTTTTATCAAGGTAAAAGGGCTCTCCCCTGCCCCACTCGGGTCATCTCGAGCTTGATGGGTCAGGGAGATACTTGAACTCTTAATCATGTATGTACCACAGTTCCAGTAACTTGAAAGATTTAGTTAGGTAGTCAAGTCCATGTCCCCTACTCCTGGTTGTGTTCAGAGTTGAATTCAGGCTGAAAAAAGAAATTCTGTTCTAGTACATAATCCAAAGTGACTTTGCATTTTTCCCTCTTAGCAACCTGTCAGAACTTTGTTTTATTGCAGCAATATATATCAAACATACTGGTTTGCAAGGTTCAACAGAATGCCAGAAACATCAAGTAAAGAAAACGCCACTAAAAGCGAAGAAATAAGGTTATATTATTGCACCCAGAATGTTTCATAAAGAGTTAACATCTGAATCTTAGCTTTAACTTTTAAATTCTGTTTTGTATACTATATATATGCCATACTATATCCGTGCTGGATCCAGAAAGAATTATTACAGGCTTGCAATATCTGTTGAATATATCACCAGCAGCACAAGAGCTCATGTGAAAATGTATTAACTGTGGTGGCTTGGAATATCATTCAGGATTCAAGTTCCAGGGGAAGGCACAGAACATATTTGTGTGTGTTTTTTGTTTGTTTTTGTTGGGTTTGGTGTTTTTTTGTTTTGTTTTGTTTAATTGGTTGGACTAGATGATCTTAAAAGGTCCCTTCCAACCTAGGTGATTCTGTGATTCTGTATCATCTTTCAAATACTACACGTGGCCTTGATTCACTTTCTCTTCACCGTGTGGCTGTTTCGATGTAATTCAGTCACGTACCCGGCGGTGGTGATTAGGACAAAAACTGTGAAGCTCATCTCCATCTTCATTGCGTTTCTGGTCTTCTGGTCTGAACTCCGTGGAGCAGGAACGAGTAGGATCTCACTTTTGGTGAAGTGCTTCTCGTGTTAATTGAGAAACATCATTTTATAGGACATTTTATAAATAGTCTGTAGTATGGGATCTCAGGTAGTTGAGAGGGCAGTCATATGCTGTTGGGTTTTTATTTTTTAATGGTTGTATAGCATGTAAGTGTGGTTCTTTATACATCCCAAATTCAGAAGTGATTTCTGAAGAGAAACTCACTTTTTCTAACACAGAGAACTTTAATAAGAACTTTCCAGTGCCTGGTCCACCCTCTGCCCTGCGAAATTGCCAGGAGCACAACCATGAAGATGTACGTCTCTGTCTGTGGACGCAGGGCAAGGCAATCGTGCCGATGCTCTCTTGCTCCTTGTACCCTCCCCACGTGGTTCCCGTGCCTCTTTGCAGGTTTCTCCGTGTCTTGCTTTCAAAACAGCGTGCGGGAATCTCTGCAGCATAACACAGCACCTGATTTTAAAGTGTTTAGAGCTCTCCACTTTGCAGGTGGATTAAAGGGATTACTTAATGCAGTAAATCAAAAACTGTGAAATGGGGCAATCTTTTTGGATCTTCTGTGTTAACGTGAATTGCCGACGTGCTGTAGCTTAGTAGCCTCAGATATTTGAACATACATATTGTATTAGCTATTTTAAAACATACTTTCTATACTTCTGTCTGGTACCTTCTAACTGAAGGTATTGCTTCAGGCAAGCTATTCCGATAATTAACAAGATAGAGGAACTTGTTAAGCAAACTAGATGCTGTTTGATGTTATTCTAGAATTTGAAAGCCATCATTTCAGCATTTTTTAGTAACTAAGGGCGTTCAGAGATTACATGTATGTATTACTGACTTGCAAATGTGGACAGCCTTTCTTCCTATAGCGGTAATAAGGATGAATGTAATATGTGATCTCTAGAAAAGTATCTTAGGTTGTTTGTTGTGTTACTTTTTTTTTTTTTTTTAACTAATAGAGCTTTGAAATATGCCTGACCTGTGGAAAAACATTTAGGTATATAAGACTATACTTTACATGTTATACTTTCTTTAACAACTGCACTAGAAAATGTAGGTAGACTCATCTGCTGCTACGAATGCCCATGTCCTGCCAGCAGATAGCTGTAATTTGTTGATACCATCTTTGTACCTCTTATAAGACCCTTGTCATATTTCAAGTCCATGCATTAGCCTCAAAATCTCGATTGTCTCAAACTCTGTCCCTTTCCACTTTAATCATACGCTTCTTTTATGCTCCGCTCAGCTGCATCGAATAATGTTCATGAATATATGATAGTAAAAAGAACAATGCTGATGGTGACTGATGATGATAAATTACTGTATTTATCCATTAGGAAGGACATTGGATGACCTACAGATCTGAGGCTGAAGCTGAAAGACCTTTTCTAATCGTTCTTAACACTGCTGGCAACAGCCACATAACTTATTATGTGTTATTTATGTAGAGAATCTGTAAATAGTTTTGAACAATTCTAAACCAAGATAAAAGCCGTCTGATGTTTGGAGGATAATGTCTAAGAAAATCAATTGGGAAGTATTAAACAATGTGATAATTTTAGGAAAATAAAGATTCTTTAAAGTCTTCTGGGGGTTATTTTAGATTGCTAAGGGCAATGTTAGCAATTTACATTCCCTCGGGGAGACAAAAAAAAGCATTTCATAGCTTTCCAGAAAACAAACAGGGCAAATACTAGATTTTTCTTTTTGGAAATACGGAGCAAATTCCAAATGCTAGTGGGAAAACCATTAGACTTGTTTGAAATGCTGAGCAAGTGCAAGAAACTAAATCAAACACTGCCAGTGCGACTGATCATTCATCCTCCGTGTTTGTTTTTTCTGCTCCTGATGGCGCAGGGGCTGCTGACTTCCCTTCCCTCTTTCCCATCCTAAGGCTTCAGTTAGACTGTTAAATCAAAGCATTATATATACATTAAATTTAATATATATTAGGACAGTCTTTCAGAGTAAGAATTTGAGCATAAGTACACTTAATTAGGAGTAATGGTGTGCTGTGATTTTGAATCTTATGGAAAAACTGTTTAAATGGGATGGCCTAATGACAGTTCTAAATAAGTACAAAATGGCTATAAAAATTGGGTGGCTTTAGTCAGAAAAAGTGCAGTTCAAGAAGATCTTCTTGGTAGTCCCTGCTGGAAATCTGCTTTTATCAATTCCCACCTTATTTGGGAAGATTTTTGCAATGTCTTAGTGTGAGTAGCAACACAAGAAAGATCCTACTGAAAAGTTTAGTCGAGGGCCGCCTTGTTCTAGGGCGCAGATGATTGTATCAGGTAATTAGATGTCATCAAGCATAAATGTAAGTTTAAATCTTCCTGAGGCAATAGCTGCAATGCCAGGAAACTAGTTGCAAAAGGTTCCTTTTTATTTTTAGTTCAAAGGCTCATTGTATTTTGGCGCGTTGAATGTATGTTACCTTTTGGTCCCTGAGATGGCTGAAAATATTTCTATATCCTGGCCCATTCCTAAAGTACTTATTGACATGGATTTCCCCACTGAAGTCAGTGGGACTACTTGTGTGGATAATGCCTGTAGGACTAACCATATCATTTGCATTATGTCTTGGGGAAAAAAAAAAAAGACCTTTGGTACACAGTAAGGTGGATGGAGCTGCAGTACTCAAGCTGTATGAAAGGCAGTTATCAAAATGTTGTCACTGGCACTCTCTGAGGTTTTTGGTAGTAAATGTTCAGTGTTGTGGCATGTTTTCAAATGCAAAAGGACAGAAACTACATTTCTAGTATTATGTGCCAGTCTCTGAAAAGGTTCCTGAAGGCAGCTGTCAGTTTATGCAAGTTGTTTGCTCACCCGATATGAGAAAGACAGGGTTTATACCTATATATAGTATATAAATTTTCTTATATGACTTGCAGGGTCTCTACATGCAATTCTGTACCAAAGAGGGAACTTGCCCCTTTTTGGATCCTGTTATTGTGGGTAGAAATGAGCTTGATGTTAGTCCCAAGCAGCAGTGTTAAGACCCTACATTGATTTCATTTTGGCGTAACTAGCAACAGCTGAAGGAAGGAGGGTGAAAGCTCGTCTGGGTGGGTACATGAAGACTCCAGTGAAGTCTTTCTTTTGTTGGCGACTGTGTGGATTATGTCCTAAGTTGTTTCTTTTGTCCCTCTACACTCTCTTTTTAGACACGTTTCTGATTCTGTAAAATGCTGTGTTCTGCATGAGCAGTTCTCAAAACTCTCTCACTACTTTCTCCCTTCAGTTTTCTTACATCTCTGGGTCCTTCTCTCCTGTATCACGCTTTTTTCCCTCAGCTTTCCATCTTTACTCTCTTCCTAACACTTTTCTTCCAACAGCCCTTCTGCCTTTCTTCACCAATGTGATATTTCTCTTTGTGAGCTAAGCAAGATCTTTGTCTCCTTATTCTTACTTCCCCCTTGCTAATCATTTGAAGAACGATATTTTCCTTCTGATCCAGGGGTTTCATTATTTTTTGGGAACTGTTAGGTTTCAGGGCATGGAAGAGAACAGACTCTTGGTAAATAAGAGTGTCATTGTGGTTACCTGTCTCAGCTGCCCGAATGGTGTCTTTAGAGGCAGTGATGGAAGACAGACAAAGATTTGATAGAATTTTATTCTATCAGGATAACTCCATGCTCTAATTTCCTGTCCGGTAACATTAATATACAGTAACCTTGTAGTTTAAAGAATGCATTAGTCAGCAAATGAAAATGGAGTAATCCTCATGGAATACATATGGATACGTCAGAGGAAATCCGAATCCTTATTTCTGATCTCTGCTGTATTTATATTTGTAAACGTGAAGAAATACAAGCAGAGTGTTCTGGCTTTCATGGTAGGTGGTATCGTCTTCATACAAGAACTTAGGAAAAGGAGGTTCCTTTTCTTCTTCCTCATAGTGTAATTAGCTGTAACATAGAACCCCCTGCTTATTCAACACAAGGAAAAACTTGAGGAGAAAAGGCTTTAGTGTACTAATTCTGCGAGCAGCATGGCTTTATGTATCAGGGCATATCTTTTTATTCTTATTTACATCCTATACACCAAACCCGGGAATTTGTTATAGCTGTCTCACTCCATACAACCCATATGGATAGATGATAGATAATTTCTGAAAGAAGCACATGCAGGGCCATATATCATGTCAGCAGGGGAATATATTCAGTGTGTAACGAAAAAATAAGCTGCTTCACTGAAATTGTCCTTTTCCTGAGGTCTGCTTACCTCCCTCATTCTGGCCACCTCCTTGCACTACTTTTACTTAGGGCTACAGTACCCAGCCCAACTGGGGATCCAAATTGGGCTTTTTATTCTAAAAACCAGCAAACCAACCAAAACAAGAACACTATAACAACAAAAAAACCTCTCAAACTCAGAACAGTCCCTCTCAAAAACAGCTTTGAGACTTTTCCCCTTTATCCTTTGCTTCTTTCAGGTTATACTTTATTAAATGTGTTAT
This sequence comes from Xenus cinereus, assembly GCA_025774025.1. Classification (NCBI taxonomy): domain Eukaryota; kingdom Metazoa; phylum Chordata; class Aves; order Charadriiformes; family Scolopacidae; genus Xenus; species Xenus cinereus. The sequence goes on from JAOXJK010000077.1 coordinate 9,163,429, forward strand.
TTGTATCTAGGAAACCATCAGTTATATTCTTCATAAATCTTGCCTTATTTCTCACTGGGTAAATATTCCTTTCTAAAATGTGAGCTAGGCAAGTGCAATGCGATGTGGTGCTAGCTTTTGCTTTGGTTCATCTCACAGTTGCCAGCATAAGTGGACTTAATAGCACTTCTTTTCTGGGATGAAATGGTGCTTCAGTAAAGGAGATTTTCCTCTTCCCTCTAAAAAGAAAGAACAGTTTCTGCCAGAGTAAAGAATTGAAAATGTAGAGAAAATAAATGTCCTTACCTGCTGTTGTTAATATCTTTTAAACTACTATAACTTACAAAGATGTAATTCTCTTTACTCTTAATTACCTATTCCTTTTCTTTTTGTCAGGCTTCCTTCTTCCATCTCCCCTGCAGTGGGGTGGGGGAGATGCTGAATGTGTTTGCTCATCTTTAGGCAAGGAAATACTTCCACTGAAGTAATATTCTCCGAGTGTTTGCAAGCAAGCTTGCCCTTCGGCGTTCCTTTGGTCTGCAGTAAATTTTGGTATTGCAGTGCAATAACTCTTGGGTAAACCCATGGTAGCATTTTAGTTTGGATCAAAAATGTACCAGTGAAACAAATCCTGATCTTACTGAACTTTGGCTTGCACCCCAGAGCAGTTTCAGAGTGTGAACTGGTTTCCTTTGGGGTGGAATTAAGCAAGTTGATGTGGTCCAGGAGCAGACTTGGGGTACTCCAGCTGCTAATGGGTGTATGCTCCCCCGGATCAGACTAACCCCCAGAAACACACAGGTTGTGGACATCAGGTCCTTAACACAAGTGGCGTTCTCCATTTCTGCTCCCCTCTCCTTGCTAATACATGCATAGCTTTAACAAACTCAGGTGTTGATGCTTAAGTGCATATATTTCAAAGCAATTGAATGCTTTTGTTTTGTTTTTTCACTTGGTTGTAGGCCTGGTGAAACTGCTTATAAGAATTTTTTTTCTTGCAACACTGGATCTTTTTCTTACATGTTTGGAGGTATTTGCTTGCCATTTTTCAAACATACCAGTGTTTGTTGCTTCCCCAGTTAAAATGGATATATACTGGCAAAAATGAATGGGTTGCAGGTGGTGAAGAGGTCTCAGCTTCACTAGAGAGATGCCTGTGAGAACCACTCAGATTCTGAGTGTGGGAGAGGGAATAGACACAAGGAAAGAAAATAAATATGAGTTTTGCTGAAGATTTATAAATCTTAACCATCTTTTGTAACTGAGACTTTTCCATAGTCCTATGTAGGTGGATGTATCTGAAAGAGTACTGCTAACTTGAAAGAGGATGGAGATTAGGAAATCAGAGATTAAAAGCCCTTATTCTCTTCTTAGCTGGTTGCAGAATTTCTGTGTGACTTGGGTAGGTCCTTGAAGGCTGCAATTTCAGAAGTGTTCGAGGTGTGGTGGTATTCTGGAAATTTGAAATGTCAGAGTCGCCTGTGATGGACAAGAAGACCTCTAGTGCTTTAAAGATTACTTAACATTTGGGAAAGCTTGATTGCCTTTTAAAAGTGTTATCGAGCAATAAAATAGAGAAGGTGTCTCATAGATGGGGAGTGGGTCTGTTGGTAAGAGCAGTTAGTAGTTAGTGTGAGTATAAACTGGCTGGTATTTGTGTACTTATGTGAGAACAACACAAATATTTAGATTTAGGAGTATGCTTACAATCCAGATGAGTTGCAGGAAGGTAGCATTATTGGTAGTTGGCTAAGGCTCTGGCTTTCTGCCCCGAAAACAGGAACTTGAGACAATATTAAATGTTGATCACAGCGCTGTCACTTAAGGCACAGTTACTACTACCAAAGTGTCACAATACCATAAGGCTGCGTTTGCTGTGTCACTGCGCAGCTCCATGGGTGGCTGTGGTAAAGCATGTGCCACTCCTGCTGAGGAATTATGGCAGAGTTTGTTAATAGCCACCCCTGAGACCATCAGTGCAGGCTTATCTGGAAATGCCTTGTGCAGGATTTTCCATTCATTTCAGTACAGATTGCTCCTGTGCATGGAGAAAATTTGTGAAGTCTTGAAAAAAAACTATGTTAAGAATATAACGATGGGAAGGAAAATTAGTTTAATTTTATTTTCTTGTACTATCCGTTCTCCATCCATTATTCTAGGAAAATACCTTAAATTGTAAATAATGAGAGTACTTTTGAGTGTTCAAGGCCAGGCTGGATGGGGCTTTGAGCAACGTGGTCCAGTGGGAGGTGTCCCTGCCCATGGCAGGGGGGTTGGAACTAGATGATCTTTGAGGTCCCTTCCCACCCAGTCCATTCTATGATTCTATGTTGGGTATGATCCAGTATATGTTTCAATGATTGGCTATGAAGTGGTCAACAGGGCAAACTTAAAGGCAGCATTTTATGTTAATAATTCTATGGTTTGGGGTAGAATTAGTATTCCTCATTTGTCTAACCCCAGCAGATAAGGTCTGTAAGTTCCTGGTCTGTTCTGGCTGTCAGCACAATCCCGCGTGACTCAGCTGGGCAGGATGGACTTTTGACCACTCACCTATTTTTCAGTAATCTGTAGGCACCGAGGATGCGGTATTAAGTGTTGCTTTCCTATCAGTCTGAGTCTGTCCAGCATTTGTGGGAATTTGCACTGGTAATAAGGTCAAGAGAGCATCACGTCGAATTGTTCTCAACTTGCAAAATACCTGACCAAACTGGCTTTCTTTTGTGTCTGTTTGTCTGTGTTGCACTTGAACAGTGTGCTCAAGTATAGTATAGAGTAATGAACCATGGTCACATTTGCATGGAAACAATTTCCCTTAATGAGGGGAATGGCGATGTCTGTTTTACTGTAGTGGATTTCCACTAAAACCAGGGAGTGGAGCACATCCACCATCTGAAATATGTGCAGGGCTGAGCTTGGTGGAAACAAGGTATGTAAACAGAAGGGATGGATGGGAGTGAAATCTCTGATTTTGATCAGCTGAGGGAGAAAACAGTTACATGGTGAGAAGAACCTGCCAGGTGCCGGTCTGTGTTACATTCAGGTGCCCCATCTTGCAGAAATCATAGCAGGAGCCAATTGGTGCATAAAGAAAAAAAGGAAAGTGAAATAAGGAATAGAAATGCTGAGGTAAGATTTGAACTCTCTGCCTTTTGATGTATTTGAACTAAAAGTGGTTTCCAGAAAGAAGCCCAAGCAAAAATTCTTGGCCCTCGGACGGAGGTATCAGAGTGAAATGTCATGGGTTGCAGTCGACAGGAGGGGAAATGATGGGGATGCCTTGGTGAATCAGTGAATTATTAGTGGTCTTACCATTGCTGATAGTTGATATAAATGAACTAGGAGGAAAAAAACCCACCTTTTTTTTACCAATCGTCTCTCTTTTTTTCCCCCTTCTGCTGCTTGACAATGATGGAAAGTTCCTCCTTCCCTTTTTATATGCTATTGTAAATTTTTGTGGTAATAGCAAAGGAATAATAGGTTATCTTATATATGAGATAAAGAGAACTTTTCCTGAAGAGCCGCAGTCTGAAATACGAAATCTGACTGCTAGGAAAGTTTCCACGGAGCACTTGACAAAACTTAATATGTATTTACTCTTGGGTCTGAAAGCTGAAGCTGTGACTATGAAAAGGATTTCAAAATCTACACTTTTGCTACCTGTGGTCAGTATTCATCCACAACCTGGTGTTAACTCTTGCTCTAGTACCCTGATCTGGCTGTCAGTACTATTCAAACTTTTTTCTTTTTTTTTTTTTTTCCTCCCTGACAGCTCAGAAATTTTAATTATACTGCATCTCACTTCCTGTATAGATTTTGAGGAAAACACCTCTGTCTTTTCTGCATTTAGTTGCATGGCCTGTTGCAGTGAAAGAGTTAATGTGTGTCTTCCTTGTGAATGTGTACGATGTTGAGTCAGTTAATGGAGGCCCAGAAATATGTTAATGCTTGTTTCGTGGCTTTAGCAGATACCTGTTTGGCTGTGCAGATGAGTTATGTCCACCTAGATCAACTGGAGTGACTCCATCTGTTTGGTGTTCCAGTTATTCTACACCTCAGGGAGGTATTTTCCTCCCAGCAAGAAAAGTCTTGTTTTACATCTGGTATATTGGGACTTTGAGACTGGGTTAAATCTAAAATGTTGTTTTGCCATATAGTATCTCCCTTCCTGACATTGCGCATGATATGGAGATGTATCCTGTATTTAAAAGTGTTTGTAGAAGTAGCATTTAGTCATTGAAAATGAGTTAACTGTTTCTATGCAGGCTCTCAGATTTAGCTGATAGATTACTGGAGGATGTTGCCCTTAAGGACTTTCTTGAGGTTCTTGGTATGGAGAAAACTGTGCTTTGAGATTAAATTATTCAGCAAGTGTTTTTCAAAGTAATTAAAGCTTCTAGCATTTAATGTTTTATGTATGCGGATTAAAAATGAAGGTTGATTAAATCACAACAAAAGAAAGTTTATTCACAAACAGCAGACGGTAATGTCTCTTTTGTGACTGGAGGAGCACTGTTGAGCCTACTTCATTATAGCGAATATTGAACCGTTACATTAGTGCAATTTTTTCTAAGTGGTGGCACAGTTAAAAAGTGGGCAGTAGAATTTGATGCAGTACAGCCCTGGCTTTGCTAAACAGTGCAGAGTACTTCTTTCTCTGTCAAATATCTGATTTATAGACAATTTTTCAGCTTGTGTTTTTGAAACGGTCAGGTGAGCTATACAAAACTCAACAAGATCAAGAAGCAGGCCAAAGTAATGATTTTCTTGTTGGAAAAGTAATAGGCATGCCAGTATAGCATGTAATAACAGCAGGTTTTACAGCGTGGTGCAGAACAGTAGGAATGTGAAACACGTATGTTACATAAGTGTGCATAAGTTTCTGCTGAGTTCTGGGCTACAGTTACTCATTTGTGCTTTCTTTTTTTTTCCTTCTTTCTTTTTTTTTCCAGTCACTTGGAGTTTCAATGCATGAACTCCTTCAGCCCTTTAAAAATGTTGCTCGGCTACCTCCTCTGGATTGAGTACCTTATCTTTTGAATACATGTATTTGCTGTTCAGGACTCGGTGAATGGCTGTCTTTGAAATTTAACAGCAAATCAAACCTCACTGTTACATGTGCCTGTGTGGATAACGCGCACACTTTTGTGCACACTGAGAGATGTATTGACTCACCGAGGACTGGCATGTTTTCATATTGGATGAAAACTGTTCCCTAGGTTTCAACACAAAAACATTTTCTTTCATCCTTCTGAGGAAACAGGGCATGTGTGATCACATGGAAATGAAAGTAGTCATTAAAACCATCACATCGAGTGAAAATGTTTATTGTACAGTAGATTTTGTGACTCTGGACTTTCCAGGTAGGGTCTTTTTGATAGCCAGTAGGTGCACCATCTGATATAACCGAGGGATGAAAGTTTGTCCTTCATCCAAAGGAGAGATCCCATCTTCCAGTGGGGCTGGCCGGGCTTCCCAGGGCTGCTTGGTACTGTGTTTCCTGGAGATCAGAAATGCCTTCATCTGGTAGAGACCATCTACCCTTACCTTGGGTCGGCCAAGTCTGTTCCCACCATCATGGCAGAAATAACCACCACCTGAATTACCTGTCTACTCTTGGGGTGTGCTTGGCAGGTGGTGTTTAGAGAAGATACTCTTTATGCCCAATATATCCATAGCTATACCTTGAGTAGCATGCAATATTTCTAATACATCTTTAGTGGGATTTTTTCTTTTCTACTGTCTCATTGAGGACATAAGGTTTCTCTTCTGGCACTTTCTGTGGATTATAATTAAATTTTTAAATAATACTTGCTTACAGCACTGAGAGTTCATCAAAACAAGAAATGAAACTTATTTTTATTTTTCAAAAGAGATAATTTACTTCTAGGTGGCTGACCAAGTTAAATTTGGGATCAAATGACTAGCCTTTAAATGACAGCATTGTTCCACATACGCTGCAGTTAGAAATAACCTGAATTCTTAGTTCTAGCGCAGAGATTGGTTGGACTGCAGGCTGAACAATACATAAATCCTTTGGGGAGGGGGAAAGTAAGTTCTTACAATCTCTGTTCCAAATGATAGAATTGAAAACGATTTGTGGTGGAGCAAATGCAGAGGAGGAATGTTCTTCAGCACGTTTGGGCATTTCACAGTTATTCTGAAGTCGGATCAGAGAGGACAGGAAAGAATGGCTGGGATGAGGAGTGGGCAGAAAACAAGGATTGGCTGGGAGAGGCATCACACCGACTGCGTTGTGAACTTCTGAAACAGGACAGCAAGCCAAGCCTGGATTTCCAGCTGGAAGATCACATGAAGTGACTGTGCTGGACCGAGAAACCTGTGCGGAGAGGGAGCCAGATGGCTTTGTAGAGCTCTCTATAGCCTTGGTGCCAGCTTGAGCTTTATCTTCCATTCATTTGGGGTTCCTCCAACACTAATAACTTCTTTCTCCTTCCCTCTCTCCTATTACGATAGCTGTATTTCTACTGAATGCCTGCAGTGTCTAGAGGGTCTTATATATATCGATGCGCACACATGGAGACTGTGGTGGATTTATCAGTGCTGTTGTGGAAACCTCTCAAGGTCCAATTTCCTGTCCTTATCCTCTTTTCTATCAGGAAAAACAACAGAGAAACACCCAGTAAGCAAATTTAGAATATCCACCCCATGCCGTGTGGACTTACCTGTCCAAATATTTCTTAATTATTCTGAGTCTGCTTTCTTGAGTGCTTTTGTAAGGGTGACTGCCATAGTAATACTGGGGTTTTATATTCTTCTGATACTATTCGTTAGTCACGGTGAAGATCTGGAGGTATATTTTGAAGTAGACTAACAGAAATGGTGTGTTGCCTTCAGTTTCACTGTAGAGCCCTGCAATACTGTTTTCTCCTGAGACAAGTCAGACTTCTTTCAGTTCCTCTAATAACTGACAATTCTGATTTATAGTTTTCCATCATTTTTGTATATTTCATCTAAAGACATGCACACATTGTCCTGCATGTCTTGTGTTTTCATTTCTGTACCCAGCAGCCTATATAATGCATTATAACAGCTCACCTCTCTGATTCCTCCACAGTTTATCTCTTTCACAACATCCAGGCTGTGTGCATCTCCTAATCATTTCTGTGAAAAGCAAAGTCACCAGAGCATGTTACTCACAAATGTCTGTGCAAAGCTTAAAATATGTGATGTATCATTTCGGGCTAGAAGTAAGAGCCCTGGTTGTTGGAGAGAGACGTATGAAGAGTGTAAATCCTTAACATTTCATGGGCATTAGAGGGACTTGCAAACCCCATCAAAAAACTGGTGAGCTCTGTGAAGTCTCCTGAGGAACCCTTCATCAGTTTCCACCAGTCCTGTAGAAAACACAGTAATAACTGTTTCTTAACCAGCAAAGGTTTCACATTTTTGTTCCACTGGGATGGAAGCTTTCAGATGACAGTAACATTTTTTTCTGCATGGGAAAAGATCCTGTTTTTGTCCTACCTTGCAGAAAGGTGGTTTTTTTTCTTTTTTTAATTGAGTTACATTGGAGAAAGGGAAGATCCTGATGGAGATAATCTTTTCATGTTATGAAGGTGTTTTCCATATTAAGTCTCTTCTAAATCCACTTGGATGAAGCAGGGACTTTGTGGATTTTTTTGTTGTGTGCTATATTGCCTCGCTATCCCTCTCCCTGTGACTCCTTTTGCTACCAAAAAATTCCTTGCCCGTTATCATCTGACCCCTTCATGCTTTTACAGTTTGAGTTTTTAAGGAATACCTATGAAAAATAAATCTACTTTCTGATCATGTTACAGTCCTCTTCAGAGATTTAGAGGTGTCTGTACCTCACCTTGAAGTGTTTGAAAACAACTCTCTGTACCAGATTTAACATCACTTGGGAAAAATCAGAAGTTAGTCGGCTTTTAAGATATTGCCCAAAGGCAATGCATTCAGGATGCAGCATTCTCTGATGTTGGTGAAGCATGAAATTTAAGGCTCTCCAGAAGTTCACCTCGAGTATAAAACTTCTAAGTAAAAACAGGATTTGGAGGTTTCCAGGAGGTTAATCTGTGTGAGGGTGAGTTGCTTGCACCAAGAAAAGCTTGTTCCTTTATGGATCTCTGAACCAGGGCTTTTGGTACAGAGGCACATAGCTCTGAATCTGTCAAAGTTGTTGAAATATCCCATCTTTTTTAGTGAGCAATGAAAGATTTTGTACGAGGTTGTAGGACCTTTCATTATTTCTTTTCAAAGCAACTGCTGCTTTTTTGAGGGCTCTGTTCTTCAGCTACGTGGCACCAAAGACTTTATTTCTCTGGTTTTGTACTTCAACAGTTCCAGTTTAATTCTGAGAGCAGATGGTTGATCAGTGTTTCTGAAAGTTTTATTTATATTGTGACAAGGCTTCAATCAAGATCCAAGATTGGATTGCTATTCAAACATCAAGGGAAACAAAAGCATTTTTCTGAAATCTAAATAGATAGGAAAAGTATCAAGCGGATGAAAGATAATACTGTTATCCCTATTTTCCATTTCTCTCAGTTTTTCTAAAATGGAGGTGACAAACCTACCAGCAGCTTGCATTGGCTGTCTCTGAAATGGGGACAGTGTCTTTCCGTATAGAGGGAGAGTAAGGAGGGAAGAGTATTTCAGTCTCTTGAAGTCATTAGATTTATAAAAATCAGTACATAAACAGAATATTGGCAAACAATCCCATCAAATTGGAAAAAGAGGCAGTAAGTTTGTATATTGGGAAAATAAGTAGCTGCAGAGTATCAGTGTGGCTTAGTTGGAAACCTTTAGCTAGAATGTTAGGATCATTTTCTTGTGACCTTTCTTGCTCAGGGACTTTGGGTGAATATTAATAATTTTATGTTTGTAAGGAATGAATTTAAATGAATTTCTTTAGCATACCATATAGTGATAACGCATCTATTGCAATCTGTGTTATAATTATTTGTATATAATTATAACAAGTAATTGTTATAATTTGGAAAGTTCACTCTCTACCCACTGTTGATATCTTGAACCCTGGGATAAGTTCCTGCTGTTTGGGCCATGCTGAGTGCTGGGTTGTTGTGGTCCTGCTTTGCTGTAGGGCCCCAAATCCTTGGGCATCAGGTGTCTGAGCATAAACCGTTGAAGCTGGAGGCTGCAAAAAGCCTCTGGAAATAGTAATTGGAAGATAAATTAGCTATTGCTTCTGGAAAGGATTGTGAGTGGATTCATCCCATTTCACAGCTGTAGCACTGACTTTCTCTCCTCTGTTTTGGGTGCATGCCCCTTATCAGTCCTTTCAAAGACTCTAAACGTCATGTCTCAAAGAAACTGTGTGGTTTATTCTGAGTTTTATTGTTTTGCCACTGACCGGGACTAGCCTTTTTGTGCCTGTGTTTATGAATACCGAACATGTATAAAAGCTATTGTCTGCCTTTCCCCTCCTGCTTATTATTCTTTTTCTTTCAAAATACACTCATGTCCCTGGAAGATGTCCTAGCGCTTGCAGTTGAGTTTGAAAGTTTGGAGGTGCCAAATCATTTGTGATACTGAACCAAGGTGTAATTGGCTGTAATGATACCTGCTTCCCATGACAGTGTAAATTTTGGGTAGTTAACATTTGTGAAGCAGTTTGAAATGCTACAATGGTAGGTGGTTTGAAAATGGAAAATGTTATTCCACAAAATACAGGGCTTTCCACCAGAATTGCTCATAAATGTGTAGCTGTTACTGTTGAGATTTACCTAAGTTTTCATCTTGGGATAGGTGCTGTATAAATTCAGTTGGAGATTTTATTGATATTTTTCTTAGAAATTAATGAAGCTACAAGTAGCCCTGCTGCTCAGAAAATAACTGTATTCTAATTCACCGTGCTACAGCTTTGAAGAAACGAGGCTCACAGGAGTTACTCCATTCCTACAAGATATAGGAGAAGATCAGGTTCAAGACCATCTAAGGAACCTGAAGGTGCACAAGTCCATGGGACCTGGCGGCCTTCTGTGATGGTGTCACAGCACTGATGGATAAGGGAAAAGCAACTGATGTCATCTACCTGAACTTGTGCAAAACATTTGACAGTGTCCTATACAAATTCCTTGTCTCTAAATTGGAATAACATGGATTTGATGGACGGACCACTCGGTGGGTAAGGAGTTGGCTGGATGATAGTACTCACAATTGAAGTCGGTGGCTCGAGGTCCAAGTGGCGACTAGAGACAAGTGGTGTCCCTCAGGGGTTGGTACTGGGACCAGTGCTGTTTAACATCTTCGGTGACACGGACAGTGGGATTGAGTGCACCCCCAGCAAGTTTGCCAATGACACTGAGCTGTGTGGTGCAGTCAACACTCTGGAGAGAAGGGATGCCATCCAGAGGGACGTGGACAGGAGTGAAAGTTGGGCCCATGCAAACCTCATGAAGTTCAACAAGTGCAAGGTCATGCATGTGGGTCAGGCTAATCCCAAGCGCAAATAAAAGTTGGGTGGCCAATATATTGAGAGCAGCCTTGAGGAGAAGGACTTGAGGGTGTTCATGGATGAGAAGGTCAACATGAGCTGGCAATATGCGCTGGCAGCCCAGAAAGCCAACCGCATCCTGGGCTGCAACAAAAGAAGCGTGGCCAGCTCGTGAGACCCCACCTGGAGTACTGTGTCCAGCTTTGGACTCCTCAGCACAGGAAAGACATGGATCTGTTGTATCGGGTCCAGAGGAGGGCCACAAAGATGATCAGAGGGCTGGAGCACCTCTGCTATGAGGACAGGCTCAGACAGTTGGGTTTGTTAAGCCTGGAGAAGAGAAGGCTCTAGGGAGACCTTATTGCAGCCTTCCAGTACTTAAAGGGTGCCTACAGGAGAGATGGGGAGGGACTCTCTTATCAGGGAATGTAGTGATAGGATGAGGGGTAATGGCTTTAAACTGAAAGAGGGGAGATTTAGATCAGATATCAGGAAAAAATTATTTACTGTGAGGGTGGTGAGACACTGGAACAGGTTGCCCAGAGAATTTGTGGATGCCCTCATGCATCTCGTGAAGGTGTTCAAGGCCAGTTGGGACGGGGCTTTGAGCAACCTGGTCTAGTGGGAGGTGCCCCTGCTGATGGTGGTGGGGGGTTTGGAACTCGATGATCTTTAAGGTCCCTTCCAACCCAAATCATTCTATGATTCTGTGAT
>JAOXJK010000077.1:9174659-9185895 GCA_025774025.1 Xenus cinereus
GGGTTTGGAACTCGATGATCTTTAAGGTCCCTTCCAACCCAAACCATTCTATGATTCTGTGATACTGAACTGGTGAAGCTGGATGTGATCCTTGTTAACCCTTGAGACTAAGCGGTATAGGTTAGAGCAAATAACGCTTTCCTCTAAGCAAGACCCCTTTTCCTCCGCAGTATAAACTGATCTTGAGAGGAGTAACAGAACGGTGAGTAAAAAGCTTTAATCCAGTCATCCAATCCCTGAACATTAAGCTAAAGCTCCAAATCCCATTTTCCTGTTCAGAAATCTTACGTAATAAACCCACCAGCTATCTGGATGTAATCTGCCTCTTGCTCTCCTGCTGCTGGCCAGCCTGAAGGGCTCCTGCAGTATCGTACAGGAGTGGGGCATGATACAACGCTGACATCGAAAAAAGACGTTGTAACGGTTTGTGGTATTTTTATATTATTACAATAGCAGATTTCAGGCAAGGTGTTGATAGTTTAAATGCTGAAGAGAGTTCCGATATGGGTGGGCCTCCAGGGTTGCAGGTCCCATGAATCAGGTTCGTACCAGCACCCAGTGGTGCTGCCCTCCTGTGGACCACACGTATCTTGAACCATCGTAGTGGAAAAGTCCAGGGAAGGAGACGGACGTGTGTCAGCAGCAAGTGGGGGAGCACAGCACGAGTGTGGTGTCACAGATGCTGCAGCATTAGCGCCTGGGAATTTCGGTATCGTCTGGTAGAGTATGCGGTCGGGATGCTGTGGCAGCGCCAACGTGTTACCTGTCACCAGCATATTGCTGGCACAGAAACTTCTCACGCCACCCGTTCCTGGGTGCGAATGGGATGGTTTGCCAGCGTTTGGAGTTGCAGATGCTTGAGTGTGGTTTCACCTCTCCCGGCCGTTAGCAGACCCGAGAAGAAAGTCACAGACTGGTTTTTGTAAACTCATTCCTCTGGAGTGGAACGTGACTGATCAATATTCAGAAATGCCAAATGCTCACAACGTCCAGCCTGGAGTACTTGGACTCCTGAAACTCACACTAAGGCAGAAAGAATTCCAAGCCAGTAGACAGTAACCAATTTCCACGCTACTGTGACAAAACCTTTTCAAATAATTGCTTGAAAATACAGCTTTGAAACGTGTACTTTCCATATTTTTAGTGCTATTTATCAGCAGAGCATCAAGTTGTTAAAATTAATCTTCATTTAGAAATTTCTTTGAAGCACAACAGTACGCCTCTGGCTCCACTGTTATTAATCCCTTGAGTTTACCAATATGCGGACATCAGAAGGGCTGCTGTTTAGCTTTGATTGGACTCTTACACATAGAAAACGGCACACGCTCTGCCCATCTGCTTCATTAAACCGTAAAACCGACTCAGCTTTTTAACATATTTTAATGCATAGGTATTAAATATTTTGTAGACCTTAAGTAGCCATCTGGCTTTTGTATTTTTAAAGCAGACTTAATCTCCTAGGTTTCTGGGTTGGTTTTTGTTCTTTGGGGTTTATTTTAATTTCTTTTTAATTTGAATGTCTTCTTACCTGACTTTAAGCCTTTAGATGAAGTTCTTAAATCAGCAGGGAGGATGAGACAAATTTTAGGCATTTCAACAGAACAATCCAGGTCATCAGTCTTTTGCTGTTAATTATAGAGGGAAGCCTGGTTGACTTTGTTCTTAAATTAGATGTCTACACTGATGGTGCAATGAATCTGGATCTTAGCATGATGAAATGATTTCAGATCCCAGTATAAGCGTGTTAAATCTGAAATTGTTTGTTGCTATTAAAAATACATTCTCAGAGCCAATTTTCATAAACATTTCCTATGTTTGAGCTGGATTTTCTGGAGATGCTTCCTGGCATTTCCTTTTGAATAGAGAGCAAACAGAAGAAACCAGTTCAAAGAGGAACTAGGCAAGACAAGTCCCAGGCAGCGAAGAGAGGGAGCTTGGTCTGCAATACCTTCGAACCACTGCTGTGATGGTGCAAGACTGCTGACTAAAAATCATAGCATCTAATTCAGGACTCACTTATACCCAAACAGCCTTGGCATAGTTCTGGGGATTTATGAGAGTTATGTCATGATTCCAGAGTTGGCTCAAGCTGCTGGTTCCCAAGAGAGAAAGTGGCATTGTGTCAGTGTGCTCTGGTGTCACAAAACATAAACCTTATACAAAGGAGATTGACAATGATTAATGTTTTATAATTGTGAACTAGAGGAGGAAGCTAAAGACCTTCGTACTGTGTATTTCAAAAGAAGAACAACAACCAAAACCCAGCAAGCTGTTCAGAAATGTGTATGTTTGGATCAGCATAAAAATTCACTTCCCTGTGTAATGAGAGCTTTAGTGTTGAGTAAAAATGCCACTTTCCTTTGACTTGTTTATTGGCCTTGTTCATGAGAGCGTTTTGCCGTTTTGAGTGCAGGGAACATACAGCCCACTGACACCTCTGAGGCTTATACCAAGTCTCAGAATATGCTTTGAAATCCGCAGATAAATTTTGTAGTACAAATATTCCATTTTTCACTACTGAGATGTTTTTTTCCCCCTGAAATTTAAAGGAATAATTTGTTCCTTATGCAACATCGCCCAAGCTGTAAGCAGTCTTATGTTTTTGCTGTCACATGAAGAGAGTGGAAATCATCATCGTAGCAACTCTGTGGCTTTAGAAGGGAAAGAGAAAAGTGTTGCGGTTCTCCTTGAAGCATCAGCAACAGGACAGGTGTTTTTTTCTAAGTGTTTTCATCAACTTGTAGTAGAAAGCTCTTCTCCGTTACATTTGTGTGCTTTCTGTTGGGGTTCAAAGCCAGGTCCACCCTTAGGTGGCTGAAGTCAGGGAAGCTGGTCCGTATAGACCACGGCAAAGCGTAACTCCAAACAAGGAAGGAAAGAGGTTTAAAAAATAGTGTTTATCAATGGAGATATCTGACCCTGTTGCCCTGAGGTCTTACACTGAATGGCCTCACTGGTTGGCATCAGGGTGCTCTGTGCTGGGCTGAAGCAGGTCAGGTCTTTGCACTCCTTGTTTTGCTTTGCTGCCTCTGGTTTTGCGTTGCAGCCCAAGAAATGTGCTGCAGCCCTTAAAGAAGGAGGTGACAGAGGTGAATTATTTTTGACCCGTGATCAAAGAGACAGTATTTTCAATGGAAAAGAAAAGCAAAGAGACCAGGGTCTATTGCAGAGTCCTCCCGATTTCCCCTTTCCTTCCACACCGTGTCTCCCTGTGTTGTGCTGGAAAATAGCTTGTGCCGTGCTTCCCTGCTGCTCCAGCACAGGCAGGCTGCTGCCCCACGGCCTCCCTGGGGGCTGCCCCCATCCACATGCAAGCACATGATAAAATCTGTTTGAAGAAATACGGGCAGTGTAAAGGTGAGTATCTCTGCTACATGGACCGAACAGGGACATCATGGGATAAAGGTTGGCAGAGGATAATGTAGCTCAGGTACTGCTGACAGCAGGAAGAAGTTAAGGAGTGACTTCTTCTTCCCAGCAATGTGGGGATTTTATCATTGTTCAGCTGTGGTATGACTACATCTTCCAGGTGCAATCTCTCTATATTTTTCCCACAAAAGAAGGAAAAAAAAAAAAAAAGATGTATGTCAGATAAATGCTTGATTATTTTTCAAGATTTATAATCTTATCACCTTTTCTATAGTTTTCTATAGTACAAGATTCTCTAATAAATAGCAGTAATAATCATGTTCAGTCTTTCTTTATAATAATGTTGTTGGGACTTTTTTGAAAAATGTCACACAGAGAACTCTAAATGTCAGCTAGTCAAACCAAAAAGTCATTTCACTATGACAATGCTTTTATCCTTATGTGAAATAAAGGAGATTCTGATAGAAGATATTTGCAAAAGATATGTTTCTAAAACCTTTCTCAGCAGTGGAGCCTGCAGGTTACTCTCAGCTGGCACAGCGTGTTGTCGAGCTTCAGACCAAAGCTGTGTTCAAGCTGATCTTGTTTCACCAACCACTCTTCCTAAGGTCCTGATAATGTGCTGCTCCCCACCTGTCTGTCTTCTGGATTCGTGTGTTAAGAAATTGAAAGGCTCCAGATACTATGCTTTGAAAATAAAAGGTTCTCAAGCATCTTATGATTTAGCAATTTTTGGTTTGCCGCTGGAAAAAATTCTGTCTTCTCCACGTACCAGTTTTGGTTTCCCTAGTTTTTTTATTTTTCTTGGCAGTAGACCAGTGCAGCTCCTTCACTCATAACCGCCTCAGGAATTACAGGTATGGTAGGACAGCTTGGCTAGCGTGCCTTCAGACTATATGTAGCTATCCTCATAAAGGCAAGAGCCCTAAGATGCAGATAGTATCCCACCGAAAATCAGGATGCTTTGGGAATGATTTGCAGTGTGTGGCTGGGTTAGTCTTTGCTCTGCCCAGCGAAACGGACAGCTTGTGTGCACGGTTGTCCCCGGCTTCTTTCTCTCATTTGGGCAGGCTGCTCTTTGCCCGTGGAGCCCAGCTGTGTCAGGTGTCGTTGTCTCTTCCCGTCTGTGTTAGGAAGTTGAGAGGTGTCTTGTAGACCAGCCGGGAAGCTCTGGCCCGTTGGATGTGGTGCAGACCACGTGCCATGCTCTGCGCGTCTGAGTCCTGTCGGGATGCAGCCACGGCAGCTGTGGCACCTTGTGTGTGACCGAGAGCCCCAGGGATCCCATAAATTGCGGCGTTTTCCTGCAATGGCTCAGAGTTCACATGAACGGCTGAAGGCAGACAGGGATCCTATATATGCCCGTTTATACGTGTCTATATAATTCTCTGTCAAGAAAGAAATGAGAAGGAGGGTAGAAGGGCACGCTATTTGAAGATGCTTTTGAGCACTGCTGGTGATCAACTGTCCGGGAGTGACTTTGCCCGACTCCCGGCGTGCAGAGGACCTGCTGCTCGGGAAAACCCACTGGCTTTATGCCGCAACATAAAGAGAGCCCAAGATCCCAGGCAAGCCCAGGTACAGGTTGAGGACAGAGTTCTCTGAAGAGGAGACTGTGATGGTGTGCAAGGATGGAGATCCCAGAAATGCAGTCCCTCCCCTGGCTAAGCACAGCCCCCCTCAGGAAGCGTGAGCAGCTGTCTAGGAAACGGCATTTTAAGAAACTGTTAAATTAGCAGTAGGAGATAATTGCATCGTATCTTGTGTATTACTTTTGTCAAGGCCTCCTGGATTTCAGTTGTTCGGTTATTACAAGAAGGAAAAACCTCTGAGAGCTCTCCTGCCTGCAGAAGTCTTGGGCAGGTTGTTGCTGCATCCACAGGTTCCTTGCTGCCTGAAGGTCCTGGTACAGTAACACAGCCATCTGTATTCACACGCTGCGCTCTCGTCATAAAACCACAGAGGAAATAGGATCATTACTGTATATTAAAGAATTAATTACGTTGCTTAGTTTATTGGAAAAACTGTGTATTGATAGTAGAGAGCATTATCTTGCAGGTAGCAGAGGTGCGTGAGCTAGGTCATGAAGGTCATTTCTACAGCCAATCCCATACCCTGCCAGAACATCCTTCACCTCTGAAGTCCCAGCTGTGCCCACCTTGGGGGTGGTGCAGAGCTGCGACCCCCAGCAAGGAGCCCTGGGATGTGTGTCATATCCAAGGGATTTTCCAAGGGAGGAGGGTGTTAATTCTCCCTGGTAATAGACTAGTTGGTCCTGGTCTAAGGTGGGAAGCGAGGAGCTCTGTCCCTGCTTGTCTCTTTGGAGGTGTCTGCTTCAAAGCCGTAGGGTGGATCCATTCTCCCGTTTCCTTCCCACCGCGGCTCCCGGTCCGCAGAGGGGTGAGAGTTTCTCCTTGGGCCGTGCCCTCCTCTTGTTACCCTTTCTAAAAGAGGTGTGCTCCTGCCCTGTGTCGCCAGTCGCAGGCTCTTTTCCCCAAGGGCTTGTCAAAGCACCCTCAGTTCTCTCTGCAATTCTTCTGTTATCTGTTTATATATAAGCACTATTTTAAGGGAGGAAATGGCCTGTGTGATCGTTCCTGTGTTCATTTTTTTTATGCATTTAATTCCCGATGCTGACACTTTGGTTTTCAAATTGGTGTTAGAATTGCGTGGATACACAGCGCCAAGATCACATACGGCAAGAGCGGGGACCTGTGTGAAGCTCAGCCAGGGTTCCTTGTTGACAAAGCCTAATTAGAAATGGATAAAGTTAAAGATTTGGTTTTTTATTAGTCAGATGTCCTGGTATGAACTACCTCGTGTAGCTATTCTTTCTGTGGTAACACAAGGGAATTTAACCCCCAAGTTGGTAGAAGGCTTTGATGCCAGTGCCTGTGGTCTCTGGGGACTCAGAAGAACCATGGTCTGGAACATGCCATTTCCATGAGCGACACCGCTAAACCTTTCAGAGCAGCTGCCTTCTCTCTATGTATTCTATGTAAAAGTCTCAAATTCATTTCCTGGAGCAGTTCCTCAATGCAGCCAGATTGAGCATGAAAGGATTGCCCAAAGCCCCGGGATAGACCTATTTATTAAGGCTGATTAACACGATGAACACACTGCGTATGAATTAATGGCCCCCTATAAATATGGGGCCTCCAAGAGTTGGTAGCATGTCTCTGGAGAGGCAGGTTAGGAAGCCGTGCTACAGCCATTGCTTTGCATTTATATTAGGGCTTTTTTTTTTTTTTTTTCAGTCTATCCTGATTACCTTGACGTTCTATAAAATTTTATTCGGTGATTAAATGAATATCACGTTTATAATAGTAAGGGTGTAGAGGATGTGTTTCAGAATTAAAAGCAATTCTTTTGTTGTTGTTTTTGGAGGGGGTGAGTAATGACTTATGAACAGCTTTGCGGTAGGGTGTGTTTTGCTTTAGGTTTACTGACGGATGGTGTTTTCTTCAACCAGCAAGCTGGCGGGGAATTGCAAACAGTGACCTCATTTATCCTACTAGAGCTCACTCTTCTTGACGGTTTCATCAGCCGGTGGGAAGACGTTTACTGTTCAACTGCTGCCAGCAAAGCTTGGGCTTGTTTTATCTCAGCAAACTCAGTGAATATTCCGAACATTGTGTCAGCTTAAATGGCGTTATAGTCATCTTAGAGGGTACCAAATGTTGTTGTAGAGACCGGAGCAGAAGTAGGCTCACAGTGACTGAAGCAGGTTAGTTCAGTGCTGTATTTTATTAGAGGTTTATGCGGCATGTGCCGTAAGGCTGTATAGAACTTGAACCTCGTTACCTGGGAACCATTTGCAAAAATAATGCAGCATACTGGTTTAGTGAAACTGGTGCTTTTCTCCTTTAATAAAAGATGGAGGAAGACCTATAATATTATTGCCTTGATTTTTAGGAAAGAAGCTACTGAACTTACTGCAGATTCATCATTTTCATAGCTATTTCTAACTTTTGGCATCAAACTCGCAAGAATATTTTGCAAAATTAAGGGTCAGTAGATGAACCAATAACGAAATGAAATTATAAAAGAAAAAAAAAATTATTCCTGCTTTCCTGGAAACAGTGGAAACTCTGGACAGTTACCCGAAGGGTCTCCTACTCCAGATCAGTTGTTTTCATTTGGTAGAATCACGCTTCTTAGACTTCTTGTGCAACACACAAATTATGTAAAGTGCAAAGTGCAGTGCGGCCTAACTCAGTGTTATGCTGGATAGCAGATATTCAAGTATTTATTTTCGTGTTGTTACCTGGTAGCAGTGCGTCCATAATCTCTACAGTGTTTGTTGTGGTGGTGAAAAACAGAAGCGTCCTTGCTGCAAACTGGCAAACGCAGGCTTGTTGATTGCAGTTTCTTTTGTACGTGTCCTGGCAGTGATTTTGATGTGTATCTTATTTAATAGAACTTCTCAGGACATTTTGAGGAATTAATCAGTGCTGTACGAGTTCTTATCAATAATATGTACTTAATATTGTTGAGTTTAAACAAAAGAATACCAACAGATAATCATAAATAATGGTTATTATCAATAATTTTGGCAAGTTTTCAGACATTTAAAAGTCATAATTAATATACAAAGTTCCTTTTCTGCCCCGTTTTGCACTAAGTTCGAGCACAATGTATATAAACAGATGTGACGGTTCAGAGGTGATTGGGGTAACTGCAGCTTCTTTTGGGTTTTTGGAATAGTTTGGTTTGACAAACTGAAGATGCTTTTCAGACAACTCCTGCATAAGAAGAGTTCCTTTTTTTTTTTTTTTTTTTGTACAAGGGTGCTGGGTATAATATTCAGCATGTATCCATTCATACTGGAGCATTTTGGATACATCACTCATGAAAACATTTTTCTTTTCTATTGGGTTTTTAAAGATGAAATGGCTTGATTTGTCTTTTCTTCCGTGATTCTGGAGGAGGAAGATTGTTCCGAGAATGAGAAGCCCAGCAGCCTGCCTATCTGTTCAGGTGCTTAGAGGGAGCTTTGATCTTGAGAGTGAAGGAAAGAGAAGGAATATTCTTCCAGTTGTATGATGCCAAAGCTGCTGGATGAATAGGCAAGACATCTTTGGAGTTGTTTCACTGGCGGATCATCTGTGAAAGAGAAAAGGCAATAGTGAACTGAATGTAGGAGCCAAGAACTGATAGATCACCAGGTGCTGGAGCCTTCTGCTAGAGCCGGTGCTGGGAGGCTGAACCGCGGCTCAGGTGCCTTGCTGGGGAGCGCAGCAGGGGTGGAAGCAGTAATGTGCAGGTTAAAGTGCTGAATGTTTCCCTGATTCAGGTGGAGAGGAGGCAGAGCACCAGAAGGGACCTTCCCAGGGCTGCTCTCTTGCCACGTGGGAGGATGACACCCCCCAAAAATTGTAACAGCCTGTGGCCAGTGTCTAAAGCACATGTCATACTCATAGAGATGTCGTTTGTTTTCTACTACTAAGTTTTGTCTTTGGAAGCTATTTAGGCATCTGCCAGGAACATCTCTAGTTTAGCTGAGAAACAACGCAGTGAAAGCACTGCGCAAAATAAATAGGAAAATAAATAAAGGATAGATGAATTAGTAGGTTCGTGTCACATCTTTGGCAAATTTGAGTAGACTTTTACCACCTTTTAGATTAAAGAACGGCAGACTACTAGTAGGTTTTTTGAGTAACTGAAATCTCATTGAGTTTACTTGCAAGATTTTTCTTAATCATGTAACTAATTAGCAGTAAATACTTTTGGTATTGCTGCTATTCAGATTACCTCTCCTGACTTCAGATTCTTCTGGAATAGGTTGAACTCTGATATTTGCTCTACAGAAAGCAATTGAGAGCAAATCCATCCATCCCAAAGACAGGACTAGCTGGTTTGCTGTGGAAGCCTAATGAACTCGTGCTCATTTATTCAGTATCTGCTGCCCGTATCACTGTGTGAGTGTTTAATCCTTAACAAAGCTACTCGTTACTGTTCTTATGTCCTGATTCTAAACCAAGATGCTGACAGCATGAAGTTCCCATACTGTCATTGTGCCGGACTTATAAAATAATTTGCTTTGCTGTCTTGAATTTAAAAAGACCCAGTACTTTCATATAATTGAAGCTATTTTGATGAGCTTTTTTGTCACCTGCCTCAGGAAATGGTACTTGCATCCTTGACATGTGAATTATAGCCTGTGTTATATTCCTATGAAAAAAACCTGTCATTATTTTCTAATTTTAGCTGCTGCTTGTCCATAGTCACCACAATATAATCTTTATAAACAATGTTCTAAATATCCGTGGTTATATATTCTGTTTTTTTTCCCAAGATACTTAAGTATAACTGCAAATATAGATAAATGTTGGTATTTAAAATGCATATAAATATTTTTTATAGATAAATACAGATTCTTAATGATGAAATATAAGGCTTGCAATAATATGTATGTCATGAGTATGTGTTCTTTCACCATGAATACCCTGGGCATGGTGTACACTGGAAAGATACTTTACTCCCTGCCTCAATCTCAGGTCCTGGTTCCCAGTCACCCAAACTGCCTTCATGTTTGGTCATTCCTGGCTTCTCTTTGGAGACACCCAACTCTTTCTTTCAAATGTAAAACCCAGGTGTGTTTCTGGGCTTAGTTCTGTTCAGGGGCTGCTCATTGTAGGCACTATGCCTGAGGCTGCATCGAGTTTCCTTCCCTCCCTGTCCCTGCCCCAGCCTCCGTGTATTTCCCCAATATGACTCCAGAAAGCTTGGCCCACACCACGGGGACAGGCTCTCAGGTCTTGCCATTTATCTCCTTGGTCCTGTGTGCTGTTAAAACAGGTTTTTAATAAAGCAACACAGGTCTTATATTGGGCATTTTTAACCAGAAAAGTCCCACACAAATAGCTAAGTATGTCTTAAGGCAACAGAGTTGCCCCTTGGGGCCCAGAGGAGACCTAGATCAAGTGCTGTGCAGCATGGATACTGCTGGTGGGGCTCTGAACAGCGTGGGCAAAGCCTTTCTCTGCAAGACTTTTACGGGTTAGAGAGATTGGTAAGGTCAATAATTTAATATGCATTTTAAACACTTACCTAGGAATCATTTAGTGTATTACATAAGTGGGAGGGGAAAAACCTATATCTATTTTTTCCAGTTCATGATGATAAAAGGAGTTTTATTAACTTCACAGTTGGTGCTACTCTGTTGATGCTCTTAATTTTTACTGTGTTTTGTTTTAATCCATCCAGGATTATAGTGGATTTTTTTGATTTTATTTTTTTTTGTTGGGTTTTTTTGAATTTTCTCCTTTTTTTTTTTTTTTCCCCTTTCTGGTCTTGCGTTTCTTATTAGGAAGCTACAATTCTTCATAATACCTGTAGGTACAATTTTGCCTGAGTTTTCAAACCTGAGCAGAGCCTTCCGTAACAAGCATGCCCAGTACAGACACTGATGCATTGACGAAAGAAAGTCAAAGGCTCTTCATCTGGGGCTAGAGAAGCACGTATTCTCTGTTAGTTTGAAGGCTAAGAATGGCATATGAAAAAGGATAAATACTCATTACAGAAATTACAGACAAATAATACAGCTGAAGAAAAGAGTTCAAGAGCCATCCTTGTCACTTGCTTTGCCTATGAAGTGTTGTATGTCTACAGTGGAGTAAGGCAAAGGTTTTGGTTTGCTGTGCTCAGTATGCTGTGGAGGTTGTAGTGGAACAGGCAATGGTTGGTTGTACTCATTTGCTTGGGCTGTAAAGCAGAGAACATTAACAATTTTTATTTGTATTTTACTTCTGTGATCCTTGTTTTGCTCTGCAGGGTCCTGAGCAGATGAGCACCTCCCTTACAAGGAAAGGCTCAAAGAGCTGGGGCTCTTTAGCCTCGAGAAGAGAAGACTGAGGGGAGACCT
>JAOXJK010000077.1:9185995-9202989 GCA_025774025.1 Xenus cinereus
GAGTCCCCTTCTCTGGAGATTTTCAAGACCCACCTGGATGCAGTCCTGAGTGATGTGCTCTGGGCAATCCTGCTTTATCAGGGGAATTGGACTAGATGATCTCTAGAGGTCCCTTCCAACTCTGTCAAATCCGTGAATTAATGATGAACTAGAGATGTTTGTTATGATTTATAAACACTGACAGCATGGGTGGTAGAAAATCTGCAAGTCAGTAGGAAAGGTTTCCTAAATAGGAAACTGGAGTATATCCAAGAGTTTGGACAAATATGGTATGTTCATAGGAAAAATAACTTGACTAGGCAGTTTTTTAAGACAGATTTAGGGATATTTGTCAGACAAGAACAGCAACAAAAAAAATTACACAAAAGTGTATTAAGATACAGATAAAAGTAGAAAGATAGTAAAGTAAAGGATAGGGAAAGAGCAGTGACAGATTAGAATAAGGAGATGTACAGAATGCAGGCAGACACTACTGTTGGTGTACTTTCTCTGCATGATGTCTGCAGACAGTTTTTTATGGAAAGGAGAGTTCTTTGTGGTCCAGACAATGGCTATAGAAACCATCAGAGGTGATTACCAAGGCAACTTTGTAGGATGCTGTGTAACAGATAGATTATCATTTAAAATTACTGAAATGTGGTGAGTGTAAACACTGCAAGTAATAGTTCAGCTTTGTGGTACATGCAAAGGAAGCATTGAGTGAGCATTTGAAGCTCCATTCATGCCCTAAGCAAAGTTTGGATGCAGAAGGATTCAGATGAAGCACTGAAGCTTAACCAAACTTTATTAGAAAAAGAACCCTACATTTTGAAAATAGATTATTTGAGTAATGCTTGGTTCATTATTGTGATGGACACCTAGTAATCCAGATCCACGTTTACCATAGAATAACAGTTATTTGTACAAACAAGGTTGCATCAATTCTCAGAAGGATAAAAGAAATTGTAAGGCATTTTCTGTTGTCTAAATTCCAAGAGGGAGGTTCATGTGTCTTGAGAGATCCACAGAATTTAAGGGAGCATTTCAGGATGTGTGGAGAAGTCGATAAAGAATTGTCTGCTTCAAAAACTTTCTTTGTTCAAGTACTGTATGAAAAGAGCTTACAGAAGTAAAGGTCTACAGTCCTAGAAGGTTTCGGGGCTTACTTAACCAAAGGAATAGCAGCTTTGAGGGATCATCAAGGGCACAGCTTCAAATGATGATTTATATAGAGTCCTACCTTCGGATTCAATCCCCATCTTCTCTGCCTGAGGTAGTTGGTGTGCCTCACCATCAGCAAAGCCCTCATTGAGGAGGGGAGCCTTTTATAACGATCCCTTCAGTGGGGCTCATTCTACCTTTTCTTTAAAATGTGCTGGTTTCAGTCTGCAAATGCTTGATATGGCTTATGAGGTGTGCTGCCAAAGGGGAACTTGTCATTGTCTTAGAAATTTATATTTGGGTGATTCCCAAACCTTAAACTGGTGAGAGACATAGTGCACCACTGTGCTCTGCCTAAGCAAACAACGGGCTCAGTCTGGGTTTCGTCTAGTCTGGAATCATCTCCTGTGATTTTGGTATCGCTGCTCCGGAGTTGTGGTTGAAATCAGAATCTGGCCTATTGTGTTGTTTTAGAAGCTGTAAAAAAATAACCCAAACCCTGTTAATATTCTTGTGAAGATGCATCTGTAACATACAGCTATCTGAAGCGGGATAAACCCTAATCTTCAACTCTATCTTTTTGTCTTTATTTTCTTTTAAGAGGTGGCTGTTAACCCTGAAATAGGGGACTGATTTATGGTAACCTGCAAAAAAGAGAAATACTTCCAGGAAATGACAAAAGCATTTGCAGATGCTGAAATAGGAAGAAAAAAAAAAAAGCCTTGCACATCTCATTTTTCTGCAGTCAGAAAATGTAAGAGACTGTTGTGATTCACAATCTTCTCAAAAGTAGTCGTCTTATTAATGTTTGGCAATATATAAAATCTTAGGCATGTGTGTGGAATACTAATTGAGACAGTTTTAAAATTAATGTTACCTCAAACATTTTTTGAATCAGCTTCCTGTTGTTTAATTAATCATTACTTCTCTGGCAGTTCAGATTTACAGACTTTTAAGGCTGGCTCTGATCCACGCTGCCATCTGAAGCACGGAGATCAGAACTCTTCTGACTAATAGAGTGAGGCACCAAACAAATACTAAAAACTCAAAATGCCGTGGGAACTGTTACCTTCTGCCTAATAATAAAATCTGTGGATTTGGCAGGCTGAAAAGAGAGTGTGCAGACACCGAAAAATATTTCATTTTAAAAGGTGATGTGCACTCTGGCAAAGGCAGCACTCTGGGGCACCTGCTTGCACTGGAAACCCTGGGCATGGGGAGCACCCAGAAAGTTTTCCTGAAACTCGCAAATTCAGATTGTTTGGAAAGCAATATGTCCCCATTCTCCTAATATTATCTTATGTCTGTCACCAACAGTCTGAGAAAAATGCATCTTTTAGATAAGAACTAATAGAGAAATACATTAATAAAAATATCTGTTCAGGATAGATATGTCATGATGGATGTGTAATGGATGAGCAATGGTATCTCTTGTTAAACCGAATTAAAGAAATATTCATAAAAAAGAGCTTTATTAGTGAAAAGAAAGATTTGAGAGGGCTGAGTTTTGTTACACTGTCTTCAGCAACGTGCACACGAGCAAGATAGGAGGTAGGTAATTTTACTGGCTTAGCTGTAGAAGAGCATTTGCAGTTATGAATTGTCTCTTCCACTGCTGCCAACTAAAGCAGAATTAAAAAAATGAGACTTTCTTCCAGTAGGAACTTCTAGGGAAGATGAAGGATCATTCCTCCTGGTAGATTGCTTAGTACATACAAAGGCTTAAGATTGGAAGTAGGCTTACTGTGTAGAGACCAAGGAAATTCCCCTGTTTCTGGGTGAATGTGAGAAGAAAGTGAGCTGCTGGCATGCTGGTTTTCCACCAGACTACTTAGGACATACAGTGTGTGCGTGCCTCACCCTCTCCTACAAAAGCACAGTCTTCCCCTTTCCCATCCAGTTGCTCCGTGGTGGGAGCTCAGTGACTACAAGGGAGCAGAGCTCACCCTCACATGTCTGTAGTTGCCACTGGTTTGTTTGTTCCTCTGCTTTCTTTCAGGAGGAGTGTAGAAATAATGCAGTTTCCAGGAGGAAACTGTTACTTGCAGAGTGTCCAGCATTGGTGAAGAGGCACGTGCTCTTGTTTTGTCCAAGACTGCATGGCCTCTCTGCTTGTGGAGGAACCAGGCAGGTCCGTGGATCAGGGATGAGCCCTCAAGCTTCTCCTCCTTGCCATTGCATCCTTTCTACAGAGGCTTTTCCCATGAACAAATTTTGATGGTAACCTAGTTGGGTCTTCTTTTTTCTTCCCCACTTGTTCTTTGTGTCATATCAGTTGTTCTCCAAAACTCGTTGTTTCCGTTCATCATACCATCTGATGCTTATTAACAAACAGCTCTCCCCAGCACCTCAAACTGATCTGTCTTTTGAGAAAGCTTGCTGTGACAGTTTTTACTTTGAGTCAAAATGTAGAGCCTTAGCAGCCTCCTGGCTGATCTGCGTTAGCTGAACCTCTGCCTACTTTACTCTTCAGGCAGCTTTGATTCCTCACTTAAATCTTTCTGCGGAGCGTTTCATACCCCTGCCCTGAGCCAGGCACGAGGAATGCTCCATGGTCCTATGGCTGGGATGATGCTCCAGTTGTAACGATGGCAACACCACCAACTCTGTTTTCTGGCTGTAGTTCTCCTCCTTCCAAAAGTCATTAGTAGCCATTTCATGAATGCAGCCTGCCTATGTGTGTGGGCTTGTGCTGATGGAAACTGAAGGTTTTGCTGGCTACCGCTTACTCTTCTAAATGCAAGTGAATTGGTATAATTGTGACGTACTGTGTCCTCCACTCACTTTGCAATTCGTATTAGTTTTCTTTTGGGAGTGAAAGTGTCTGTAACTTTGGCCACTGCTTTTCTCTTTTAGAGAGTTTTAAGAGAATTGCATTTTCAGTGTTCTAAACTGTTGAAATAATTTTTTTAATGATCTGTTATATTTTAATTAAAAGGTCATATTTGAAGACCAAGGTCTATTTTTATGTGTAATGGATCTGCTTCTGGAATGCCTTTGTTCATTAAAATTAGAAAATTAAAATAGAAAAAACAGGCAAGGGAAGTGAGGCATATTATACTATCACTTTCATGTTTGGTTTTGAAGGTAAAACTATGTCAAAATGATAATTAGGTTTTGTCCTCAAAATGGCCTTGCTAGAGTACATGAATTGATGGAAATAACTCTGGAACTTCTTCCTTTCTGAAGTTAGAGAATCCCTGGCTGAGTAGGCTCAGAGTGCCTCCAACCACTCTGTTAAAAGAAAATTATCATAGCTAAAACCAGGGTGCCTGTAAGCTGGAAATTCATGTGTGAGGAGTAGAAGCATCATTGTGAAGACACAGGCTCTAGAATTGATTTTGCCTTTGAAAAATGTTTACTAAATAAACCTGCTATGTATGTTAAAACTCTCAACTTAAGCCTTCTGGCAAAATGGTATCCTTGCTAAACTCATTTTGTTTCAATGCCTTTACACCCAGTTTCAAGGTGTTTCTCTTTTTTTCTCTGAGAACTTATGAGACTTATTTGACATACAAAATGTATTTATTGGTCCATTAAATCAGATTAATTAAATAACAAAATATACTTCCTCTGGTGGAAGAAATTATATATTTGGGTGACTTTCTACTGTGGGAAGGCACTTCCCACCCCTGAGGAGGGTTGCTGTTCTTCATGTGAGCCCGTTTTCAGGATGAATCAACATTTCTTCATCACTGGGACATGCGGCTCTTGCTGGCCACTTTGGGGCCCCCCGGGCTTCCCAGTTAAGAGGTTGCATCCCATTGCTGCGTCCGTCCCTGCATCAGTTAAGTTGTCTGGACTGTGATTTAATTACCGATTCCCAGATACGCAGAATGGCTGATCCTCTTTAATGTCTCAGCTAAGCTTTGTAAATAAGGAATGATCCTGGCCAGGTAGACAGATTTCCTCTGATTACACACTGGGATAATAGAAACGGAAATTAGTGTGTTAGCTCAAAACCAATTTTCAACTGATACTTATGACTGCTTATATGCTTTATTTTTTGGGTTTGAAGGGAGAATGTCCAGGTGGTATAGGGTAGGTTTGCATGCTGCTATGTGTAAATACTAAAGTACAGGGAAATTAAAATGCAGTGCATTTCACAGTAGTTTAACTTGATTAGGACTTTAGTGGAACTGTTTGTACTAAGGTAAAGTAATAATCTCCATTGAAATAAAGAAATTTAATTTAGGTGCTAATAAAAGCCTGATCCTGTGAGACTGCTGAGGACTTTAGATCAGGTCTGACATCCATCCCTGCTTCTGCGTGATGTATTCATAATGAGTGGGCACTTACAAAGCATGTACAATCCAAGTACAGAGTACACATTCAAAATTAGAAATTCACATAAGAAAAAAAGCTGATTGCTTATTAACATCAATTGTTTTACCTACACTCTTATGATTATGAAATAAAGCCCCTCTGAAGTTTCTGTGAAGCTCTTGTTTTTTGTGGAGAATTTTTTTTGAATTCTTAAATCTCAAATTTTAAATCCTCATTTACAGAAAAGCATAATTTTTCTCACTCTAACTCATAACTGGCATGATAATATAATTATTCCTTCCATCTACCTCTCAAAAATAAAACTCAAATTTATAAACTCTTAGGTTACATTGATAGATTAGAGCAGTGTCCACACCCAAACCTGATATTCAAAATTCACTTCATTTCGAAAATTAATGACTTGTTTTCAGGTATGATTTATACCTTTGGTTTGTACCTATGGCATCTGCTCAAGGCTGATCCACTATCTATTTACATTTTTTTAAGTTCCTCATTTTCATTTCTAACATTCTGAAGTTTTGCTTGTTGCTATGGGAAGGCATAAGAGTATCATTGTCCTTCTAGGTTTGTTGTGCTGTATTTTAGTTATGCAGATGTTCATTACGTATGTATAAAGTTTTAGTATAATGTAGTATTTCCTTGTAAATGCTGCAAAGACATGTAATGTGCTACCTTCATTCAAAGATACAATGTTAGCTCAAAAGAAAGAATTGACAGAAAATACTTTTGTTCTACAACAGCAGAGAATTGTGTGGATTTTATTTGACTGGCAGCGCTACTTCTTTTTGACAAATCCTTTTTGATGTGAGCTAATAAAGATTGCCGTATTAAATCCTGGAGATTACCCCGTGTTTGGAGAGAACGTAAATTGTCTTTGCGTTGTGCATTGTGTGCTCAGAGCACTGCAGAAATACAGGAGCTACTGAAGGCAACGCGAGAGCCCTGATGGATTCACGCAGTGAGCAGGGCAGATGCATCGCTGGTGAGTTAAGCGTGGGGTTCCCTCGTGTGTGCGCTCACAATCACGGGGACCACGGAGGTAAAAGCCAGCCCTGCCCCTCTGCTGGAGTCGTTGGTACAGTCTAACCAGATTCATAGGCATTATAACTCTGAAGATCATTACAATGATGCCTAGATATTATTTTTAAAGATTTTTTTAGATAAAATATATACTTGACTATGAATCAGCTTCACAACACAACATTGCTCATAAAACCAGTTTTTACTTAAAACTTATTTAATATCTTACTTTTCAAAGAAAGCCCGATGTGCTTATATGCATTAAAAAATGTTAGGAGTTATTCTTATGACCATGAACTTCTGATAAAGCAGAGTGATTTGGCTTTACCTTTCATGTTCTTAATGGTCACTATAGATAACAGGACTACTTATACTTCTAGATAGTAAAACTGTAATGTAGAGAAAATGAGAATTGTGGAAGGGAAAAGATAGAGTTATATGGTATCTGTAAAACGTGGAAAGGTAAAGATGAGAGGGAGAGGAGAGCTTTTGAAGAAATGAAGATAATTTAAACTCTCTTTTATCAGTGTTAGGAGTAACAAAAACAAGAGGAAGTGTAGAATAATGGGCTAAATGGGAAGGGGAATGAAATTACCGTCACCTGCTACAGCAACTGTTCTCTGCTTGTACTTCCAGTTTTACCAAACAGAACAAGGAAAATTATTTTCTGAATGAATTGCATGTTAATGAGGATTTTAGTCTTAAAACAGTAGTGGCAAAGTTCAAAAGGTTTGCGTAGATACACCTGAAGACTGAATTGTAAAGCAGCAAGCCAGATGGTATGAATCCAAGAATTATTAAAGACTACTGGAAGTAATTGCACCTCCGGTGGTCATTTTTAACGTCTCATTTGTGAATGACTGAGTAGACCAGGGTTGTAATTTTCCTCAGTCCTTCAGCTGGATCATTTCTTCTCTGGCACAATGACAAAATGAAAAACCTTCTGAGGACTTAAGAAATAAGTAAAAAAAAAAAAAAAAGGCTTAAAATACTGCCTGAGTAATTTATTCTATTGGTTTTATTCTTCTGAAATGGACAAGCACTCAGTGTTCAAATAAAAATCTTACAGTACTCTGAAATAGACTACAAGGATGTTACTGTTCTCAGTCTCCTGAAAACTTGATATTAAGATATTTGTTTAATTTTATTTTTCTTTCTAAGATGACTAAGATTTTCTAATTACATTAATATAACTGTGCTAAATGCTATACTTTCATGAAGCTTGAGGAACTTAGTTTTGCCAGTCTTGGCAAATTTTGAATCTCTGGACTTTGTGTTTTGTCTTCTAAGTTTGTTTTTTCCTACAGAATTTTCCATTGCTTTAGTATAACAACACACAATGCTAGCTTGAATATAGAGACAGATGGAGAGCTGACAACTGAGACAGAAGACTTGTAAGGAAAGAAAAATAAGTCAAAACGAACTGCATAGTCACATTTTAGGCAGCTCTTCAGCTGTAGGTAATCATGGGGTTTCTGTAATGGAAAATATACTTGTTCTGAGTAATATTTTATTTTCCTTTGACCTTATATCATCTGTATTACCTGGTATATTAAACTGCAGTCAGGCTCAGAACCCCGTATAATGGATAAAATACCTCGGTTTTGGCATTATTTGCAGGGTAATTTTGGTAGAAAGCAAAATAAATTGAGGGGGAAAAGAGCATAGGTGGTGTTTTGGCTACTGCTGGTGCCTGTGTTTCTGCTTGAGTTAGCATAAGCAAGACGTTTTTTAGTGTCTTTCAGAATAGGCCACCATTTATGGTGCTTAATGAGGTTTTGCCCATCCTGTGATTATCTGTCTAAACTAGGTATAAAAATTGCTGTTGTAATCTCAGAAGACAGTGACCCATAAAAGATGTATGGTAGAATGGCAGAGATATAATTGAAAATGATCATTGTTTCTTTAAATACACATTTATGTGTTAGTGCCATCTGGCAATATCTAGATCTGCCCTGAATTTAGCTGTCATTAACTAGCTGATCAGGTACAGGTATCAGGATAGATGTGGGTCATGAAGATACTCTCCTCCGAGATGCGAGTGGCCTTATTATAATTTATTTTCCTCTTAAGAACGAGTCTTTTGGAAGCGCTGTCACAGAGCAAGGAGTCGCTGGGGAGGCAGAGCCGTACCCGGTTGCTTGTGCAGTTTGAGCTGAGTGAATTTCCACTTGCTTCTCCTTACGCCCATCGGTCCCTATCTGACAGGGTTTTTCAGAAGCTGTCTTCTACATTTGAGCCGCAATTAGTTGTACTGATGATTTCTTCCATTCGTCTGCCTAATTACCTGATGGAGCCTGCAAATCAACTTGGCTGCAGTCAGAGCACAAGTAATTGCACCTTCAATTTAGAGCACAAGTGGGGGAGTAGGGAAGATTTGCAGCCGTAATGCGTGGTCATGAAGGAAGCCGCTGAGTATTGTTTGCGGGCACTTCCTGATAAAGTGGCTGTAATTAAGGCATTGATTTGATTCTTCTCCTTTGTCCTATAACAATAGCTTGACCTGTAATCTGAATCATATCTTTTTTCTTTTCTTTGTAACCTTTGCATTAACGCAGTAATTATCGGGTGGCTAGCATATGACAGAGCAAGAATGGGTCTCATTTTTTAAGAATTTATGCCCTTTTCTTGCTTGGTATGTTAAATATTGAAGTTGTAGTCTTAAAATAAATTGCCTGACAAAAGCACCGAGGGTTTCTTTCATTGCTCACTTGCAGGGTTACCTAAATAGGCAACTAATAACCTCAGGGAATGCATAGAAAACAGAAAACAAAACATTCTTATTGCGATGTCTTGCAGTGCGTTGACTACCGACACAGATATATTGAGAGAGAGGAGGTCAAGGGGAAGGAGGTACGTTTCTTGGTAGATGCTGAGTGGTATATAGACAGCTTCTGGGTGAACTGCAATTTTTGATTGCCTCTTTGGTAAAGCCACGCAGTAAAATTAATGTATATATTTTTAGTAGCTTCATGTTTCAGAAGCTGACATACACAATTGCTGTTGATTACTTTGCCAAACTTTTCGTTATTCTCTTCGATGTTTTCAGATGTTGAGTTCTTTAATTCAGTTTCTCCATTCTATCTTGGAAAACAATCTGGCTTTCTGCTTGTAGTAAGATGTAAATACTCATCGTAACTGCACAGGATAAAAATACTCGGGTAATGAAATTACCAAGTCAAAACATCCTAGTTCAATTTTGTTGCAAAATCCTGTTTGCAGTATGCTTTCAAATTTTATTTTAATCGTATGAAGTATTAAATAAAATAATGTAAATATACTCCTTTCCTAGTGGAAGTGATGGAATAATTACCACCAACAACTGTTTTGCTGGGTCAAAAAAATTACTGTTATAAAATTGCCTCAGCTTACTACATTCCAGCTGTGTTACATGCAGCCATTTTGATGTATTTTAATTAAGAATAACATCAGCAATGTAGATATGTGGTTGTTGTTATACTGGATTAGAAGCTTCAAATACTTTTCCTGTAACATGCATTGCCTCAATTTAATTTGCTGCATCATGTTGAAACATCATGTGATTAAAATATCATGTTGTTTTGCAAATGAATCCCCTGCAGACGGGTAGTCTTTATGAACTGATGAGATTAATACATTTATTTCCCTTTCAAATGTGTGATAAGCCATGCTTTTTGCCCTCAAAGACTTCTGTAGAAAATATTAAAGGAACTAGGACTCCAGGTTACTGACTGATTTGATTTTAGAAGCTGAGCTTTTTTACTGACACTGGTTTTCAGGGAAGAAAAAAAATAGTTCACTGTGTATTGTCCTCATTCACCCTCAAGAAAGTCTAGGGGAAAAGAATATGCACAGAAAAATGCCTTGGGCTGTTCTATCACTAAGAGGTACGATGGGGTTGTTTGCAAGGCTTGTGATGACCACTACAGCCAAGGAGGGGGAATTTCCAGTTTCGAACTAGCTGGTCCGTCAGACCAACTCGGGGGAGAGTCAGTTTTGTCACAGCCACTTTCATTTTATTTTGTCCCTATTTTTTTTCTATCTTCCGACTGCATTGAGCAGAAGTTAGAAAGGATGGAGTTCGGTCTCTGGGCTTTGTTTTCCCACTCTATGTGCTGCACAACAGCGATTTAGTAGGTGAATTGTGTTTTCAATCTGATGTACCCAGCAGAGAGGCATGGGGGATTTGGCTGCACCTCTCCACAATATTTGATTTAAGGAGTTGCTTCCTCCAAGGGCCCCTGTAGCCAGAAATCACGGGTGCAGTGTGTAGCCAGCTGCTCACTTTGTCACGTGGTGTGTATCAGGTCAGCTTCGAGGATCTTTGGGCCACTTTCAATGTTATTCAAAATTTTGATCCCGTGGGAACAGCTAGAGCTGCCTAAAGTTGTAACCTCATCAGTTTTAATATAGCTGCTCCCAGAAAACTTAATAAGTTGTTTACACAAAGGAGACAAGGATATAAAAGATTATTCAGTTATTCAAGAGAGAATAAGGAACATGCAGTACTCTGAGCTGCAGAAAACAGGAAGAAGCCCCACAGGTGTAGAATCAACAGAAAATCTGAACAAGGAAATTTTCCTGCAAAAGTCAGATACTAACTACACCATTTTGATACCATTCCCTTTTTGTGAATTAGATAAAAAATAATTCTTGGCAGGTTTCCACAAATTTGAAAAAACATTTGTTAGTCTTTGCCACTTATCTATGGAGAAATCCACAGTTAGTTCTGTGGGTGGTTTGTTTGTTTTAATTTGTTTTTTTCCTGTCTCTGCTCTGAAAGTGGCTTGTATTTTGTGAACATTCGAGATTACCTCTGAACCCATTTTTGTATGGCGTGATTGTGGACAAACTCTCCTTCTGTAGCTTATTAAATAAGTTATTTAGATTAGCTGTCCATATAGGTCTGGATTTTAACTTCATTTTTGAGGGCATTTCGGTGAGGACTGAATGAACACATTCAGTCTCATTGAAAAATAAGCAACTCCTGACAAGTATTTAGAAAAATGAAATAAAGGTTGACACTTCTTTAATTATTAATGTGGAGAATCATTGGAGTATCCCAAGAATCCATTTCCTTTAAAACCCACAGTATATCTCTGTAAGTCTATGTAAGAAAACCATGGTATTATAGCCTGTCTTGTAGCCCAACACCTTCGAGTCAAATATTGTCCTCTGCCTCCAGACATTTCAGTAGGAGTTGTTGAAGTGGATCTAAAGGAATTATTGGCTCTTATATTAAAGCTCAGAGCCAAGGAGAGATTTTTGAACTGAGTATCTGTTGTGAGTAGTGGATCTGTAGACAGCAAATTACCCTTAGTGTATTTATGGAAAATTCAATGACAAGGCTGTTTTGAACTTTTCATCCAATTTAGTGTAACAGCTCCGGCAATGGCTAGATACCCACCTCTACCTCGGCAAGATCTCTGCTTTCTCTGGCTCTGTTTAACCAACTTCTAATTATAACTCTTCTAACTCAAAATGGCAAAAACCCTAAAAGAAATAGGTAATATGTATTTTTTAAAAGGTATCCTTGCCTTATTTGTCATGAGAATCAGTTAGGAAGAAGATGTTACTCTGGAGAAAATGAAAGGTGCCGTTCATTTCTTGCATGAAATCAAAGCTCCTGCTTTCGATGGATTTCTGCCAAAATTTCTAAGATATTCAGTTATATGCTCTCACCTTTATTAGCACTAAAATTAAAGCATGCACGGAGTGCATGACAACATCACTCTTGTTAAGAGTATGACAGAGCTCCTAAAAGTCTTCTTCATTTAGTCCTGCCCACTCTCCCTTTTAATCACAGTGCTCTTCTTTTACATTGACTTCACAAAAATACATTAAACCTGATTTCTCTGATTTCTGTTGTTTGCTGTTTGGCATTCCCATACTGTAACCACTATGCAGGAATGTGTCTCAGAAATTGTTTTGTTCTGGCAGTGATGGCACCTGCATGTATCAGTAAGAAATGAGCGTGTTATAATATAGGTAACTTTGCTTAAAAAACCCCTGTACACCTCAGAGGAAGCTGCAATTGCTATAGCTATTACTAATGCCACATTTGTCTTGCCTGTTCTAATCATCTACATTTTTTCCTCCCCAAAAGAGTGGTGAAACACAAGTGGAATATTACTTTCTGTTTTTGTGCAGTGCAGACATATGATTTAACACAAGTGTAAATTAGCCACAAGAAATAACTCAACTATTGCTATTTGCTACTGCTTGAAATAATATTACTGCACCTCCAAGCCCTTAAAGGCTTTGGGCTGTGGGCACCCTTCCATAAGTTGCAGTAATACAGTTTATTGCTGTTCCCTGTTCTGTATGCTGCCGTGCTAAACAAAGAGCTGGGTGTAAATTAGGAACTCCATGTAAAGTAACAAAGTGTCTGTTTCTCTGTCATCCTCTGGTTTTCCTCTCTGTCCTGCTTTATCTCTATTAGTTCCACAAATACCAGATCTAAGCACTTTCTGTGCTTAATTCTGTGTCTGGAACTTCCCAGCTATTGCAGCAATGGGAGCTTTATCCAAGAGTCAGAAGGTCATCAAGGATTATTCATCCATACAATCAAAGGTTGAGTTGTTACTCAGAATGTCCAAGCTTTGCTAGAGCAGACTTTAATGTATCTACTCAATTCTTTGCTTTCAGTGAAAACAGCACATGGAAAAGCTTGTCAACAGGAGCGTCTTGACTCTTAATCCACTCTGTTTCAGAAATACTGCAGCTTCCTGCCATGCTGGGGGTGGGTGCAATGGGATCTCATTGAAAGGAAATAAAAGATAATGTGTGATGCTTTTGTTAAATATAGATGCAAGAGAGAGTTGAGAGAAGGGGGCATACCTGGCTGTGGAGGGTTGACCCGTCCAGCAGCCGAGCACCACACAGCTGGTTGCTCATTCCCCCACAGCGGGACCAGGGAGAGACCAGGAAGAGCAGAAGTGGTCCAGATAAAGACAGTTCGATAAGTGGAGGAAAGAAGTAAGAAAGCAAGTGACGCAAAGGCCACCACTCACCACCTCCTACAAGCAGACCTATGCCCAGCCAGTCTCTGAGCAGTGGCCACCTTGATGCTGTTCAGATATCCAAAATGTTGGTTTGTTATCAGCACAGGCTTAGCCACAGATCCAGAGCACAGCAGCACAGGGGCTGCTGTGGAGGAAGTTAACTCCATCACAGCCAGACCCAGTACAGTACGCTGGTCTGAAAATCCCCCTCCGTGCGTTAACAAGCTGGCACCAGAGGTGAAGCTCACGGTATCATTGTTCAGCACTTTAAAATCTTTCGACCGAAGCAGATAAGATCTGAATCAATATTGAGAGAAAAATCACGTCGGTAGCTGGAAGATGTGCTGATGAAACAAATCTCAAAACCTGAAGTGATGAACTATTTTAACTTACTCTAGTTGAGCCAAAAATAGTGTTTTAAAGATCTTAATGTTTTTTTTCATAATTCCTTTTACAAAGCTTTCCCTAGGCTAGGTGCTGATGGGCACACATGCATGGCAGAACTGTTTTAACACCTAGAGAAGAAGAGAGCGCTCTGTCCTACCACGAGGTATTCCCATTTTCCTTAAATTAGTCAAGAGCTGCCAAAGTATTGGGTGGCTCACGTTTCTCCATGAAATGTAACAGACAAAGGGCCTTTAAAGTCTTTTATGTAAATAGGATTGGCCATTAAGGTAAGAAGGGTTTTCAGGGTGGAAAAAAACCTGGATTTTTACATTACCTTGAAGGACACTGTTGAAATCAATGAATCCTGTAAAACAGCCAAGAAATTCCTGATTTTTTTTTTCTCCTATTACTTACTGTATTTGCTTTTTAATTGAGTGGAGTATAGGTAAGGAGATGATTTGCTGACCCATAGTCTTTCTATAAATGCTTTTTTATAAGCTCTCTGTATGTGTATGTGTGTGTGAAAAACGTCATTAGTGTTGTGAGGGCTTGAATTGTTTTTATGTGAACTGGGATCCTGGTTCCACTGAGTTATTGTATATATTATCTCTATATAACACAGTATATAGTATTCAATCTACAAATTTTCTGATCACCTGTCCGAGCTTTTTCCCCTGACAAAATGCAGGAGAAAAACATATCTATATTTCTGATGGATTATAGTAATCCTCTACTAAAAATAAAGTTCCATTTTATAGAAAAGCAGGCAACTTAATTATGAAGAGGTCTGTGAAAAACTAAATGATAAATTCCTAATCAGAGCTAGGAGATAATGGCCAAATAATTTTGTTTGCTACAGTTTTGTTCATAAATATTTACATAAAGAGATGCTGGTTTACCATTCTCACATGACCTTGGGAAACTTATCTGAGTTTTTACTACCTTGGATCGCCTTAAATACATAGATTACAGTGTTCCCTTTCCTGGTCCTGACACTCTTTGGCTTATTTACATTTTAATTTATTTATAGGAATGTTGCCTTGAATAATATTTAGCTGTATATATATTCGGTGATACGTGTATGTGTGTACATATACATGTGCACGCAAAGGCTTATTAAGGCACATTTGGATTTAAATTACTTGTTTTATTTGCAAGTAACTTCTGTGTAAATCTGAAAACAAATAGAAAAGTATTGATGTAACCTTTACAAATTTGTTCCATATTTTGACAACTCCTGATTTAGTAGCACTGATCTAAAAAAAAAATGTTTTTGTCAAATCCATACTCCAGGACTCCTAAATGGCATAAAATTAAGCACGTGTACAAGTACCTGAACAATGACAAACTCCAAAAGGTGATTTTGGTTCTTCTAATCTAACAGTTGTCTTACTTTAAAATTATGCTCCAATGCAGAGCTTGGTGTTATACCACTAAATATATGGATGCTGTACTAAATTTAAATGGTAAAATTATGTGGCATAAACCTGAATTTGCCTTATGTGACGTTACTGCAGTATGATAACCTTTCCTGTTTTTCTAACCTTCAGTGAAGTGTAATGTTACGTTGTCAAACAGCTCCGCTCATTAATGCCAAAATTGACTATGTCAGTTTTAAAAGTCATCTGTTACGGGACCTTGCAAATATATTGAGAAATAAAAGTACATTTAAAAGCTTTTTTTGTTTGGTTGGTTCATTCTGGGTTTTTTTGTTGTTGTTTTTTGTTTTTTTAAAGAAAATCAGGCAAAGTATAATTTAGTTTCTGAGTAATGAAAAGGAGAAATTCTAGCAAACAACTTGGTTATATCTGTAGAAAGATCTGTAGGTATGCATCATGTATAGCCTGTATTCATCCATTTTTGTATGTCCTTTTTTGAGATACATTATTTTATTTGATTGGGTGATTTTTCTTCAATTTAATAAGAATGGAAGAAATATGTTACTATCTTGTGATGTTTCATTAAAGTTTGGATCAATAGGAATTTGTAAAAATGCCTTTTTGGCCATAAATGACTGTGCCAGTATTCATATAGTCTTCTGCCTTTCTATCATAGTAACCTGCAATAAAATGTTTGTGCCTGCTGCTTTGCCATTTTTTTCTGTCCCTGGCATTACTTGCTTTAGTAAAATACGTTAGGAATTTTCTTCAATTATGGCAAATGAATTGTTGATTTCCGCTAGATACTAATTATGCATGGGCTCACTGGAAATGAGCCGCTTGCTTTATTTCCATGTAATCTTGCAGGCAGTCTTCAAGATACAGAGATAGCTTTTCATATTCAGACAAAAATCTCATTAGCTTCAAGATGAGACTTGTGTGACGAAGAGAAGATGGTAGCACAGTGTGAATATTGGAGCTTTGTTCTTAAGAGGACATGGGGAACACAACCTGGAGTCACACCAGGGCTAGCAGTGAGCCTCAGACCCCCCAAAGGGTGACTCCTCTTGACAACCAACTTTCTGGAGGTGAGATTTGCAGGGGAGATTGTGTGAGTGTTGCAAATAGACATATTTAATAAAGCAGGTTTTCGGTAGCTGTTCTACATAGGAAGATGTAAGAATCTCTATAGGTGGCTATGTGTAGCTTTCATGGAGATAAATGCTTTTGAGTCTCAAGGTACTTACAACTTGCCAGAACATCGTTATGCTCCAGGTATTTCTGCTGGACTGGAAAGAGTGTACAGTATTTTTACTTCTGAAACTTTGTGAGAAACAGACTGTAAAAGATTATGAACACAGGATGAAAAGGGACAGCAACTTCGAAATACTGAGTCTGAATGAAGTTGCCTCTGATGCTGCAGTAACTCTACGTGGCATTATACCTCTGCATAGAAGTGTGTTACATCCAACTCAGCTCCCAAAAGGAATTCCCTGGCCTGCTGTAGCTTGTCTCTACATCATGACTGGTTTTTATTTCAAATAGAACCCGGTTTTGTCATCTGTTGATATTTTATCCAGATCTCCCTCTGCCCCAGCTACTCGACAGTCCTTATGGCAGTATTTTCCATCGCCTGCATTTTACGTGTTTTTTTTAATATTGTGCACCATGTAGTTTGCTTTCCCCCCTTGCTTTTCTATGCTGCATATGGGGATACTATTATGTTCATTAAAAAAGTGGATGGTCACATATTTTAAGTCGTGCATGTGCCATGCTGTTTTGATCCGTTGTGCTGACC
>JAOXJK010000077.1:9203089-9258561 GCA_025774025.1 Xenus cinereus
GTTGTGCTGACCCCATTTTCTCCCTGGTTTTGTATTTATTGCATGCATAAGTAATGACCAAGACTTTAAACTCATCTACTGTGATTAGACCTTGAACAGGGGTTTGGGTAGAATGCTTTAGAAGCTAAGCTTTTACTTGTTTGTCTAGTGTAATAGCTAGCTCGTAGTGTTAGAGTAAATGTTACAAA
Source organism: Xenus cinereus (assembly GCA_025774025.1). Classification (NCBI taxonomy): domain Eukaryota; kingdom Metazoa; phylum Chordata; class Aves; order Charadriiformes; family Scolopacidae; genus Xenus; species Xenus cinereus. The sequence continues at coordinate 9,203,278 of JAOXJK010000077.1, forward strand.
GAACACCACAAAATGAGATGGAAGACGTGACATGCATTCTAAATGCTACCCATGATACATTAAACAGATTCCATAAATGTTTCTGACCTTTTTTTGAGTAGTCAGAACTAAGGGTGTCGACAAAGCTCTTCCAAAGTACCAAAACTTACCAAAATTCAATTTGTGAATGGGCATTTGCAGGTCCAGGAGAAAAATCTCTCTGCTTAGAACAAAAACGATCAAGGCTGAAAAAAGCACACATTTTTTTGCATGGTTAAGAAAGTACATAACCAGTGTGGGTGATTAATACTTCTCAGAATGACTTGTAAGTGCACTTTTATTCTTTTCGTTTATTTTTAGTGAGACAGGGGTAAGTTTTGTTTTATTTGTTTTGGATTGGACTGGTGGTTGGGTTTTTTTTTTCATTTTGGCTCTAAAAAAGGAGGGGTTTCTCTTACCAGCACAGCCCAGAGAAATAAAAATAGGAAGACAGGTTGTTCCCATATCCAAATCCTGCACCTGTTCTAAGCAGGGTAATTGCGAACAAGCTGTTCTCTTTTTCAAATGCCCGTTATCCACTGAGCTGGTCGGAGAGTCATGCATTCCTGTGAAAGTGGCATTTTACAATGATTCTGAAAAGAAGCGCCAACATTTTGATGAATAAAGATATTGACCGGGGAAAGTAATTGTATGACCATAAGCATTCAGATAAGAACTGGAGCAATAGGATCTTATAACATGGCGAATTGTAAAGGGACCATGAGGGATGGAAATGACAGGTACTTATGCAAATGGTTATAACTGTCCTGTGCCACTTTGCAGATCTGTCTTTTAGTCTCTCTTGATATCTAGGCCATGGGATTACTCAAAAACAGCTGGGAAGGAATGGATGCAATCATTTCATCACAGATTCTAAATGCTTGCTGTGGTAATTTTCCACCAAGTAGTACACTGCAAAATCAAGGCAGGTAGTATTTAATACCAGCTGCAGGACGAGCTATATAGAGAACTCTGGAAAGACCGCGATCTTTTTATTATAAGCATCCTGGGTCTGTCTTTTAAAACTCCTGAGATACAACCTGAAGTTGTTTGTCATTTTATGTTTATCACCTTTTCTTCATGTTTGGGGAATGGAGATGCATAGTGTTTAATGAAGTAGATGCTGGAGGAGTCATTAAGTGATACTGTCTTGATTACATCTGAACTACAGAGTGAGACTCATTCTCATTCCTACTGCAAAGCAATTACTTTTACTTTTCCTACTCTAAAGCACTTTGCCCCTGAAATTCTTGCCAAAATAAGGGAAGGCTGTGATTCTTCTTAGAGCTTTCCTCTTTAGGCTTTGTCCTGATGACAGTATGGGAGTTTTTTTTTTAAAAAAAGACGAAGACAATACATTCAAGGCTTCAGAAGATGCTACACTGACAGAAACTGCTATGTCCCATGGCTCCTCTAAGATCCTCTAACAAAGATCCTTTGCCTGCCCTTAGTGCCCCAACACAGAACCAGGCAACCACCAGATGCCGCTGGGTTTTCTGTTTCAAATACCTACAGTCTGGGGGCAAACACCAACGTGCATCCGCCACTTGTGCTACCGAGCATGTCGACCTGGTAAAGCTCACTCCAGACTACAGAAATAATGGCAGAATCTTTGGAAGATGGAAGAATCACTTTAGCTTTGAGCTGTACCCAGCAGTAGTAGTTAAAACTGGTGGAATTCTTGTTCTTAATTTTGGTAGATAAATGCATATTTTCTATATTTGGTTTAACGCACCATTTATCGGCTAGGTCAATCACAGCATAGGCAAGTAGTTTTATGAGAAAAAGCATTTTAGTGAAACACCAGCTCTCAGGGTTAGTATGTCTCTAAGTTTGTTTTTCACGTCTTCTCCCAAAGGGGATGCTGTGTTTTCACTAACCCACCTCTTCGAGAAAAGCCTGGCAGGGGCACTCTTTAATCCCCAGGCTTCAGCCAGTGCCGTTCAGTTTTCCTGCTTGCACCTGGTGGTTTCCTACTGCTTATGTCATTATTTCCACCGTGGAAATTGTATTATGGTTTACATAAATAGTTTTACAAGAAATCAGGGAAATGCTATTAAGATAACTCAAAAGCCTGACTTATTAATGCAGCATGTTACGGAAATATTTTCTGACCTTTTGTTGTCTCCGTAGTTGTACATGCTTGCTAGAAAAATTATGGCTTAAAGGCTTTTTATCCTCATTGATTAACAATAAAACTGTGCAACTTGATAAGCTTTAGGAAAGAAGCTGTGATTTTTTTTCTGGTTATGCTGCTTACAGGAAAGATTGTAAATTTATTCAGGTAAAAATATGGAAATATTTGAGGTTGATTTTTTTCCTAAGGTACAATATCTATTAATTTAAGTGATTCTTTTCCCCAAATCGATATCCCCGCTACTATTTAAAAGGAAACAGCACTCTTAAATTATAAGCACTTGCATTTCTGTCTCAAGGGATCAAAAATATTTCTATATGAATTAAATTGAATGTAAATTAGTTTCATGTTGTTATTTCTATTGTAATGGGAACTTAGGTTATATCTTCTTGTTACATTCCGGTGTAACACAGCCATTATCAAGGTAGTTTTGTATTTTTTTATTTTCAAGATGAAACATCGATGTCAGGTTCTGTATTCTGTTCAAAAAATGAGCACAAGTCCTCGTAACTGCTGGGTGAGGTTACACACTATGGATTGCAAAATTCAAAGCTACGTCCTGCTGGTACTTGAAAGATTTTTCATGGTTGTAGTGAATCAGTTCATCATCAGTCAGTAAATTTTGTTTGGAGAGGGAGTATATATTTAGAAATCAGCCTGGAAAAGGAGAGAGAAAAACGCTTCAGCGTACTTGATTTATATTTGCTTTATGTATTTGCTAGATATAATTTTTTCAGCATTTCCCTGGGAAATATCTTGTTTTGCAGTGGCGAGTGGGATTTGGCATAGAGAGATGCTGAAGGGTTGAAATGACTCCTTTGACAGCCTCAACCTGTCATCCCGCTCACGTCCAGTCTCTGCAGATTTTTGATTTAGCCTTTTTTTTGGTTGCTATTGCAAAATTTTGGTGTGATCGCTTAATTACACTATTTGCAAAATCTGTAATACCTGCTCTTGTAAAACCAGTCTGACCGCAAGTTACACATTTTTTTAGGGGCCTTTTCAACAGAGATTAAATAGAGACAATCACAGACCAGAAAGTTTAGGCTTTTAATCTAAAACCTCCCTTCAGTTGCATACGTTGACTTCACTGATGGTAGTAATTAAAAGCTCATGGTAAAATGAGGTCTTTAACCTCATTAGGTTCTATAACACTGGTGTACATTTTTTTGTGTATGTAGTATAATGGCTTTTTCTCTTTGTAGCTGTGCTAGTAAGATATTACTCAATCACAAATTACTTTCAGAAATATATATTACTTAAGGATTGTTTTTGGCAACAGTACAATTAAATGGTTTGTGAAAAAGGTACTTTAAATAATGAGAATACTTTCAATTGTATTATGCTTTGAGCAGCCATTTTCTGATTCATTAGAGTTAGATTGTAAAATCTATAATAATATTATATATAGTATTATATATGAAACACCATCTTCAAAAGTTGATATTTTTTCAAAGTACTTTAATAGAAGAGCCTATTTAGAAGATTAGATCCTTAAATCTCCATCTGCCTGTTCACTGTTGTTATGTGCGAGTTAGCAGTTAGTTATGGGGAAACTATATGATGTTGAAAGCTTCTCATTGTGTGGCTCTCTGTGATGTTTCCTCCTGAATGCCTCTATCTTCTTGTCATACTCAAAAGTTACAGCTTCTCTCTTGCCAATGATACATGGCCTAAAAACCCGTTTAACTGCCTTTGGCTTATGACCATTTTGAAAAGCAGTGGCAGGCTAAAAATATTTTATTGTTGAAGAACAGCAGCTTACTCTATTTTAAAACTTCATAGATTATTGTCCAAGAGTTGCATTGGTTAACATCAAGAGAGTTGATTGGAGATGTCCCTGATGCTAGTTGTACTACAAATTCACCTTATTGTAGTAATTTTTCTAATATATCATTAAATCTTTTTTGTTAGTGTACATTAACTTTGCAAATGCCTTAACAGAATGTTGTCACTCCATTTCAAAACGTCTAATCTAATGATTTGGAAAAACTCATGAATTTTATCAAATTATTAAAACCAAGTTCTTCTTAGTCAGAGATAAGTCCTTTTTATGCCAGTCTCCCAAGATCTTCAGCTAGCTGGAAGTCCCCTTCTTTCTCACTGTGGGTACCAGTAAGCTTTGTATGCTCAATACTAGATTCATCCATTTGATATTTTCTTTGCAAAAACGTGCAAAGTATTTAAAATGGAGCTCTATTTTTAGAAACTGAACAATATTCTTGTCTGCAGAGAAGAACCCTCTGAATAATGAGGACTTGGTACATTTCTTTTAGAGGCTTTGGTACAGAAAACATTCATCACATTGCCCAGCTTCAGTCATTTTAAGTCAATGCTTTGGAACAGGGTTTCATGGTTCCCTGAGGGTGACTACTGTTTTCTCACTGCCACTTGTTGGTATGAGCTGCTAGTTCTTCTGTTACAATTGGACTCTAAGTGTCACGTGAAAAAGGCTTATGTTTCGAATAAGTTCATATTTTCTAGACTGTCCTATTAACATTAAAATAATTCTTACTTAAGGGAAAATAATAGCTTGTGTCTGAGTTTACATGCAGGACGTAAAAGTTTTGTATTGCTGTGAAAATCAGGGATCCATCCTTGTCACGTCAGCATGGCCAGGACTGTCCAGAAAGGATTGAACCACGCAATTGTCATATCCTAGGGAACACCAAAGGGGCTTGTGAAGCCATCAGGCAAACCTGGAAGACCAACAGTTTTTAAGGCTAGTCAGGAAGTTGCTGTGGTAGTTAGTATTTAATGAGGTGGGAGTGAATCAGAAGGAGGTGAAGAAAGCAAGATGAGCAGGCAGGTTTGCAAGGGGTTGGGAAACGAGCAATGGAAGATGGAAAGGAGGTAGATGCCAGGAGCTCCTGCTTACACCATTTTTACCCCCTGCTTGTGGAAGACAGGAGTACTGAATGTTAGTAATAAAAATACAGGTGTCAAAAATGTGTTGTTGGTTACAGTAATCGGGCTTCTCCTGCATGGCAACTCCCAGGAAAGCTGCACAGAGTTCAGTCTGAGGGGGACCGGCCGCCAGCACCGTGCTGCAACTGTCCTCAATAATTTCCTTCTGCTTGCCGTAATTGAAGATCATCCATTATTTGCCATTAAAGCAGTATCAACACCAAAGAGGAAATTTGTGTAGTAATAAAAGGGTATGATTACTCTTACAGCCAGCAGGAGTGAAGGGCTGAGAGCAGCCTGGGCTGCCCAGCAGCCGTTTACCACTAGGCCCAAGCTGTGGGGTGGGGAAGGCTAACGCCTGTCAGGTGACGGAGCTGATTCCATGAAGACCAGCTGTGGCCTAGGGTTTACACTGAGGAGACAGAATGGCTACTTTTCCTCTCTGGTGAGGCTAACAATCTCTAAAAGGAGCAAGCTCAGCTGGGCCCAGGCCAGTTAGGAGGATGGGACCCTGTGGGTAGCAGCCATGTTGGGTAAGTGCGGAGGGGGCTCCTCAACTGGCTGGGGGCTCCTGTGAGACTTCCCCTGTGAGATTGCTTGGAGGCTGTGCAGGGGAAATCCTCTTATGTTTCCTGGAAAGGAGTACCAGGAGAAAAATTCTCTTTTACAGGTAGAAATGAACACGTGAAAAAAAATAATTAAAAGTATAGTTAGAGATGATGTTGTGGGTGGTGTATGTGTACGCTGTAAGAATGTTGTCAGTTTCTGTTTTTAAAACATCCTAATTTCTCACTCATTTATAATTCAGAAAACAAAAATGAAATAATGTGTAGGTGAAAAATTATTAATATGCCTTTGGAAGCTTATAAAACATTGCAGGAGGTGCCTTCCTGTGCCTGAGTTCTCCCCATAGAACAAGGTGGCTGAGTTGCCCCCATCCCTTTGCCCTTTTGTCCAGCAGAAAGGGGAAAGATAAAAGAACATCCTTGCTGCGTACTTGCAAGATTACCAAACCCAGGATCGCAGATCAAATAGGAGAGACTACAAGTAACCTCTCATTTTTGCTGCAGTCACTCCCTATGTGTTCAGTGGAGTGGCTCTGCTGGCTGCAAGTCCCAGGGAGGCAGGGAGAGGCTTCTCTATAGTGTTGTTTTCCAACGAAGGGAAAGTGTGAGCCAAACTCTGTGTTTTTTACTCCAGCTGGTATTTAGTTGGAGCTTAGTAGAAGAAGCTTGTGTAGATCATGAAGCACTTGTATAACATAACTTAGTAAGCAGGCTGAAGGAGAGTCTTCTGAGAAGACCTTCCCCGGTTTCTGTTTGCAGTCTTACCACAGCAATCTAATTGTGAGGCAGTAAAGGCATGGGTAATTGTGGCAGGGAAACATTTATGCATGCAAGCTAGAGACAGAGAAAATATTGTTTTCTGTGACAGAAAGTTAGGATTGTATGAAGCAATTGACGTACTACTATAGTCGTTCTGTTACATGTTTATGTGTTGTTTGGTCTCAAAATGTACCATGAACACAGGCGACGCATTGCTACTACTGACAAACCTGAATGGCATCTGGCTAGAGTTAATAGGAGTTAAACATGTAAGCACAGAGATTGTAGGTTTGGGTGTGCTAGTAGTTACAGAAGCATTCATTTAACATTTGTTATAAGCTACTGTTGGCTTTTTATGAGTGATAGGGGAGCAGTTTACAGTTGAACTGCTGTATAGAGAAAAAGAGTTGTATAGTTTCGGATGGAATACTTGGAGCCCCAGGCAGTTTTGTAAATGTTTTCGATTACAAATAAGTTTAATAGTGTACATTAAAAAGGATGTGTATTTAAACCTTTATGGTCCATACAACGCTAGGTGGAATTACAGTAAATTGCTACGTTTCATTTCTGTAATTATCTTATAAACTGCTAGTTGATATTGTCCTGAAGTTTATATTCAGCACATTTTAACACCAGTCATATTTTGGACAGCCTGTATAAGCTCATTTGATTGTCTCATAAGGGTATAAAATTTCATATATATATTTTAAAAAAAAGAGATACCTATTAAAAAAGCATAAGAGTTACACACCTTTGGATGACTGTGTGTACTATTGAGAGGGAAAGGATCATGATTGCCTCCCATGCTGTGATTATAAGTATGCACAGAGCAATTTTCCTATTGCTAATAGTTCTAGAAATATATGATTATGAAACATGGTCTTTTCCTTTTATTTTATTTTTTTCCATTTCTGTAGGAACTTGGAAGTAACAGCCCTCCGCAGAGGAACTGGAAGGGAATTGCTATTGCGCTGCTGGTGATTCTAGTTGTTTGTTCACTCATCACTATGTCTGTCATTCTTTTAACCCCAGGTAACCTACTTCTTTATTTTATCTTTCTGAAGGTGTATGATTCATAATGCAGTCATTAAAATGACATATAAATGTTAAAGTATCTTTTGTCCTTAAGCATTTTTAACTTCTGGCAACAATAAATTTGGTGCCTGTAGGGACTCAAGAGTTACCAGAAGCCTTGTGGAGCAGAGCCATTTGGCTTTGGCAGTAGGTCCTTAGGATTGCGTCAGCCTTGAGATGGTTACAAGCAATTCTCATTAGCCTCAGCAGGTGTGAGTTCACTTTAAGGTTTTGTCACTTGTATAATTTCAGATTCACAGATGAGCTAAGAGAAAGCTGTATGTCATGGAAGACTAATACTGAGAATGAAACTTCTCACTGAATGAGAAGGATGCATCTTTCATGTATACGTGCACAAACTTCTTCCCTTTTCTTCCTCTCAAAAACAAAGAGAGGGGAAATTACTTAATGCTTCAGTTACAAAAAAAATAAAAAAACAAGGGGGGGAGGAGAGGAAGTAGTAGACAGAAAAAGTAATTGAACATATAAAATAATTATGCTTTTTTGTTGTTGTTGTTCTAATTTGATCTGAGTTAATTTGCTAAAGATTTTCTTTTTACTGCTGGGACAGCAACCATTTAACTATATCTAGGAACCTAAGAGAAAAAAACTGTGCAAGTTTTAAAAAAAAAAAATCTTTGAATTCTTTTTATGAGAATTAAAGTTGTAATATAAAATACCTGATTGGTATTGGATGTAAATGTAAAATACGTGATTGGGTGGCATGCCTAGATAGTAAATATTGGTCTGCACATCTGCCATACAAGTGGCCAGTTGGTGTAAACCAAAAGGTTAATGAAGTGCTTTTTAGTTAAATAATGGTTCCAGACAATTTTGCCACTGGATGAAATCATCAAGGGAAGCTGGTTCGGTCTGTGCATGAGCAGGTACAGTAGCAGACTGCTGCGGCTTGAAAGGAAGGTGATGAGACTGGATGGAAAAGGGTCAAAAAAGCTTTGCTTGTCAGAGGGAACAAGGCAGAGTATATAGGAATGCTATGGACTATTTTCCTTTCTGTTTTGTATAAATGTCTACTACATATTCATGGTGCTATCCAAGGACTGATAAAGAAATTACTGTTTGCTTATTTAACTTAGAAAATTTTGAGAAAAATAAAAGCAAATTTGTGCTACTGTCGTCTCAGTGTATAGCAGTTTCTTCAGGGAACAATGAAAAACAGACATTGAGGGCAAATGGTGGTGTATCTTGGTACACTTTAAGACTGTTTTTCCTTTCAAGGAGAGGTAACTTTTTTAAAGGCTTGTAAAATCTCAAAAGTGTTATGCTGGAATTCACAATAATAAACATCAGTTTTGGCTCTTATATCTATATAGAATTATTAATGAGGTAAAAACGTAAATTCAAGTCTTTGAAAGCAGTCATGGAAAAAAGAATAAACAACCTAGGGAAATGGTAATTTTTAAAAAAAATATGTTAAAAAAAGCTCAGTGAATTATAACATCTCTGAGGCTGTTTCAAAATCCAGAGAGCTTGCTTGAAAAGTGGATGTAAGCTGGGACCTACATTTCAGTTCAAGTCATGCAAGTGAAAACTAGTTCTGTCAGCTCAGATGCTCTAAGATATCCCATAGAGAATGTAGAGCTTGATATAAATAAAATCCTTTTTTCCCAAAATGATATAGGTTTGGAAAACTGGGGTTTCTTGCAGGTTGGAAATGTTTACCAAAGAAAGCTTTGAAGGTATGTTGTAGGAGAGCTACTTTCCTTATTTTGTTCCTAATCAGTGCTGTTCTCCCTTCACTGTCATGATTAATTAATATGTTTTTAGAAGAAAATATTCTGATACTTTGCTGGTTTGCTGGCAGGTACTAAGCACTGAAGTTATCTGGTTTTGAATATATGTAAAATCACTTTGGGCTATCTAGCAGTTGATGGGAGGAGAAATTTGGAGACTCTCTTACAGGTCTGGCTATTGTGAGGTGCTCAGTTCTAAGGTGCTACCAATCTGTTACTATAAATACTTGGTTTTGAAAATTCTTCTCATAAAATATAATAGATCTGAATTAAGATATTCAGTGCAGTAGTGAGAATTTTGTCCTGTATTACCTTGGGATAGTTCAGAATGAATTGCTTTTCATTTCTAATACTTTTTGAGCATCAGAAACTTTTTTCCCTATTTTATCCTGCCTGTACCAATGGGTGCTTTTTAGATTTCATGTGAATTCCCCTGAACACTCCTCATCATTCTACTTGTTTTTATGGAGATGAAAACAATTTTGCATGGTGGTTGCTCAGAAGCCTGATTATTTTGTTGAAAGTTTTGTAGAGGCAAAACTGTATTTGCTATATGCCAAACCAAACAAAATGATCTCTTTTGCCTACAATTATTTATAAATTTAGTTGTCCACAATACAAGAAACTGTTAGGTCCATGTACGCTTATCAGGTGTAACTTGACTTCACTCAAACTTTGAGCAACAGCTTTCCTGCCCTTTTTAATAGAGGGATCAATTCTTCCATATGAAATAACAAGCTTTTAAAAGAAAATCTTCTGTAAATTATATGCAAAAGGATTCAAAGAGGCTTAGCTTCTGCTAAAGATAGAGGTGGTATTAAAACTAAATGGACATTCTTTTTTTTTTTTTAGTGTTTTTTATTACATGAACTATAACTTGAATATACAACACTATCCAGAAACTGTGTTGAAATAAGGGATTTAGTTTCACCTTCTAATATCTTAGCTTCCGTTAAAATATGAAATATCTGTTTTGCAATTATGGTTGTGGTTTTTGGTAAATTCTACCAACAATCCTGGTAATATTTTGATCCCCTTTATATTGCTTTTCATCTGTGCTAATACTCAGAAACTTTATAAATGTATGAGTGTTCTCAAGAAAGAGATGGAAAAATGGAAGACCAGACCATTCAGTATTGTAAGAAGATTCGTGGTAGAGTCTGAATGGACTCCCAGTCCGGTAACCTCTCGTGGGGGCTCAACAGCTCCCTGTGAACTTCTGTGGACTAAGGAGTATGTTTAAAAAAAAAACCATCACGGCCACCAAGTACAAATTGCTACACTGCTCTGTAGCTGGGAGTAAAAGGCTTGCAGGCAAGTATCCCTGCTAATTTTCTTCACAATTAGATAAGTGCAATGATAAAGAAAGTGCATGGAGATATTAAAGAATGAGGTTACCCTTGTTAAACTAAGGGACTGGAGTGTGGAAAATCTTGTGAGTTTCAGACTAGGAGCCTCTGGGGCAATTTAATTGTGAATCCAGTGATTTCTATGTGTAATATTTGGAGATGATTACTGGAGAAGTATTTATGACAGAATAATAGAAGAAAATACTTTGGGAATAATCTTATAAATAGAACTTGCTTTATGTGAATGTATGGCCAATGCAGAGACAGAAATAGCTGTTTATGAGATGCTATTGTTTGGTTTGTATATCAGTATAAACATAACACAGGTATCTTGTTCTGGTTTCATTCTATTTCATGTTTTTGAAGTTTCATCACATACCTGCACATACTAAATATTCATAGGTGGATTTTCTGGGATCAGGGCCTCGCTCCTTCCTTGAAATCAGCATGGTTGTTATGCTTTGCATCGTGGCAGTGTGCTCCACATTGTAGGAATTATCTGAAGACTGATATGATCGGCCACTGTTGATCTGTATTTCAAAACTGAAAAAAGCTCAATTGGAAGTACTTGCAACTGAAAGCTTTTATATGAAAAATCACCTAAGAACAGCCTAAGAGTTGTACAGACGTTGCCACCCTTGTACAGGTGTTTGCCACAACACTTCAAGCTGATTTTAATTTGGGGAATGACAGTAGTTCTACCTTCAGGTTAGCTTACAGTTTCTGAAGTTGTGGCAGACTTGAATACTTTATGTGGGAATCCTTTACAGAGATACTGATGATAGCATTTAAACCATGCATGCCATTATATGGTAATTACTATTAAGCAAGTTGCACGTAACTCTACTCATAGACTCAAAGAAAATTCAGAGTTTGCTTTACTATCTCTTGATGTAGAGGAAAAAAAAATAGCTTTGCAGAAAAAATCCTTTAGGGAACATTTAGGCCAGCCAAACTGACAGAAAATGCTTGTTTGAAATTGTTTTGAGTAAAATCAAGCTCTGGAAAGAGGATCTGTTTGGATTGTGTCCAGTAGATACTCTCTTTAGAACAGGGTTGGGACTGACCCCTCCATACCTTCTCTCATGCTACTTTTAAATGAATAGAAAGAAAACTAAAAATTACTTTTGCTGAAGTGGTGATTCATTACAAGAAGATTTGATATCTGACTACTTTCTGGCGAGTTGTTTTTCCTTTTTCAGGCAAACATAATATTAACTGTACTAATTGCCAGTTCTAAACATACCTGTTAGCTTACACACAGTTTACTAGTGGTGTTTTTCCACTTTTCAGACTGCATTTAACAGCCTTTATCCTAATTTCTAGTGTTATTTTTTTTTTCCACAGAAAATTCAGTAAGGAGTTTGCGTTAATAGGACACTATACTACATTATTATTAGTTTTATTTGCTAAGTTAGAAGGTAAATTTTATGAAGAGTTTAGACTACTTTTAATTACTAACATGCAAAAATAACATCCTATAAACTCATGAAAAGTAATGAGGCTATTAATTTCTACTTTTGCAGTCTTCTAGTTTACAACACAAACAGGTTTGTACTTTTGAATAAATACATACCAGTTACTGAACTTCTGTTAATTTGATATATCATTAAAAAGTAGCCATTTAGTTTTTAATGTTTAATTTTGGTTGTGTTGTCTGTAATTTGTGTTCAATTTCTATACCTAATATATGTAATTTCAGATCAAAATATAGAAATACCTGGGAAATAGTGTGAAGAGGTTTGAAATAGAATTCCTTAAAGGAATAATTCAATAATTTAAAACACAAATGGAAAAGAGATAGTAGGCTACTCAGTAATGTGGTAATAAAAAAAGAGGAAAAAGGCAGCTTTTAAAATAAAACAAGTATTTGGGGAAGTACATACAAATTTGTGCTTGTGCTCAAGAAAGATTAACCCAGTCTAATGTTTTGAAAGTTCACGATGTGTAATTCCTCTTGCCATATATAAGCTAAGCATTTTGGAAACTTAAATTACTATTTTAGAGTCTTTTGAAGTCAAAACTATATTTTTCTCAAAAATTATACAGTATGAGATATTGACAGAGTAGAAAGCTAGTGTCAAAGATTACAAACAAGCCTCTAGTATGGTAATGACTTATCATTAGGAAAAAAAAATTACTTTTCAAACCTCTAGTAAACTTGCCAGTTTTTTTAGCTTGGAAATGCTAACAGCAATTTAAAAAGTTACTTTAAAATCCAATTTATATAGAGATGACTTGGCAGGCATGTGAATTAGATAGAAGACAGAGAACAGAGCCAGTGTACCTTTCTTCTCTGATTGCCTTGCTGTACACAGCTGATATATTGTTTTAGTGTTTTTTATGAAAGCAGTTAATAAAAAATAATCTGTGAAAACTAAACTGTCTTCGGTAAGACAATTTTTGGCAGCATAACAGCTTGTGTGAGCTTGATTGATAGTTGGCAAAGGGGCAGGATATAAGGGGTCACAATAAATAGAAACAGATTCAAGAAAGGTTAGAAGGGGAATCCTTTTGAGATCAAAACCAACATCAGGACAAGGGTGCATGGAATAAAAATTGGTGATGGAAAACAGGTTGTTGAGGGTAGGTAGTCAGCAAGGTTGTGAGGAAAGGGGAAAATCGGCATATGAAGAGCCCAGTATTTGATGCTTTTAAGTTAGAAGTAGTGTTTTGAAGACAGGGAATGTATTTGTGGAGCTGAGTAGAGCATATATAACAACATCTGCTTACTTTGAAGATAAAAACTCAGTGTGTGGCAGGAGCAGGAGCTATCAAGGTCCCATGATGTGTAAACAGAGGGATTAGGTATAAATCAAGAGAGATAATGTTACTCTGCTGTAAAGCTCTGGTAAGACTGAGAGTTGAATATCGTGTCCCATTCTGGACTTGGAGACTTAAAAAAAACCCAAACAGGCTATTTTGGTCCCTGGAAGGTAGGAAGAGGGCAAAAAATCTTACTTAAGGATTAGAATGTTTGTCTTATGAGAGAGGATTTGAACAACTCTGCATGCTTAGGCTTACAGGACATCAAGTGCAAGAAGAGTTGATTATGGCGAGTCAGTGCTTACCAGGGCCCTGCTGAGACCTGGTCGGGAGGCGCGTCAAAACGCTGCAGCGCTGCGGAGTGAGCAGCTGTGGTGGCCTCGTGTCTATTGTAAATTTGTGATGTGCAATAAAAACAGAGTTTCTCTTCAATCCAACAAGAATGCACCTTTATTAATACTAATGGAAGTGACTGCAGCAGGCAGTGATGACATTTAAAGGGAAAAAAAATTCATATTGTTGTTGATTCCAGTCAGCTTTCAGCTAGGCCTCTAATTGAGAAATCTGGCTAAATAAAGACCAATAACGAAACTATGATTGACTTTATTCACTGTGAAGGGGCCACATTTTCATCTGAAATGTATTGCAGGATATGACCTTTACAGTGCACATTCCTGTGTGAAAAATGTGCTGGTAACATATTGGGATAACATAAAAGATAACAAGTTTGCTCCTTGTCTGCTGTGATTCTAGGTACTCTTTTTCCATGGGTCTGTCATTAGTGGCGCAGTTTAATATGAGCAATCTGTAAGGACAAAATCTGACTAACAGAAAGATTCGCTTGTAGAGAAAGTGGATGCCTGACACACTGGAAGGAAAAGCTCATAGAGCAGAGAAATACTGTGGTAATCTATGGCAAATCTACTCAATAATGATAAAATGATTAGAAGACCTGAGTGGGAATCTGTCAGCTTGATTGTGCAGGAAGTGCATAGGTGCGTATTTTCACTAGTGCATAGGCAATTTTGGCAGATGCTGTTCTCCTAAATAGCCTAAAGCAGTTAGGTGAAGTGCATAGCTGCTATTAGTGAATATTCGTTGGAAACTTGTGTTTTGACAGCAAAACTTTTGCTTTAATTGTACCTCTTATTTCACATGTTAGTGTGACAGTTCACTATTGAATCTTCGCTACTTATTGTTTATTTAACCTGCAGCACAAGAAAAGTAGAATTTAGAAGAGCTTCTTTTTTCTTTTCTGAAGCACGGAGATGATTTTAGGAGCTGGAAACTTATTTTTTTGTTGTTTTGAAAATCAATGTTGGCTAATGTTCACAAGCACAATATTCCTCGGTTCTATCATGTCTGGGAAAAACACATTAGCCAGATGTTATGTTGTGCTTATCACTGGAGAGCAAGCACAGACTCTAAAATGTGCATGTAGAATTATTTTTTTTTTTTTTTTACATTTTAATTTGTAGAATAAGTGAAATTTTTTCTAAATGTACTTATAGGAGTATATTCTTAGATTCTGTCTGTGTAAGGTGATCAATATAGCCTACATTCTTTGACTGTCAGGAAATTTTTGTATTGGTTTGTAATCAGACTTTTCTTTTGGTGTGGGACTGTGGGAAGAGGGAGCTTTCCCCCTGCAGTCACAGTATAATAAATAGCCAAGCACTACATTGTTCTGTTGTCCTGTCCATAAGATACCAATTCTTTGTTTTCTGAAGCTTTACTGAAGAAAAATGAAATGTTTTCTTGTAGTGAAAAAAAAATAAGAGCAAGGTATTGCTGTTCATTCTGACAGGACCTTTGAACTATGTATTCTGTTTCTGTACTACCGATATTTTGCAAACAACATTGAATATATTGTTTTTGATGACTATCTAAAATGATCCTGTTAAATTTATTTTAGATGAACTTGCAAATTCATCAGAAACCAGATTGTCCTTGGAAGATCTCTTCAGAAAAGAGTTCGTAGTTCATAATCCAGAAGCCAAATGGATTAATGGTAAGTGTATAAACTCTCACATAATTTGAAACTAGGTAATAATTTTAAATATTGAATGATACCGCTATCTAGGAACTGAGAATCAGTTAAAATATCAAACCCTCTTGAAATTGGCCAGCGTCCCAGTTTTCCTTGCAGTTCTGCGTCATGTCTGTTTCAATAATTTTGAAGTGGCTTTCTAATCTTAAAGTTCTGTCTAGTACAAACCCACTAAAATTTTCTGTTTATGCTACTGAATCAGCTGGAAGCAGTGATGTAGAATTTTTTTGTAAGAACTGGATTGTGTTTGTGGATTCACAAAAAGACCAATCCAGAACATTAAATCATTCTATTAATATCTGAACTTTGGGATTTGAGAACTGATTATGACTTTTCACGTCTGGAATAGATTCTTAAATATTTCAATATACTTGTACAGCTCGTAGTCATTTTCTGATGTCTACAAATTGTATTTAATGTTCTACTTTATTAGAAGATTTACAAATGGTATGCAAATTCCCAAAGAATTATGCAGTTTTAATGTGTAAAAGAAAACAAATTAAAACTTTTTTTTAGCCTGATTGAACTCCTTTTCTCTTGATCACTTGGGTTGTTCACATTCTTTTTGTTTGCAAGGAATGTACAAGTAACACAATAGTGACCACCTGTTTCGTGTCATTGTAGTTGAATCTTTGTATTACTCCAGGTGTTATAATCAAAGGAATAACAACAGGCTTTGTGCAAAATAGAGTATTGTTAAGGACTGCTCTGTGGAAGGTAAGAGTTTGAAAGTCTGGTGATTCTGTATGTAAATGCAGAATAACTTTGTATGGGAAATAGTGATTCAATTACATTGATCAATGTTGGTGTTCAGTAATAAATAGAACTAGTTTTCATTTGCAGGAAGCTATATGATTGAATTGAATTGTGGCTTTATGGTATACTCTAAAGAATGAAATGGGCATAACAAGGGTAAGTGCATTTCCCAAAAAAAAAGAAAAAAATGTTAAAAAGGGAGAGAAGTAAGGTTAGTCTTTTTTCCAGGACCAGCTCTAGTGTTATTTGTTGTACAGTAGTTTAGTTATAAGAGAGTGGAGGCTCCATTTATTTTCGTGCCACACCTTTCGCCCCAGCTACTCCGGTGACCATACAGTTTCTGAGAAGCTCTTAGTTTCTTCTTTGGACTGGTTTCTGTCTGAAGGCAGTGCCAAAACCTCTGGTACCGGGTAAAGCCAGAACCATGCTACTGCCAAGAGGAACAGTTTCTTCCAGTTGAGACTGTTTGACTAATTAAATCCTAAAATAATTTTTGATGGATTTGTTTTTATTTGTTAAATGCACAAAGCAGCTGCCTTTGGCCCCATCTTACTTGAAAAATACTTGTCCTTCTTGTCAAATAACGTTATTAAAGACCCCAGTATTGTGAATTAAAGTGGTTGCTAAAAGCAGGGAGGTACATGGAAGAAGATCCTTATGCTAGTTCTGTAGAATGTTCTTGCTACTCAAAAACTCCATGAGTTTATTCATCTGAGAATACTAGTAGTCATTAATAACATGTGCAAAATGTTCTATGCATGAAAATATTATTAATTTCAAAAACCCAGAACAATAAAACTAAAGGGTTATGGATTGAGTTATATTAAATTTTGTTGATATTATAAAACATGTAGTTTACTGTATTTTTAACTACATTTTACAGCCTGCGATAAGATAAAAGCTTCTTTTAAGAGTTTTGCAGATGTGACAAAAGAAATGTAGAATTTGGTGCTAAACACTTGCTTGGATTCAGGTTTCTTTTGTGCTGTTCAAAGTCCATCTTAAGAAACTTATACAACAGAAGATAATTTTACTAGTGTGATGAAAAATAGAGGTGGTAAGCAATGTGGTCTAAAAGCTATGAGATTGTACAGTTATTAATTTTTCCATCTATTGAAAATAATATTAGAAGTACTATTTAATAAAGACCTAGTGTTTTATTAGCAGTACTGTTGTACTAATATCCAATCTTCCTGCAGTAATGTTTCTCTCAGCCAATATGAGGACTCTTAAGCTTGCAGTTAGCTGTTTTCCTGTATTTGCCAAAGAAGCAATGAAGTGCAAAAAAAGGAGAAGAATGGGCTTTTTTCTTATTAGTGTATGTGTGTATGGGAATTGAGGAAAAAGCTGGGATAATTAAGTTTTTTAGTAATTGTTTAGTATTTCTGATAAAGAGAGAAAAATCATGGGCAGACTATTTTTTTTCCATTTTCTTTGAAAATTCCCAGTATGGTCAATGAAATCAATATCTTAGATAAATAACAAAATGAGGAGTCATTCTACAAAGCAGCATTTTGCTTCCTGCTTCTATTTTTATTTTTTAAGACATAGGACAAGATGTTTTCTTTCCCGGCATAGTAACATTGCAGTGGTGGCATTATATGCGTAGAGAATGAAATATATAACTTAATATTCTGCATGCATTACTGTGGAGCTGGAGGGGAGCATTTGGCACTTTCTTTGGATATTGGCCATATAAGTGCTTCTGGACCCTGCACAGGAAGATTTTTAGTGAAAAATAAGTAGCTACTTACTACCACTTTTTGCTTCTATTGGGATAGAATAATTTGTATCCATCTGAAAGTTTTATCATCTTGACTGCCTGGAAGGGGTGGGAATAGGGATGTGATTCCCGCTGTAAGCGGTTTCTGCAGGGTCTACAGCATATTTTGTAGAAAAAGTCTGATTTAAGGATTTTGAGTGTGTCACGGATAAAAATATCTGACATGGTTATGATTTAACAGCTATTCAAAATTTATTAATGATACAAAGCAGGTTGAGGGGTTGAATTTTAGCACACACCCATACAGGTCTCTGATTGGGAATTTCTTAATAGCAGCCAATGCTAACAAGCCAATGCTAAAAGGTGCCGCTTTTAGGTCCTACATGTTAACGGATGGACAGAAGACCATCAACATCCATGAAGCTAATGTGTATCTCACAACATACAGGTGGAGAGGTGGATGGGAGAGAGAGAGAGGCTAACCTATATTTAAAATTTCCCTTTCTCGGATTTAGGGTAAATACTCATGATGCAACGGCATTCCTCGAGGAGCGATAATTGAGGCTTGAGAAGGGTCTTTTCCCGCTCTGGTCTTGAGGTGTCAGCCTGCGAGGTATCTCAAGTCAGGGGAGTTACTGGTCACAGCCTGCTGCAATCCAGAAGAGCTCAAAGGGTCCTTACTAGAATAGCTACTTATAGGATCCAAGACAATTGACTTTCGTCAGATATTTTTCTGCTCTCGCCCAACTCGGGTGATAGTTACGCAACCCCAGAGCTTGCTAGATCTTGGGGTTCTGGTATCCCCCTCTCTGTGGCCGTAATCCATGTGGTGTCAGGAGTGATCGATTATAGTTATTATCATCAAACGGTAGAAGCCATGGGGACTAGGCACAGTATATGTTCTGTTGCTCTTTACCTTTTCTTTCTTTCATGTTAGACTATTATTTTACGTTCTGGTCCATTGCATTGTACTGTGGCCCAGGTTGGGAGGGAGATCACACCAAGTACCGAGTGACCTGAAGAGAGGGAGGGGTTGTACCAAACCAGAGTACTAGATGAATCACTGTGTTCTTAGGTAAGGTCTAGTATTTAACTACTGCCATGTAATGAAACTTGCCATACTAATGTTTGAATGTTTCTAGCATTACCTTCCGAAACTCAATGTTATTTCTTCCTTGTTTGCCAGTTCCTCCACTACAAAAATCAACCCCATGTAGTTGTTTCTTGTCTACTCTTTAATAAGACAAGCTCTTATGTGCAGAAGTTTTTACACTCCATTTCCTTTTCTGCTTGAAACTGAGTCCACAATTTTATGTGCTTGCCACCAAAGTTAATAATTATGCAAATGTTTAAAGCTGCAGAGGAAATGTTGTTCTTTATCTGAGATAATCAGCTGTTGCCAAAGAGAATAAAAGTAAAATTTTGAGCTAGTTTTAAAAGTGACAAAATATGTTCTCACTTAATGTCATTTGAAGATAATACCTGTGCAGGTGTCTTTCAGGTTTATTCCTTCCTTTTTTTTTTCTTATTTTTTTGTGTTTTACTTCAAAGGCAAATTTTTTTAAGCCTGACTTGGATTTTTTGTCTTTTTTTGGGTTAGAATTTACAAAGGATAGAGAAAGGGAAAAAAGGATAATGGCTAGTATTTTTTTTTAAATAATAACTTAGTAGTTTACTAAACTTTTTCGATTAGAAATCTGATCACTTCAACTGTATTTAAAAGGACATGGTGGAGAGCATACACAACCATCAATCAGTTAATTATCTGCAGGAGCATTTTGATTTCAGAAGGCCTTCCAGTTGTTTGGCATAGTTTCGAAGATGTTAAATAAGAGTACGTCTTCCCTTCACATTATTGATCTTCAGGATTTCTAATAGGAAGTGAGAATTTAAAATGCTGCCAGTGAATAATAAAAGTACTTAAATCTGACAGCACATTGGTACTGATAAGGGCTTTGCATTAGATGGCAAAACAGCTTGGTTTACTTTAGTCTAAGTACAAAACTGCGATGTAGTTTAAAATATCCAGAGTAATTCAATTTAAGAAAGCGCTACAGTTAAATTTTCTCTATGCCAAAAAACTTGTTAAAAGACTTAATGCATCTATCGTATTGCTTCTGTCTTGGACTCTAACCATTTTGCGACAGGGACCAGTCTCTGCTTCAGGGTGGGCATAGCGTCTCATTCCTGACCACAGTTTGCTTTAGGAACGTGCCTCCTGGGTGCTAGCGCAATACATTTAAGGGAAGGTCATGATACGTGGCGTATTAGGGTATTGTTTTAAAATAGCTTTATCAGTGACAAAAACAACTGTATCATCACTCTATGAGCTGTTCACAAACCAAAACAAATCATTGCTTATCTGCCAATATCAGCAGTCTGCAGCTGGATCTCTGAACCATACTGAAGCATTATTTTAGGATGTTTTCTTCATTTCTGTTAACTTAGAAATATGTATGCTGGCCTGTGAGAAATACTGAGGGCTCAAAATGTTTGTAGTCTAATCACTAGATCTTGTTGTACTTGCATCTCTTATTATCATGGACTCTGGCTGTTAATACAGTGAAATTCAGAATCTTTACCTTTATTCCTTCTGTGAATATGTGAGTTTGCATTTTTGCTGTTTAGATAATCTTTGCCAACCTTTCCTGTATGTGATAGAGTGCATTGAGTCCTTGCTCATATTCCATCGGATAGGTATGTAGTCAGCAGAGTCTTGATCTTTTTCATATATCTGAATGAAAAGTGTTGGAGAAGGACCTGAAGTCTGAATGATTGCCTGCAGCAGGCTGTGCCATGGAATCCTGTCTCATGCTGAAGCTCAGCAAAACACCTGAGTATGTCAGAAATATTTTCACTCTGCCTTGAAAACAGCATGGAGGCAATAGATACCTGTTTTGGTGGGGGTTTTTTGTTTGTGGGTTTTTTTTTTTTTTTTTAACTCAAGCTCTTGTATATACTTGTTTTATTTTTGGTTTTGTATTGTTTCCAGATTTCCTGTATTACCTTCAGCTAGGGCATGGCTTTCATTTTCTGAGTAATATTTACTAGTTCTGAGGTGGGCAGTTTTATTAAGCTTCACACATCAATTTTATCATTATGGAGAAAAAAAGAATGGGTGATGCCTATCTTTTTGAAGCCTCAGTGAAATGAAGGGAGTGGTTTATGGAGGAAGTCCCTCCCCCACCCCACCTTTAACATTTTATTTTGAAAACATTTATTGTTTTTAGTAGAGTCTCTCTTAAAAAAAAAAAAAAGAAAAAAAAGAGGAAAAAAATGAGAAAAAGAAAAAAAAAGAAATATTAAACCACTTTTGCTTTACAGTTGAACAGTCACTTTGCTGCAATATTTTGTAGACTGTGTATTAAAGTTAGCATGGAAAGATATTACCTGGCTGAAGAAATATTATTGTTTTGCATCATGTTTGGTCTCTTTAAAGAGCAAATGAGACTGTGGCATCCCATAGATTTATTTGTGGTTTTGCCTAGCACCTTTCTCTTGCTCTTACACTGCCTTTATCACCTGGGGAGTGAAATGTGTAGACAGTGACCTTTGCTTGAGCTGGTGCTTTTCTCGAGTCTGTGTTGGCTCTTGTCTATCCTGAATAATTAAATAAAAATTGAGTCTGAGAAACCTGGCATGAAGATGGTTGAAATTGCTTTAGAAATTGTGGATGATAAAAATGGAAGTGCTTTGGGAAGCACAGCACACAGAGGAGATTCCACAGTACCACCTGTGCCAATTTTGTGCAGGAAACTATGGTTTAAAACATTTGGCACTTTTCAAGGATGCTTTTCATGTGCACAGGAGGCAAATATAAACTTTTTTTATCAGAGCTGAGCATGCTGTGATGTTTGCCAGTGGATATGGGTCAAGTGCAAGAAATCAGTCCATCACTGACAAATAGAAGAAGACACATTCTGCTCCCAAAAATTGTTGCTGAGTTGGAATCAATAAACGGACAAATATCTATTAGAATTACCTATCTATATATGTTGGTATTACTCTTTTAATTTATAGGGGATATTATTAAGAGTGAAGTCCTATATTATTTTTTTCCCCTCCCTTACATGAGAGTCTGAAGTGGCCAGGCTGGAATGCAGCCATGATGCACAAGTGCAATTTTGGTGTAGCAGGAGCTGTGTTTTGCATTCAGATGTTTAGGCTGTGACATGATGCCTCGTCAGGGACTCGGGCAGAAGTGAAGAGGTACGTATGGTGGTGCTCTTGCCAGCTCTGTGTATAGCTTTCATTATTTATCTGAATCTGTCTGTGCAGAGCCTGAAGCTGGAAGCCAGGCCGGGGAACTGTTTCATTGCCTGTGGTTCAGCGTGAAGGGTTTATTTCTGAAAGGCAAGACAGGGTGGTTGGACTGTGATTCTCCATGCAGGGAAAAGCAGCACGTAACATAAAAGATTTAAAAAAAATCCTAGATAGGGCTCCCATCTTTGGAGGCTTTTAGCTAAAAATCTTCTTTCACGAAAGTGTAGTGATGGTGTGAATTACACACCCAATTTTTGCCAAGTCTGAAGACCTGCTATTGGAAAATCTCCAGAAAATTTGAAAAGATACACAGAGTGTCTCCAGGCTGGCTAAAGTTTCTCTCAGAAAGTGCTAAAAAGGAAAATAAAAGTTTTGATTGATACCATGCCACTGATTTATTAAAATACTTTGTTAAACGGAAGAGTTTAAACAATATTGTAAAATGGATTGAATGATTCAATTCTCTCATTAGGGAGTTGAATGGAGGAGTTTGGTGCTGTATTTGTGCTGGTGCTGAAAACTTCCCTAGAAGTCAGCTGTAGATGGGTAATTGGTCATTTAGGCTAGGGTTGTGGGGTTAACAATGTTCCTTGTTGTGTCCCTTGATGCAGGAATTGCGGCTTCTCTAATGGTAGCCAATCTTGATTTAGGAAGAATTTTGATTTTCTGATTTGTTTTGGGGTTTTGTGTGGTTTGTTTTTTTTTTAAGGTTAGTAGTTTTGGTTTGATTTTTTTGAGTTTCTGGTATTACAAAATGAATTTATTCTTAAATATGCGTTTGAAGAATGCATGTAAAGCAGAAGATAAATAATGTGAGGTGCATAAAACAACAGAAGTGTTAATGTGAACAGGTAATAGAAACCGAAACAAATTATTTTATGCAGTATTGTAGGTAGGATTGCAAATAAGAAAGCATGAAATAATTTGGGTTGCAACTGTGCATGAGTGTAACACGCATACTTAATATAGAACAATAGAGTTTTTTCCTCAATTATTTTTTCCTCTAGACTGTATTCAGTCTAGTCCTTAAATAATTTACTTTGTGGCTATTTTAATGGATCTTCACCGCCCGATGACACTGTTAGGATCTGCTGCATGCACCATACTTCTTTCTCCTCTCCTGTTATTGATGTCTCTAAGGTGCCACATGACTTGCTTGTTTAGAGGTAGATCTGGGGTAATTTCTGCTCAGATCAACTATGTTAAGCCCCATTACTACATCAATAACAGTGCCAGTGTTAATGATTGTTAACAAGCATTAAATAGTGCTATGTATTCAGGGCCATTAACTTGTGTCACCATTGTATTTTGTAAATTACTTCTTAGCACACCTCTTTAGAAATCTCCCTTCACCAATATTCTTTGAACGCTAATACAAAATTGTATCAGTCGTGACCACCATGCTGGCTTGTAGCTCTCTTCTTTACTTGAGCATTACCATTGTCGAATGCAAAAGTAGTTTCCTGGGCATTTGTTTTCTGACTTTTAGTTTTTGGTTTTGGTTATTTTTTTTTTCCACTAGACGTGTTATACTTCCTCCGCAGAGTACCTGAAATTTATTTTCCTGAAGAGTTTTCACTTTTTGTAACAACTTCTAGTTCTATTCATTAAGATGTAGACTGATTCCACGCTCATTGAAATCTATGAAGTGGGACAAAATCCACAGGTTGGGATAGAAGTGAGGAAAAATAAAATCAAGCCTTCCAACTAGTGGAAGATCAAATTACCTTTTGCCACTTTCAGCCAAAAATACAGCTAATCATTACAATCCTTCTTAAAATTTATATCTCTATTGATTTGTGATTTATTTCACAACCCAAAGCATTAAGAATTTAACAAAGAGATCAATATCCTTACACTCTGCCTTTGTAAATATTTTGTAAGTATCTGTTGTCTAATGTATTGTATTTTGAAAGAGATTATTGGAATGGTTTACATTTTCCAAGCAATATTTTTAGATAGCAACCTAATGTTAAAGGGTTAAGTACAGTAATTCTGTCTGTGAAGCCTTAGGAAAGTGGACTAGACACTTAATAAATCTTAGTTCTCCCTGTTTGTTGAAGCAAAAGTCTCCTGAGTGTAGTGCACATATTAAGGTTACTATTCCAGTTGCCATAGTAATGTCCATGAAAGAGGGACACCTTTTCTCAGTAATACATTTTTGACTAAGAAGGCAGTCATTAATATGAGTGAGTACAAACTGGCTGTGCTACATCTTTGCTCTTCAGATGCTACACTCTAAGACAAATATTTTTACTACATGAACAAACTTGAAGAGTGGATTGAGAGTTTTGGAAAGATAACAAACGGTGGGTGCTATACAATGGATTTGTGAGTTTCCTCCAGAATGCCACACTTTTTTTCTGTTATACATAAAGACTTCAGAGACGTATGTGTTCATGTGTCAGCAGGTTTATATACATGTGAAGTGTATTCTTTTCATCCTGTGCCTCCTGGTTCTGTTTTCCCCGCTTATCATCACTGCTTCTGAGCAGAAGAGTACCTGTTGCCCAGCTGGAGCTATAGTCCTTTCGTCCTGGGTTGGATTTATAGTTATCTGTTAACTTTTCCTTTGGAAGCTGCTGTCCGTATGTACAGCTGGTTTTATGGTCCTTCTTACAAGCTCATTTAAGTCAGCTCTAATTTGCTCTTCAGCAATTCGGTTCTTTTCGAAGGAGTGCTGCATGGGAGGAGGATATACCTTCAGTCGTAGCTGCACGCAGCAGCGCTGTTGGCTGATTCTGCCTTGTTCCCATTTACCTAAACCAAATCCCTTTAGTTTTCTTCAGTTTTCTTAGTTATTTGTCGAAATAGTCCTTTAACAAGTGCTCAGTTGTGTTTTGTGGCAGATTAATAAGCTGTACGGTATTTAAAGTAGTTATCTTTAAACCCCCAAATTTTACATTTCTAATCCTTATGTTTTATTGTCTGTTTGTTTTTTCCTTGAACTGAGAGGCAGTAAAAGTGCTTTGTATAATGTTCTGTATTGCTCAAATGCTTATGTAATGGATCCACAGAAACTGCGTTTTTAAAGCATATATATATAACTGTATATATATATGTTTGTTACACCTTTAGTGCTTTTTTCTTTGCTGTCTGTAGTTGACTGTGTATTCTCTGATTTTTATTTTTCTTTCCTGTTGAAATGGCAGATTTCAGAGACACTGACTCGTATTTGCCATTCTTTCATCCATTTCCCTGGTCTGTTTTGCTTTCTGTACCATGCATTCTTTTTCTTAACTGTATGAACTGTTCCTCTACTGCTGCCGTGTCAAGGCAGTTCAGACACACAGCAATGCGTATGAGCCCAAGGGTATTCTTCATTTGAAAATGTTGTTGGTACTTGATGGGGCTTTGAAGTGGAAGGTGTCCCCTGCCCATTGCAGGGGGGTTGGAACTAGATGGTCTTTAAGTTCCCTTTCAACCCAAACCATTCTGTGATTCTGTGATTAATTTTACTTGTTATCTCTTTCAGTGTGATGCAAAAGGTCTTTTGGTTTTAGTGTGTTTGGGAAAGTGAATATATCTAAATGTATATATTTAGGGCATCTATTTAGGATTCTTTCAAGTGTTTATTCAGTTTAACTTTGTTAAATTCTCCCAAGAAGTGTTTGCATTGAGCGAGAGGAGATGGCACAAGTGTTACATGGTTTTGATCCAAACTGGATCCTTGGACCTATTCCTTTTAGGATTAGAGGGGAAAGGCACCGGAGGCAGAAACCTATGGATTAAAAGCATAAGACAAGTAATAAAAAATACATGGTCAGAAAAAGGGAAAACAACTAGGTAAAGAGAAAGCAGAGGCAGGAACAGAAGAGAGAAATGAAGGGATGATCCAATGAAGAGCACAAAGGCCTGTGTTAGCGCTTCATCACTGCCACAGGATGTATGTGTTTTCTATTAAGGACATCTCTTTACTCTGTAACTCCAGGCAGCTTCTGGCAGGACACATTTAGGCAGTGAGAATTTCCACTTAATCATAGTCTTTCTGACATTTGAGAGACAAGAGGCAGACCTAGTGATGAGTAGGAGACATGAAGCTGGTGCTAAAGGCACTCACGTGATGTGTCACTCATGTGGCGAGCCCCAAATCTAGACCAAAGCCATTCTAATGGCCTAACCCTGTTGATGCAGCGCCCGAGGAGCAACTGGTGAGGCAACGTGCTTGACACTTTGTCTGGCCAAAAATTGTGCTTTACAATTAGCTACGTCTGTATTTGGGGATGTCTGAAGTGCAGGGAGAACAAAAGTGCTATAAACTTTAAATTATTACTTTTTTTAAAGTCTCATTTAATTACATTTTTAATTTAGTTTTGCAGAACTCAGAGGTGGCCCCCATACTGTCTGTACAATACTGTAGAGCTGAGATGAACCAGGGGGAACTTGGTATTTGATTGTTTATCTGATCTGACAAAGTTTCTAGGCGATTTAAGTGAGATATTTGCCAAATAGTAATCATCATAGCAACTATGTATCGCTTTGCCAAATCCATAAACATAGACTGATTTTGATCCATTAATAGGGCTATACAAACCCATAGCCTCTCCAGTGAGATAATTAAATTCTGAGGACTTTGTTAAAATAAAATTACTGAAACGTGGGACCGGGAGAAACAATCAGGCTTTTGACAGAATTTAGATATTGGCAACCCATGCTGAGAGCGATTCAACTTGAAGCCAGTTTTTGTTGAGGTTTTCCATCATATTGTTCTCCTCAGGGGAAAAAGCTAGTCTTTAGTTTTGAGAGGGTTTTTTATCTGTAGCTGAGAACTTGATGAGTAAAGACCATCTTATTTTAAAAGTGCTTCAAAGGGAAATGTAGAGTGTGTGTTATGTACTTTCAGCCTACTTTAGGCATATGGCTGACAAAATTTCTGCATGTGGAATATTGATTTTTAAGTTCAGCCAAACCTACTTGGAAGCCTAAAGTTTGCTCCAGTTCTGTGAATTGCAATTTGAAAGTAAAAATTGAAAGTACTTGAAACTAAAACTTGAACATAAAAGCCCAGGAGTTTAGAGTCCTCAGTAAGTAATAGCAAAATAAACATCAAGCAGGTGAGTTAATCTATTTTATTGCAGGACAAGCACTATATGAGAATTAGTTGTAATAGCTTCAAAAGTAATAGTTATTGACCCCATCTTAGAGTATCATCTCTAGGATAAGGCGACAGCTTTGTTTCTTTTTCTTCTTAGGCCTGCAGTTACCTCCTGTCTGCCAAAATGGGTCTGTTAATTCTGTAATGATGATTCAGATATTTATATATTTGTTACCGAGATCTTGACTGAGCTCATCTGTAAAGGTCACTAAGCAGCTGTCAGACGATGATAAGTTTTCAGCTACTACTGACCTGAGTTAGATTCAGAGTCACAGTTATGGTTAGTTGAAGATATTTTTGTGACAAAACTTTGCTGACAATTCTTCTTCTTTTGTTAATCTTCACTTGCAAGTTTTGTATGAAGGGGTGCTTGTGTAGAAGCTTTGTGAACAAAGTTCAAATAGTTCACTTTGGCTTTCTCACATTTTGAATAATGTGATTTGTTTGTTTGTTTAAATGTTGAAATCTTCTCTTTAGTATAACCATTTCATGTTGGCGTTTCTCTGTTATTTTAATGTATTTTATATTACTTGTGCACACTATCAGTGTAAAAATACTTTGTTTTGGTATTATCACAGTGAACAGTTCAACATTAAAAAACAAGTATTTCAATATATTCTATTTGAAATTATAAGGAATCGTTTCTTAGGAAAAAAGTAGTATGAGATTTTCAATTTATTCTAATTTGGAGTAAAAATGCTTGCATTCTTCAGTAGTTTGTTTTCTGGTCATCTCTATGGGCAATTTAGAAAAGGAGGCTCTAAACCATATTATCAATGACAGCTCCAAATCACATTATCGATTACCCAAACTATGATGCTGTGTTCCATGCAAGGAAATCAACTGCAGAGTTAATACTATAACCTGCAGCATTTCCATTGGTTTCAGATGGATTCCAGATGTATAGAGATATGGAAATGGGTTCCTGTTATGAGATGTTTCAAAGGTGGATGGTAGTTCTTTGCTTTCTGCATAACTGCACCTGTAGTGAAATTTATGTAAATTATGAATTTTAATCTTTTTCCCGTTTTCATATCCAGCGTTGTACCTTGTCCTCCTAGAGGCAAGGACTCACTGTTCTAGCAAGTTAGTCCTTTCTTTTTTTAGCAATTTGAAATGATCATATAAAGTGTTACATAAATGTTCCTCTCTGTTTTAATACTCTGTTCTCTTTTACAGCTATTTCTTGAGTTCCTATTGTGGTAAATTGTTAGTTGAAAACAATTTGGCCCCAAAACTCTATTTTTGAAGACCTTGATTAGCCCATGCATGTTACTATAATGGAAACAACAATAATTTGACTTCATTATTTCAGTAGAAGTTATAAAGTTAAATTATATTTTAACTACATAGCTAATGTCTGAGGGCAAAGAGTATTGAAAAAGAGTGGAAAGTGAAGGTGCACAATTTCACAATTTTTTTACTTCAGGTATATAGCATATGGAGGTAGAGGCAGACAATATGTCTTTCTGGACTAAATGCTTTATGTCTCATTACCATCTTCAGAGTGATCTTTTATTAATTTTAACGAAACATTTCTTTAGTCTGGGATGTATCTATCCTGACTACTACCACTCACAGTCACTGATTGCCTCACCACGAGCTTAGAATATACTCTGAATTAACAGTATATTTTATTCTGTTCCTCATTGTGAAAACAAATAAGTCTGAGTGTTCAATAAATTGCACATGTTTATGTGACTACTTGGTTGGGTTTTTTGGATTAGGTAAGAATAAACTCCAAGGAAATAAAATTATATCTGAAGTATAGTTTGCTTTTTTCTAAGAGTAAGATTTCCAGAGATGACAGCAAGAAAACAATTTTATGAATAGCCTGACTCTTGGCTGGTTTGAGGGAGTTTCTGAACTCCATGTTGAAGACAGTAGGTTTGCTGAAAACCATGAAATTTCCTAATTCCCAACACTGTTAATGTGTTGGATGAAAGTTATTTTAGTTCTTAGTGAGGGTATTTGTAGAGATCATCGTCCATCTTTTACTCTCTTACACTCTTTTTTAATAAACATAGAAAGCTTCAGAGAAAAACTTCTCAAACAATTTTATTCAATATCTTGAACTGGGTATGTTGATATATCTGTAGATACTCAGTGAATACCTGTTCTTTTAGTACCTAGTATTCAACTTCATTACATTATCATAATGAAATATATTTTTAAATTATTATGGACATTCAAAAAAGGATATTTCAGTTTAAATGACGTTGGAATATATGGATATTAATTTTAATTAGAATTTCAAGAATGCAAAGAGTTTTCAAGAAATATCAGGAGTTTTTGGTATTTCTAGTAAATGTAATGCCTCTGCTGAATAGAAGTTAATAATGTTTTATTTGTGGAATAGAAAAAAAGAAATTTTTGCATATAACATGAAACTTGATTTTTTGGGAGTATAAGAGCATTACTGTGAGTCTGTCTACCAATTTAGACATAAGACTTTGCAAAATAACATTTGCTCTTTCTTAGGTGTAAAAGAGTTTAGGGAGTTCCTTGTCTGGGAGTTGCCAAACTACGTGTTAGTTGATGTTTAGACAAGTGTGAAGAGCTCAGGGCTCAGAAAAAACATTTGATCTTCTAGCAAGTAGGGGACCTGATACTGAGAAACTATAGACAGCCACTAACTTTGACAGTGCTACTAAGTGCATAGTGATGAGCACAGGGAAACTCTGGTTCGATATGGCAGGCAAAGATGGGTTGTTGCACACTTTTTTTTTTATATTTTGTTGTGTGGTTTTTTTTTTTTTTTTTAACCAGTGTTGAAGCTTGCACTGGAATGAGAACTGGGCTTTAATCCATTTTGGGCTGGTTAGTCTTAATGAGCAAATAGTTTCACAAAAGAGACAGGCATCTATAAGACTTCTTGTGCTTTCCTTGAGAGTTGATTGTGGCCTTCCTCTTCCCCACTCCTCAAGAAGGGATAAAGCTTACTGCTTTGTCAGAGCATTTACTGAGTAAATGAAAAAAGTAAATATGAACTTGTTTTTTATTTTAGAAGTGCCATCAGTTCACCATCTTTATTAAGACATGAGTAACTGCATATTCATAGAATAGTTTGGGTTGGAAGGGACCTTTAAAGGTCATCTAGTCCAAGCGCCCTGCAATAAGCAAGGACATCTTCAATTAGATGAAGTTGCTCAGAGCCCTGTCCAACCTGACCTTGAATGTTTCCAGGGATGGCGCATCTGCCACCTCTCTGGGCAACCTGTGCCAGTGTTTCACCACCCTAATTGTAAAAAAAAGTCTTCCCTCTCTTAGTTTAAAGTTACCCCTTTCCTATCACAACAGGCTCTGCTAAAAAGTCTGTCCCCAAATAGATAATCTAGATATACCAAAACAGTATGCTGGTGGATGAAATCATAACAATTCCTTGGGAGAGTATTAAATAAATGACCATAGACAGAAATAACGTGATTACATCTTTACCAGAACAGCAGTGAAAAGTTCTTTAAATAAGGGATTTTTTTGACAACCTTTAATTATAAGGGTAATTATTTTTATTGCATTTTGCGATGTATTTTTTTAACATAATAGCAAACTGATTTCCTGCATTCAGTCCTTCCAGTGGAGGAAAAATCTTTTCTAAGTGCATAATTTGAATTTAAATGAATGCAAACCTTTGTACTCGGCTTGCATAGCATGCGAGTGATAACTTAAAAATACAGCTTTGTGACACACTGATTACTTTTGTAAAGATAGAAGTATATTCTCCCTTTGATGAGTGTGTCTAACTTCCATTAGTGCTAATGGGAGTTATGCATTAATGCTTTGAAGAGTCTACACTCCAATTAATTATAACACTTTAAAGAAAATGTGAGATGTTACTGAAGGTAGAGATTCTTTGGTGTTGAAATGTTTTTTCTGAATTTCTAGCCTGTTTCCTCTCCTTCTGTGAATGCTTTGGTGTTGACTGACATATTTTCATGAATTCTTCTAAATACTAGCATCGAATTTAGTTGAAATTACATTGTGACACATCGATAGTTAAAGTCATCTTACATCTAGTTCTTAGATATCTAGCCTACCTCCTGTCGGTCTTTTTTCCCCTGTTTACCTTTAGCTGACAGCTGAATAACTGTTCCATTAAGTTATCAATTCCAAGGTTAACAACAGATCAAGTTTTATCTGACCGAGGTTGAGATAGGCAGGTGAGCTGTGTTTCTTGTGCCTTTCCTTAATTTTCCTGTTGTGAGCAGAAACCAATGAGCATCAGAAAACAGATAAATTGTTCTTGTATCCTGTGCTTCAAATCTGATAGCCAACAGGAAACAGCACTTGAGAAAAGGCTGAATGGCTTTGAGGACAACAAGGATGAGTTCTTACCAGTAGTCACTTATATTGAAGGTGATGCGGATGCAATAGGTTCATCTGGAAACTAAAAGCAGTAAAGAAATTTACTCTTTAAACAGAAAGGTAAATGCAAAAAATCAGCACAAAGTGAAAGAAAATGAATCGGTTTGACTAAAGAGACCTAATTATTTATTTTTCCCTAAAGTGGCTTATTAGTATTAGTCTCTGTTGACTTTCAGAGCCGCCCAGGCACCTGACAAATCCACTGTAAGACTGAAATCTCCCTGTGAACCACAGAGGTTATTTGGGGGTGTAGGAATAAAAATTGCATTCAAACTCTGATTAATGGATCTCAAGATTGATAAGGATGTAACAACACTTTTTGTATTTATTATTATTCTCCCACAATGTAAAATTTGTGGCTCACCTTTGCCACAAGCTGGAGTTGAGTCCTCAGAAGTATTGTTTGCTCTTAGTCTGAGGGACTGCGTTGGCAAATGCATCACTTAGAGTATCTGCCTGAAAGAGGGAGCAGATTTATGGTATCTGCAAAGTAGAAGACTTACTGTTGAGTCCAGAATATAGAAATAGTCAGAGGATGTACAAAGAGATGCAGACAAGAAAGTAGACTTCTGCTAGGGTGAGAGAAAGAGAGAAATACTTTGGATATGGATAAGCCATAGCAACTTCAAATCAAACCACACCAAACCCACTAGACTGTGCAACAGAGTGGAAGGGCAAAAAAGAGAAAAATTTCTCCTCAGGCTTGCATTTAATGGAGAATACACGTTACTATTTACCTTCTAGTTTTCATATTTGTTTGGATGCAGCTTCTATTTAGCAGAAGACCAGAATTAATGGATCCAGACTACCCAAAAGTTGTCAGAAATCAGTTTATTTGATAGCTAGAAGAGAAGGCAGTCACTGCCTCCACTGATGTGAAAGGAGCAAAAGGAAAGACGCGCTCCAGGAGCCTCTAATAGCAGCCTCGGTGAAACATCTAAGGTTAGATGGGACACATACTTCATGCTTTCCTGAGGTGAAATATGTGGAGCAAGGAAGTTACCAGTCACACAGGAGAAAGTGACTCTCCTGCGTAGAGTCCCTCTGCTTTTCATGACCTTTTTGAATACGGCAACTACAGGCAGTTGAATGAGAAGTTACCAAAGACTTGGCATTGAGGATTATGAAACTGCCAGACTGCAAAATCAGTTTTCGTTGCAAGGGCAAAATCCTCAATCCATTGAAATGCAAGGAGACACCAGAGTGATCTCCGTGACTGACCAAACCTCTGGCCAAAGCAGTCAGCAGGACTGAGGTTTTTCTTCATTACATATATACCACAATATTTTACATGTCCTACTTTACTGATTCTTACTTTACATTTAATGCTAAATTCTGAAATAATGCAAGAGTTTTCTAAAGAGAGTTTAGGCAGAAATTAGGATGCTTTGTTACTAAACTAATTCCATTTGTTTATTCTAACATTAAATGAGAACTACATTTGAATATTAAATGTTTTGTCTTTTTCTGACACATTGAACTCCATTTATGGATACTGTTTCTTTTTGTCTCTAGGTTCTTACTATCCAGTACACATATTTTCTACATTTAGAGAGATGTCTTTTATTTTTTTATTTGCATACTGAGTTCCACAAGAGAATTGTTTTCTCTTGCTGGATCAAGTGAGGCTATTACTTGACTAGAGAGTTGATGATGAAAATCCTGACATCCTTCACCACGGCAATGTGAATGTGCTGATATGATATTTTAGTTTGAAAACATGTAATTATGATAATGGCAAAAGAGCAACTCTCTATGGGGACTTAAATTTCCTTCCATAATGCAAACAAAAGACACTCTCAAAATGTAAGTTCCGTTGTTTCATCTATTATAATGGGCAATTAATCAAGACACAGTGAGAAAACTATGCTGATAATGGTAAAAGCTGGCACGTATCTTTCTAATTTGTATTGCAACAAATTGAGAGATGTAATCACAACAAAAGGAGGATGTTTAAATAAAATTAGAGCTGTGATATGAAATGACAAAGGGAAGAAACTGAGAGTTAAGAATGACATTTTGTCTTATTTTAAAGCAGTTGTGAAATGGAAAAAGACCATCTCAGTGGCACGAGTTCTTCTGAAACAGATGAGCTGTCAGCCCTAACTACAAATTTCTGGCTTGGTATTTGGTTATGATCTATCAATTGCATGAACGTGATATAGTTTGGTCTGTGATAGTCTTGCTTTTAGTGTGCTTCAACACAACTGGAGAACAGATTAAAATGCTTTTATTTTAAATGGGAACAAGCTGGTAAAGCTTATTTTTTAACCTGCATTGAGACTGATTTATTAATATACATATAATATATGAATTATTGTCATATATACCTGTCTTTGCCTACAGATACAGTGTTTGATTTAGCTTAAATCGTTATTGATTGCTACCTGTGGTTATGGGTATATTAGAACTGTAACATAAACAGAAATCACTTTTCTTTTCTTCAAAAATTGACTGTCATACCTGAGTTTGGAGATAAACCAGCCTTTTTTCCTGTGCATCTAAACTAAAACGTTCTCTTAAATGAAGAATGAAACATTAAATAAATCTCTACTGGGTTCTTCACTGAGTGCCATATGCTATTATAATCCCTAGTCTTTAAAGAGCACTTGGGTGTTAGGATGCATATTTTCATTAACAAAAAATTCTGTGAAACAGTTTACATGAACTCATGAGTCATTACCTAGTAGTAGGCTGCAGTTCCTCCCTTTGCATCAGTGCAAAAAGAGCTGCTTCCTTTGAGCAGGAGTCTCTTATTTCTGGAAATGATGGAAATAATGACCTCAGTGAAGATATGCATCATCTAGATGGCACATTTTCCTCCAAAGATACTAAGGTGCTTTATCAATGAGAAGCACAATCACTATCCCTGGTCTGATGTGAGGAAATGAAGGCATAGCACTAAAGAAATGAAAACAGCATTTGAAGAGAAGAAAATTATAAAATCTCTATTTCCAGAGTTGGTATGGTAAGAGATGATTGATTTGGGCTGTGTCTGTGTTAGTGAGTGGAGTGGGCCTGTAGGAGAGGATTTTCAGAGTGAATCAGCTGATGCCGAGACCAACTTCCACCCTATATGCTAGGAAGGGTGTTTTATTTCAGACCAGCTGCAGACTGGTCCCATAGATGGAAGAATAACTGCTGCTGAAATGCATCGGGTACCCTCCTGGAGAAGTTCCATTTCATTGTGCAGGACTCTGGTTTGTGTGCTCCAAGATTGCTCTGTGATCTGAATCAGAGCATGGTTAAAGGGGGAAAAATCAGATGATGAGACAAGTATCTGCCAGGAATGGTGTAGATATAGCTGTGTCTAAGCAGGGCAGGGGAAGTTGCAGGAGAAGGAGATAAGGGGAAGAAGGAATTTGAGGGAGGGAAATAAATTCTTTCTTGGTGTCTTCTCTAGTCTATTTTTTCTGATTTTAAAGTTCAGAGGCTTTTCCTAGCATCACAGGGGAAGGGTGTGTTGCTGGGAAGTTAAACTCAGCTTTCTTCACTCCCTTCCGTGTGTTCTCATTATTGCAGGACATTCCTCCCCATCAGGAATATTGATTAACCTATGAAATCTTTCGTGAACCTTTTTTTGGTGATTTCTCTCTATACCTCTTGCCATATCATGGTGATGACTACCTTCAAATCCCAAACCTTGAGAGAAACACATTCCAGTCTTGAAAAACTCTTCCACAAAACAATAGAGTGACTTTACCCAAAGCTCTTGGGTAGCAATTAAGGGTAAAGTTTAATTAAAAAAAAAAATTGTGGATGTAATTTACATAATATGTATATTAAATCCTAAAGGATATGCTTACACTGCTGGTCTGTTTTAATTGGACTAAATTGATTACCAAGAGTAATCCACAAATGTTTGTGGTATGTCTAGACTAACATTTACAGTTGTGTGCTTAACTCAGCTTAATGGCTATTTAATTAATTTGAATTAAAAAGAGAACTTGTGCTGAATGGTCTTTTCACATTTTATCTTATGACGGCTCAGAGGTGCCGAGGTGTTTAAGCTGAAGCCATGCAGTTAATCACATACTCACTCGGGGTGGATGGTTTTCATGAAGTGGAATGAAAAATCTCTGCTGCGTGACCTTCTCTGATAAAGCCCAAATATTCTGAATTACAGTATGTCGTGGTTTAACTCCAGCCAGCAGTTAGAACCATGCAGCTGCTTGCTCACCCCATCTTCCACCCACAAGAAGGGTAGAGAGAAGAGAAAGAAAAGGAGTGGAAAGGAAAAAACCCCAAACTTGTGGGGGATAAAGACAGCTTAATAGAACAATATCAGAAAAGGAAAATAACAATAGCAATAACAATAAAAATAATGACACAAGTCCTTCCCATCATCTGGTGAAATGGTAGCTTCCCGAGCAGTGATTGTGAGTCCCCACCTGCAGCAAACCCCCACTTATATACGGAACATGATCTCTTGGTATGGGATATTCCATTGGCCCTTCTGTTTAGGCTTCTTTTCACCTTCTGTGGGAAGCTCAAAAAAGTCCTTGAAAACCATATACATCGCCTGGCAACAACTAAAACAATATGTATTATTGACATTGCTTTCATACCAAATCTGAAACACAAATAGAAAGGAAATTAACTCTGTCCCAGCTGAAACCAGGACACAGTACATGCCACAAAGCATGTTTTTCTCGATGCTGTTTTTTTCAGGATCGGATGCAAAGGAGAGGGATAGTCAATGGCCTAATAGCACTTGTATCTCATTAGGTTTTGTTTTTTTAGGTACTCAACACTGTATGTACTTTTTTTTTTTTCATGTGCTCAACACTGCGTGAAACTGATTTTTATTTAATAAGGTTACTTTAATTTTTAAGTAGAAAGTTAGTTTCTTAAAGTACATAGTAATTGACAGACATTTTTAACCTGCTTTTCTTGAAAAGTGCTGGTTTTTATGGTGCTTTTACAAAGAATTTACTCTTACAATCATGTTTCTGTTGAATGAAGCTCTATAAAGATTAAATACACGTTGCCAGAAGGCAGCCACCTCTTACCCTTGCCTCGATATATCGTAATTTCTTTGTTGTGTGGCATTTTAAAATAAGCAGTCCCAAAAAGCTAAAAGCAAAAAATGTCAAGTCAGTATTAAAAAAATTATAATCATGGCATCTTTGAATAATAATAGCTTACAACATGATCTAGACCTGTAATTCTTTTTTTGGTATCAAAATATCTTTTCAATGACCAATGACCTTTTTTTTTACATATGCCTATCTTTCAGTGTCTGAATGCCAATATTTAGCACTTAATGCCAAAAAATCGTGATTGTGCTCTAACGAATGGCAAAAATGTCGGAAGAATTTGAATCAAGTTGTTTGAAGGGAGTTGCTGTAACAAATGGATTTCGGTAGCTTTATTGAGCCTCTGTATGTTTCCCTGCCCCAATGTGCTGCCTTATAAATGAAATGGTGAAGTTTGGATCAAACATAAAGAAATGTGCCAAAGCTGGAGAAACTAGTAGAAGCCTCAGGAGTTCAGAATCCGTGTGTGTTATTCAAGAAAGGATGTTTCTTCCTGAAAAGAAAGACGTTTCCGTACAGATCAGTACCAAGTGAGGGAGAGCTACTAAAACCAAAGAATAAGTAGAATAATGTCAGAATGCTTATTGTCTGTGCCCTGTTTTCTGTTGTACCTGCAAAGGCAAGCAGTATTTCCAAGAAATGTGTTAAATTTTTAAAAGATTCTGTGAAATAATTCCAAGAGAATTGCTCTGCAGAAAATGCCATGTGCCCACAGGGAGGTAATATGAGGCAAACTCCTTACTTGGTAGCTGGTGAGGGATCACAAATTTAGAGTAATCTGATTTTAGATGAAAGTGTGTCCACACAGAAATAAGTTTAAATTTAAAACCCAAGGATAAAATATTTGAAACTGGG
Source organism: Xenus cinereus (assembly GCA_025774025.1). Taxonomy (NCBI): domain Eukaryota; kingdom Metazoa; phylum Chordata; class Aves; order Charadriiformes; family Scolopacidae; genus Xenus; species Xenus cinereus. Next base: position 9,240,754 of record JAOXJK010000077.1, read on the forward strand.
GTTTCTTTTATTTTACAACTCTGTTAATAGATTTGGGGGATATGTAAATTTTGCCTCACAGTGGTTTCATAGTAGCACATCTCCAGGGATTTGAAGTGTTACTTTATTGTTTGTGGTAGCAGTAAACTTAGACTGAAATATTCTTCATCTACAAGCTCATTTTTGCCTGCTGTTGATATGATAGTGAGCCTAACCAGGTCAGACTGGTATTTTTTGATTGTCAAGCTGTGTGAAGAAGTGAAAAATTCGAGAGAGAGTCCTGTATTCCATCATGCAATTGAAACCCTAGGTATGCAGGAGTTACCTTGCTCCAACAGCTCAAGAGTTAATAATTTAGGTTCTTCAGTTGGAAACTGTGATGTCACCTTATGAAACGGGGAAGAAAAGCACAATTTCATGAATGCTGGTTTCTTCAAGAAGCCTGTGTTTATAGAAATGACCAAAGTCTTATGTTTCTGCAAACTGAGTCTCATTTCTTTCCTTCCTGGAAACTTATGTTACATCTAACTCAAATCTGAGTTTAAACCTCCTTCCTTAGCTTTGGCTTTTGTTGGGTTTTCTCTATGGAAAAGTCTTTTCCAGTTCGCTCAGGCATATGTACCCAAAATGCAGCAGGTGGAAATCCTTGTTAGTTGTGTAGAGCTGCGGGGGATGTGCAAGCAGGTGAAAGAGATGAGAGAGGTCAGCCATTATAGCTCTTATGACTCATTGCTTGAATCTGTTCCTCAGAGCATAATAAGATATGCTACACACTTGCCTATTGAGAACTGCTGCACTGACAGCCTCACTCCATCATATTTAATGTGGCAGGGATAAGTGTGGAAAACCCTTAGGTGAATATCCTGTTCAGATGCAGAATTAGTGATGTGTTTCATGGTAGGTGATTCTCCCAGAGGTTATTTTTTTTTAGGCTTACTCTTGACAATGGAAATCCTTAAGTATTATTTTGCAGGGGAGATAACAGTATTTTCTGACAGAAGTAAACAAGTTGATTAAATGGCCAAAGTAAAACTTTTAGCACAGTGGTAAATTTTTAATTTAGAATTTCATGTATGCTGCAGGTGGCCGTGCATTGTAGAGATTTTGGATTCTGTAGGCTCAGATCAGCCATCTCATTTATGTGTTGGTGTTGTAGAATGTTGGTCATATCTGGTGAAGAAATGACTGTAAATCAGATTACAAAAGTTTGTTTTTATTGATTATCTTACTTTTCCCCATCATGCAAAGTGGAGGGAGGCATATGTAATCTTTGTTTCCTAATGATCTGAGAACAGAGAAGGATCCCCTCCTTATTCAGCTGGAAACCGGGTGGACTGAATGCACATATAGTGCTATTAACACCAGTTACATGTTTGCATCCAAACCAGTAGACACCTGCACATTTGTCGGTTTCCAAAAAAAGACAAACTCTTTTGTTTTCTTTATGCAGGATAGTTTAAGGGAAAATATATAACACTAAGAAGCATGGAGAATAGAAGAAAATTCAGTTATTAACTAACACGCTTATTTTTGCAGCATCTGTAACGGGCAGCATTTTGTAGAGACACCTGCAAAAACAGACCTTTCATAAAAATCTTGCAGCCCAAATTTAGATGAAGGTCAGAAGTGACTGATCTCAGGAGCACTAGTGAGTAAGACATGTGATTACTTACGCAGTTGGGATTAGGAGGGAGAATACCAGGCTGTGCAAAAAAAATGCCAGTAAATAATTCTACATTTGTGAATTACATCAGTCTGAGCATATTTGGAAACATGACAGGTTGTATAGCTTGATATTCTAAATGTACTACTCAGTTTTCTGAAGAAGTGCAGCTTCTCTTGTTAAGAACAGGTCTGTGACATGAGGTGCAGCATGTGTCTCATAGTGTTGCTTTGTATCCTGTTTTTTAATTAGTATTCCAGCCCTCCGTGGGGAGATTGCTGAAGGACTTCTGGGCAAGTATTTTTCTGTTTCCTCTGAAAGTCTGATCATTATCTCATAAGACATTTGTTAGAAGCCACTCAGAAGTTGGAGTCCCACAAGGTGTTTGTAGCTTTTGTCACGATACCTCAGACTTGAAAGTTGTGGGATTTAGTCCAGACTGAAATCTTTAGTGAAACCTAAAGAGAACTTCGTTCTAGATGCTCAAAGCATGATGATTGTCTTGCATGAACAGTTAGTACTATAAAAGCCATTATTAAAAAAATACATTTCATTTGATTAAAAAATAGAATTACTTATTATGTGGTATTATGAGATATGCATATGTGATACGTAATATAAAATATTGTGTAGCATATCACATATATGAGTTAATGGAGTCACTTAAAATCACATCACTGGTGCTCCAATATAAGTGACTGACTTTCCCAAGAAGGGAAAGCAGTGGGCTCTCTTCTTTTCCTCCTAGATGTAGACTTGCTGGTTTTATTCCCAGTGAAGCTAGTGGGTGTCATGCCTCACTTCAAAGCACAGATGTGATAGAAGGATAAGCTTTTCCAGCGATGGATAGTATCATCTTTGGAATTATGGCCTTTCCATAGGATAAATATTTAAAAAGTGTGTGCAAAGTGCATGCCAGCTAAAAAAAAAAAAAATAAAAAATTTTTAGAGAGAGCGTGAAGGTAGGCATGTAGTAGTCTGATCTACCTGAGTTCCAAAACTAGTTAAGCTCCCCTGTTTCTGGGAAATTCTGTTTCATTCTGATCCTGAGAATGTTATTATTTATACAGTAGCTGTATTAAAATCAGTAGGACTTCTGCCATTTTACTTGAGGTTATGCTTTCACCATAAATCTAACTTTGCGCTGTCAAAGCTTTACTCAGTCTAATTACCACTTGCCTCAAGATCTCCTATGACAGCAAGATCAAAAGGTTCATTATATGTTCTGAGAAAATCTTTATTCTGTCCTTAATGTAATCAAGGAAACACTTGTCTTCCAGAGAAAAAAAACAATATAAATGTTGTTTGCTACTGTACTTGAGGCATTATTCTTTTTTTTTTTCCTGAATTGAGTGTATTGTCTGTTATAACTGGAAATTTGTGTTTCTAACTCTATTGTTTTGCTTTCCATAGATTCTTTTGTGTTGTTGGTACAGAAAATGAATTGAAGATGTACCTCTATGAAATGGCTATGTTTTTAACATGTCTTTCTCAACACATTTCTGTCCTTATGTAGTTTAATTGTCACAGTCAGATCCTGTCCTGCATTTAAAACACAACATATCTGGTTTTCTTCTGTTTTCTTTTCCTAATAGATTACAGTTAATTCACAACTCACTTATGTAAACAAATTCTTTAGAGCATTCTTTCCAGCATACACTTGCTTGTGCTTGCCTGTGAGGATAGCATTTTATTCCTGTTTTTGTAGCCTATTGCACTTTACTGGAAAATAGAAGTGGGAGCATTGAAATGCTCTGTGAATGTTGTAATATAATCCATTGTCTGGACAGAAATGTCAGGTGGTGGGATATAAGGTTGGTCTTCCCAGCGCAAACATGGACTCAGATTTGCGGTTCTGCCTGAAGACCAGCCCCGAGTCCAATTCCATATGCAGATGTAGGCTGGGTCAGCTACCAGACACCAATGCAAAGCTTCTGGAATGGAGTCCATTTAAAATAGAAAGAAGCTGTGATTTTTTTCCAAAGCTGCTATATGAATTACGGGCAGCAGCACCTGTGAAATGAAATGGTCTCTTTCCTTACTGTCCTGTACCTACTTCTTTTGGCATACATTTCCTTCAGTGACAGACTAGTTCTAAAAATCTTTCAGAGACACCAATACCTCTTCATTTGTCTCTGCTTTATTATTTGTTGTCTGAGCTATTAAACTGTTCCTCCAGTCACCTCGGCGGAAGAGGCTTACTCTAGTGTAGTCAATGAAAGGATGAACTGTTTTCATGTTAAATGCTCTTCTGATTTTCGTGGTGTTTCCCTGATGGGCCTCCTGCTGCTTTTGTGGGGATAAGCAAACTTACACTGCCTCTTTGACTCTGCTGCCACTCATGCATCTGGTAAAGTACATTTCTAATTGATATATGTAAATTTTAGTGGCAGCATCACAGAGGTTTATCATCACCGAAGCATATGCTTTGGATTGTGTGAGAAGGAATCACACTTACGATGGAGTTTTGGGAGTGGATTTGGGCAATTTACTCTCCTCTGTGTATAGAGTAAGGCAGAAGAAATAGTTGAGAAATGGAGGTTGAGATAAGGATAGTAAACTTCCTGTTTACTTCCAGTGAGGCAAGTCTTGATGTGATCATCTGTAGGCAGTCACCTCCCCTGTGCATAACACTTTTAGGCTCTGGCACTAGGAAGGAAAACCTTTTACAGCGTAAGTCTCTTCCTTTATTCTTAAAAATACACTCTGCCCTGTGGGAACTGATAAATGTCTAACTCCCAGGTGAACAATTCAGGGAATTCTGAAGGCGTGGTAGGGTTTTCTGTATGTCAAACTAATTCATATTGATATTGAATGTTGCAATGATGAGCAGAGACACAAAACTGATAAAGAGCTGAATTAAGTATTTAGAAAAAAAAGTCACGAGTTATATCTCCAGCTTAAGAAATGAGATTCATGAAATCTAGGCTCTGTTCTTGAGCTTAATGTTGATTTTATTTATTTAAGTACTAAAATAATCACTATTACAAAAGACTAAGTGCTGTAATGTTGGTGATGATGGGCTATCACGTTGCTTCATCCATCATTTGTCCTTGGAGTTTGACTTCTAAAAATGAAATGTTGTCAATGGTTATGTCTGCATAAATATGGTTTGCTAAAGGTTGTAATCCTAAAAGATCTGAATTAACAAATGTAGGAAGGTCACTTCACTGTGGTTGTGAAGGTCAGTCTCATCTTTTTAATTACGTTAGCTTTTATATCATTTTATCTGCTACTGCATCTGCTTCATTATTTTATTTTGGCAATGTCAGATCTATAACTCTTATTATATACTTTGGAGAAATAATTATTATGTTGCAGAATTCAAGAAAAGATCAGACAGTCCTGACTCTTTGAGCATCCTCTGTCCATGATGATGCAAATAATTTCCATTCATTGTCATTAACATTAAGCTCTGAATTTCTTCCAAGGTTTCTCAGCCCTTACTCCAGCCATTTGTCAGGAGGAAATAGCAGGAGCTTTTGATTAACATTCAGATGACTCCTCTTTTGTTTTATTGATAGTTTCTATAATCACTCACCCTCATCACCTTTGCATGGGCCCAATATCTTGCCCTTCCTTGGAAACTGCAAAATCAATTTGGTTCAAAGTTGCATCTAGTGCTGTCCTGTCCAGAGGTAGAACACTTGCTCGGCATGGAATACACAATGAACTTTTCATTTCATCCTCTACAATTTTATGCAGAGTTGGTTGGTGCTTTTTTTCCCCCAAGACTCTGATGTGACTGTGGTAGCAAGAAGGATGCTGACATGAGATAGCCAAGGATCCTTTCTTCTTTCTGGGATTTCAAACTGACTTTTGTTTCTCAGATAAATGACAAAAGTACCACCCTCTGGTATGTTCTGGAGCAGGGATTTTTCAGTGCTTTGTACTGCATTGGGTTCGTTTTGGATAGAATAATTAAATATTTGTTGATGCTGAGTGCTGCACAGTTTATAATAGGCAAGGTACTTGGCTAAGTGTAAGGTATTTGACTCCAGAAATGGATGTCAAAAGTCTGTAATATATTTTATGCAACCTACTACGATTTTAGCAGAGATTCCAGTACCAGTTATTTAATCATCTGAAGTAAGAATTTAGTAAGCAAGGATAAGAAGGGATCTTTGAGAGTTAAGTAGATTGAGAATGATAGTGAAGGTGAGCCTGAGAGCCCGTTTGTTTCCACATTTCAGACAAGTGACGACAAAATGCTGTTGAGCTGAAAGAGGAACAAGAGGAAAAACAGTTCATAAAAAAAAAGTATTGAAAGAAAAAAAAGTCTTCATGATTATGGCTCTGAAAAAGCACTCTGTTCTCTTTTCTGGTTTCCCTAAATTCTGGTTAGCTGAGTGCCTGTATGCTGGAATGGAAAGTGGTTACTGAGAAGCTTTTATGTAATTTAATAAAAAAGACAACAATATAGTGCTGAAGTAGAAAAAGCTTCCCAGGTTTCTTTTTGCTGTAATTTCTGATTACGCACTGTTGTACAGTATTATCATGCTGTAATTAGAGGTATGTGAAATACCCTTGTACATGATAACACAGTCCTTTCATACAATTTAAATTCTGTTCTAAAATGCTTTCTGTTTTGTAAAGTTCTTAAATACCTGTTCTGTTTTCAGACTAAAAGTTTCTAAGTTGAGCTGTTTGACTTACAGCCTAGTTCCTACTAAATTTAGTTGTTTGCAAGATGAATGGTGACATGTACTTATAAGAACTTAAAATTTATTTTTAATGTTCTTGATAGATGAGTGCTGAGTAGCTGTGGTTGTTAGTTCCTTTCAGTCAGCTATTTCTATAAATTTGTGGGGATGAGTGTTCTGCAAGTTGATGACAAGTGTGTCATTGCAAGGTTTCTTCACCTGGACAAGATTGTGCCAGATGCCTCCAAAATAGTCTTGTGGGTTTTGTTTTTTTTTTTTTTTTACTTTCAGTGTTAAAGTATCATCATATGACATGTCAGGGCATTGTAGACGGGGGAAGAAAACGATCATTTTAGAGGCTAATGTTGAAGGCATTGAGATTAATTGCTTTAACTTTGTGCTTTCTACTCGAAAGAAAGAGGTTCTTCCAACCTGTGATCTTGGGTGCTTCAAGCTGGCTGCTAAAGGGGCTCATTTCTCTGGATTTTGCTTCAGGTGGCATCCCGGGATATTATCCCTGATATACTAAAAATATCATTTTAGATACCCTCCTAAATCCTTTGGTGCGTCTGTGTTCATAATAACGAATTTTAAGCCTTTAGGTTTTCCAATTTGATGCTAGGAAAAGGAGACATCGCAAATCTGAGTTAGTGTGCTGCAGAGGGATGCTTTGTGCCTGATTTGTATGGAATATGACCAGAGCTGAGGGAACCTGTGAGAAGTAAGGTGAAGACAAAAATCTACTTTCTGCTGTTCAATGCACCACTTACAACAACATTAATGTACCAGAATCCCAAGACTGAACTGTGAGAGGAAGTTGTAACACCAAAGAATAATGCCTGATAGCCCTTGGCAATTCTCCTCAGCTGCAAAGTTCCTTATGGCAAAAAAAGCTGTGCACCCCAGTCATCCTAGTCCCAGACTATTTTTCTGGGGTATCTACTTATTTGCAAGATCTGACAGTCTGTAAACTTTTTTTTAAATCTATTTTGATATTTTTATTTTCATCCTTCATCAACAGGATTCTTTTAATGGTTGTGTGTAAGCCCATATAAGCAGCAGTAAAATCCATAAAAATATTAGTGGAGGAAATAGTCTACAGTTTGAAACGCCTCTAGAACTTGACTTAGGGAATATGCTTCTCAGTGTTTGCTGTACTTTTTGTATTTGAGTCCTGAAGAATCTAACATAGTCAAATGTTAACTAGCGTTTGTAGATTTTGGTGTACAGAAATTTTATGACTTAGGTTCATCAGAATTTTTCTTTAAGGCTGCATGGTGGTTTTTTAATTACTGGAAGAAGAAATGACTGTAACATGTGAGATCTATTAGGAAAAAAGTGATGGTCCTAAGGCATCAGTTTAGACTTTACATAGGAGTTTTGGTATTAAAGTATTTGTTTGGGTCTAAATTAAGGACTTGATTATGTTGTGATGTAAGCCTTCAGTTGTGGCTTATAATTCAACTGACAGAAGCCTCCTTAGATCTTTCTTAGGGTTTAAAAGGATTTATTATCTTTGTATTAATCTAACAATTTAAGTAATTTGATTATTTGATTCAAATACAATGTTGAAGTCAGCTTGCTGGTTTGACCTTGATTTGATTTCTATGCTGCTTCATTCCTGATTTAATTTACAGTTATTGACAGTAGTTCTTGGGGTTCTGTTTTTATTTTGTTTTTTTCACTTCTACTGATTTATAATATTAGTTTATATTTCTTTCAAGAAAACTGGAGTTTCTGGTAGCCTTGTTAAAACCCTGAACCAGTTTTTTTTTATGAGGCATATGTTTTCTCATACTTAGTACCAAAAGCCTGGAACAAATTCAGTAGCAATTTTGGACACAATTCCACTGAGTACCGAGTATGTCACAGCTTATACGTAGTGAAGAATTTACATCATTTAGCGTTCATAGAGCCTGCAGACATCAAAAATTTTGCCATTGACTTCCTTGGAATGGAAGCTTCATCCACTCATAAGTCAATCCATTTCTATTTAGGTCCCTATTTACTCATACCTACTTGGATTTTTTTTTCAATTTTCTGTTTTCTTCAATAGCAAATTACTGTCAGGGAGAAAATGGATAATGCTCATGTATTTATATATGATAATCACTATCTGTAGGATAGAAGTATACAGAAATTTAGTTTCAAAGATGAAGAAAAACTTTAACTATAACAAAGAATTTACATTTTATATTTATCTAGTGAGAACATATCAAGCGGTAACCCTATTTCTAGTACCAAATATGAACTAATTTTTAAAGTTTAAAAAAAAAAAGTTCCATTTGCCCTTCTGAAAAAAATAGTTGTGGAGTGCCCTGGTTGCTTCCTTTTAGATTTTCACCAATTATGATTCAGAGAAATTATCCTTCATGATCATCCGTCCTTTCTGGCTTTTTGTATGTTTTTTTTTTTTTTCCATGTCACAAAGTAGAAGTGACTGAAACAACCCACACTTTGCAATTTTAAGCATATATTGCACTTTTTACTAACAACCTTTTGTTTGCCTTCGGTAAAAATAGTACATTTGCATGGAAATAGTGGCTATTTTTTTTTTTTTTGGTAAATCTAGGTTATCTGTCAGAACAAAGATGTAAAGGAAAAATTATTCCTGTGACATTTTAAATTTTATTCACTGGAATTTTATTCATGTCTAGATAAAAAAAAAAACCAACAACAAACCCAAAAACTATTTCAAATTTCACACCCTCCAAGTATTTTTCTAGCCCAAATTTGGCCTCAATATACATTGTCGCAACTAAAATTCTAGAGTAATTTTTTCCCCTGATTCTGACAATGACTAGAAATTTGTTTATTTAACAAATACTGAAGAGTTCTATATCAGGGTATCTTTGTATATCCTAATGGGATCCAGATAATTTCCTCATCCCACAGGAAGTCTCAGACAGTGTAACATTACATCATTGGCATTTTGACCAAGGAGTTACTGAGAGGGAATTTACCTGTCTCCAAGGTATCTGAGCCACGGAATGGCCTTGGAACTCATGAATTGCTGCATGAAATTAGAGTAATGCTTGCTTTACGCTCTCCTTGCTAATAATCTTACAGCTTGTTCATGCGTATTGGGAAGTAAAAATAGCATTTCATTGATGAGTGAAACTTTTTCTTTTTCCAGTGGTTGACTCAGTCACTGAAATGAGTTGCTGTAAGAACTAGGAGAGGGATGAAACAAGATAAAGCTGTATAGAAATCATGTGTATCTGCTAGTTTCTGCAAAGTTACTCCTACTGGCTTTGTTCGTCCCCAAACTAAATCTAGTGTATTGAGGAATATACTCATCAGGAAGGTTACATCAGCCTCAGTGGGCAAGAGATTTTGATTAGAGGAGGTGGTGAAATTACTAAAAGTTGAGCGTTGCTACCGTGAAAAGCTTTTTGGGGATTTTCTTAACTACATGGAAAAGAACTAGCAGGAGATGGAGAAAGGCAAAAAAATATAGTAGAAATGTTCAAGTTCTCAAAACTTCCAAATGGAAATAACTGAGATGGCTGAAATATTTCAGGTGATGGTTGAGGGAAACTGGGATGGGAACTGCAGATTTGAGGGAGAGGAAAAATTTACTCCCCAGCTACTGATCAACAGCAGTCTTGAATATGTCTGTGTCTCCGGTTTAGGTGATGTATTCAACCTAAGAGGAAAACATACTTTTATTTTTCTTCCTCTTCCTATTGTACATGGCTTATCTGACTTAATAAATAGGAATTTCTTTACGAAAAATATTTCAAATTTTGTCTACTTATCTTTGGAATCAAAGGTTGTGCAACTGAAAGAGGCAATAAATGCAAACAAATTTGGTTCTGTTAACTCAAAAGTGCTTGGGAAGCGCTTGGATATCTGAATTCCAAATTGTCTTATAGTTTTTAGTCTTCTTTGGGATGCTGTTGCTACACTGTGTCCATGTTCATTCCATGAAGGCAAGATTTCACTCAAGAAATTCGATTGTGATGCAGTCCTGTGCGTAAAGGGGGAAAGGAAGATAATAGCCAAGAGTCCTATTTCTTATATCTTGATGTTGGCTTTTTCTGAGTCTTTTAGTATTCACTATAACATTGAAAATGGATGAAGAATATTCAGGTTCAGAGGGGAAATTTTACGACCAACTCTGTTCATAAATCCAGAAGAATCTGGCAAAAGAAATCATTTGCTGAACAGTCTTCTGCATTGAGTATTCAGTAATACAAACTTTCTTCCCTCTGCCCTGCAGAGGAAGGTTTAGAGGAGTGTGATCCTAGCAAAGTGGCTTAATGTCAATGTAACTTCCTTTCTGTTGCTTGTGCAGTGGCTCCTAGAAGAAATTATGCACTGCCCTTGCCAGAATGGTCCAGACTAAATAACCACTTCACTGAAGAAAGAACATTTTGTAGTTGAATATTTGAGTGTACAATGCTAACATCTCGTTAATGTTTCCTGTTTGAGAGCCAATATTTCGTTGCTACTGCTGATGACAGTGAGTTATAAATACAGGATGCTCAATAAATATTGCCAACTCAACACTATGCTGGGGAGGCAGATTTTTTTGAAGCGTTGAGAGCTTCATGACTGTTTGTTTGAATGTCACATGTCCTAACAGCAGTGAGAAAGCAGACTGTGAGGGCATATGGATTGAGAGAATTTCAGAAGGCTTTGATGAAATGTTTTGTTCTCAAATTCTTCTCCAGCCTAGTAGTAGTTATTTTCTGAGTGAAACAAGCACTTATGATTCAGTAGCATTTTATATTACTATATTTTATTATATGGCTTCATTGAAGGCAAGGCAGCTGAAAATTGAACTTTTGTTGAATTAAAGCAGAAACATCTGAAGGGTAATGAACATTTTGTTCCCTTAGAGCTTGTCTTTTTTTTTTTTTTCCCCAGCCGTAACAAAGGTCTAATGAAAGATACTCTTTCTTGATACAGAAATTGTTTCTTTTATACTCTTTCACTATTATGTCTACAGCTATAGAACACTGACTTTGACATAAGAATTAAATTCTTGAAGAAAGCATAGTGGACTTTCTTTTGCATAGTTAGAATACTTTAAGATACTAGTTAGTGAAATGCTAATAAATGTTTAATGCAAAAGCTTGAAAAGATACATCTCAAATGATGGAAAGAGGTCCTTCAGTTGCAGTTTTTGAATTAGTTCCATTGATGTCAATGGTAGTACATTGATTTACATCAGCTAAGGTTCTTTCTTATATTCAGCACTCAATCTCTAAAACATTAACTGCTGTTTTTCAGAGAAAGTAGGTACTAGTAGTTGAAAGCCAAAACCACACCATGAAACCATGAAGAAATACAAGTGCTGTTGCTCTATAAGACTTTGGATTTCAGAATCAAAGCATTGCTGATGTTGTAAGGTGCCTCTGGAGGTTGTCAGTTCACCTGCTGTTCTCAGCGCAGTTTCGTCTACAGCAGGTTGCTCAGGGCTGTTGCCAGTCAGGTTTTGAATATCTCAGAGGATGGAGGCTCTACAGCCTGTCTGGTGAACCCATTCAAGTGTTTGACCATTGTCACAGTAAAAAGTTTGTCAGCTGCTCTCAATCATCATCATCTCCTTCATAGTTTTGGAAAGTGTCACCAGGATTAGTTCTGTCACCTTCTCAGGGATTGAGGCTGACTGGCCAGTGGTTACCTGCGTCTTCCTTTTTGAAGATGGGAATGACATTTTCTTTTTCTAGTTTTCAGGGACCTTCTGCAATTGCCATAACCTTTCACAAGAATGTGACTTATTATTTTTTTTAAACACATAAGAAAAAAATAAAGAAAAGACATTCACTTTTTTACCTTTTAGAAAATGCTTCCTTATATCAATTTTGTCTCTCCAAGTTAGAGTAGCATATGCACTATGTATCAAAGAGTACAATAAGTACTATTAAAATTTGAATAATATGGCAACTACTTTAAAATGGTAGGACTGCACACATTGTCAGTGATAGATGAAGATGAATTTAGAAAAATAGTTATATAAAGAAAAATAATTGTATTTACCTGTTGTAAAGTAGTACTTCTGTGGGTGGTGGAGTCTTATAATTGGTTTTATTATCGTTTTTAGCAGAACAAATATTCTTTGCGATTGCTAACCACTAGCTAAGTAAAATAATTGATTCAAATTGCCTTCTAATTGAAGGTGATAATCTTTTCTTACCTTATTATTTACTACAGTCATACAAGACACTGTCTCATATTTTGGTGTTTTAACCACTTGGGAATGTATTTTTCCCTCAATATCCCTTTCATATCTTTTTAGGGAAGAAATGGAAAAAAATAGGATCAGATGTCTGTGAATTCCCCTGGGCAGTTTACTTTAGACAGAAAGAAATGTGAAGTTTGGAAGTGAACAATATGGTATTTTTCAGTATTAGAGTCAGTTGAAGGAGAAGTTCACCTGCGTGTTTGTTACCAGAACCTTCTTGATTGCATACCCAGTCAGTTCACCAAATAACGTTCACTGTGATTGAGTTTATTTAGTACTTCTAGAGGTGCAGGTGACAGAGGAAACTAAAAAGTTGTAAGAGCCATCTCTAGGCAGTAATTGCATTGAATATCATCGATATGGAAGGGGTTTTCATCCAGGGGTGAAGGGCCATGTTTGTTGTTCTGGCCAGAGCTCAGCTTGCACAGGTAGAACCATAGCAGAAATTTTGTCAGGAGTCATACGTTCACCTTGCCTGGAAAGAAGGTGGCTCCTGTCTGCTGCTCTGTTGAATTGTGCCTATCTGGAGTGGTAGCGGTATGGGTTAGTTCAGAGGATGGGAGGGTCATCTTGGGAAAGTGTTGCTTTTGGTTTCCTTTCTGTGAGAGGATGCCAGTTGCACAGGTTTTCCTTCATTTCTGTTTGGTGATTCAGGAAAGCACAACACCAGGAATGGATTATTTTTTTTTTCCTTGCCCAGTCTTCTTCCAGACTACAAGAGATTTAAACAAATTAAAGAAGCCCTCCGAAACCAACCCCATCTCCAGGATAAATAAATAAAAACCCTAACCAAAACCCATACAAAACAGCCCCCTAGTTTATATTTCAGGACATTTTCTGTTCCTGTAGTTTAAATGTTAGAATGGAAGACCGATGAGGAGAGAGAACAGATTTCGAACAATTGGGTGAATGAGTTCCGTATTCCATTTGTGAATTTTACATCATTTAGTGAAATGCTGTGATAAACCCACATTATTAAATATTATGCTACATAAATGCAATGAAAAACTATTCATGTGATTAGCATTTACTTATTGCATACGGAGTACTACTTTATTTTATTGAAAAATCTCTACTATTACAGAACAATTTTCATTTCGTAAGAATACATCCATCAGAAAAAAAATGCTATAAAGCTTAGATATGACTAAATGGCTTGAAATTGTGAAGCTCGTTATGTACAGAGGAAAGGATGGTGGGAGATAAAAGACAGGAAAGGGCAAAGGGATTTGTATACGCAAAGGCCTAAAGTTCTTCTAGAGTGCTGGTCAGAATGTGAAATGCTTACAAGTCGGCACACATGCATTTCTCCTCCTAGCCATTTAAAATTTGATGAATTAAGTAGGTTTGTTGAAATGCTTGCATGAATAAAATGCTTCCTTTATTTTTGTCAATTAATTCTTTGGAGCTGTGGTTATTAAAATACTTTATCTGAGATTCTTAAATGCTTTTAGGTGCATCATCAGACTGTTAATGCTGTGTTACATCAGAGTTAATGCCATATTGATAGTGGGGCATTAAAGGTTGGAAGGTTGGGGCGGGGGGGGAAACAGTAACTAAGTGCCATTTTTGAAATTGATGAATGAATGTGCCAGTCAGCTCCTGACAATTTCATATCAGGGGAGCACTGCCTGGTTCAGCAAAAATACACACATCAACTTCTTGAGATGTACTTAGAGAGTTAAGTAGAGACTTAGTCTGTACTTAACAGACTGAATCTAGCCTCAAACAGAAGGTAAGGAAAATACTGGAATCAAATGCAAATTTAATTACAATTGTGGCGTCTTTTTCTGAGTAGATGAAGAATGAGGATGGATTTTCCTGTTGGACAAGTTCTGCGTCTGCCAAGACAATGCAGCAAGTAGTCAGGGTCGTAAATTATCATACTATATATGATGTAGTACGATAGCTATAGGCTACCTGAACCTTTGTCTTCAGGTACATGAGTGGTTAGATATTACCAGAGACTGAGTACGATTCCTTGTCTCTTCTTCTCCTATCTCCCATACTACCAGGACTTCGGAAAATACCACAATGTCACAGAAGTTGCTGTGCTTGCAGCTGCTGACAGTGGCACCAGTGGTATCTCTGGGCTGGCTCCGCTTTGTTTCATGCTTCTCACTGGCTGGGTGGTTCTGTTCAGCCCAGGTACATGAGTAGGCTGTGTGCCTTTCGTTGCTGGAGCCAGGGGCATAATTAGCTCTAGAAAAATCCCCTAGCTCAAACAATGCCCTACATTTATATGTATATATATTTATCTCTTTCTATCAGTAAAAGTAGACCAGGATGGAAAATCCATAACTATGCAAAACCAAATTAAACCAAAGTAGATTAAGAAGAATCATAAAATGGGGATACTCTATTTTTTAATGGGAATTGCTCTTTATCATAATTCAGTTTTCTGAAAGCAGTGGTGGAATAGCTACCAGGCTGAATGGTGCTCATTTTAATCCTGGAAAATGACAGCTCCAGTACAGTGGTCCTAGCTGTACGCTGGGTGGGGGGCATTTGTTATTAGGTTATTGGAGTAATCTCCTGTAGGAAGCAATTTGGAATGACTGCAATCTGTCTGCCTGTCTGTTTTAATTTTTAAATAACATTATTTTGTGTAAGCTGCATGAAATCGTTGCATGCATAGTAAACTGCTTACTGAAGAATCCTTATAAAAAAATGGATGCTGTGAATTTGCAGTAGGCATGCAAAATTTTTCACATTTTCCACTCATTTAAACTTATGTGATAAAAATAATTTTCTTACCAACTGAGAGACTATAGAGGACAAGATGCAGTGACACTGATGACTTCTAAGCTCTTAAAACCAGGTTAAATTATGAAAATATTGTTCCTGCCTATTTGGGATCCTTCATGGCCCTTGTGGCCCAGTCCCATCATACAGCAGTTCCTTTGTCATGTCTGTGCAATCAAGGGGCAGGCTGGAGACCAGTTTTATGATGTAATTAGCTTTATGTTTTCCTATAAACTCCATTGTCACATTACTGGATTGCGTTACAACTGTGAGTATGTTTACCTATGGAGGAATGAAAATGCTTTTTTTCCCTTTTAATAACTGAGGAAATGAGTCAGAATATAAGTGATATATCTGCCATCGGGCAAGACCTCTACGTTAGTATAAAAAACTGAGCCATGATTTTTTGCATCCTAGACTCGTATCTTTACCCAGGGGTAATGCACCCCTTGAATTAACTCACTTTCCTAAGCAGCAAAAATGTGCTACATGCCTTAATACACCCTGTCCTCCCTCCCACCCTGCTAAGGAACAAATGCACAAGAAATGCCAGGTAGACTGTATTGTTCTTCTGTCCCATGTCCCTATAGGAAAAAAAATGTCCAACCAGGAAAACGATCCGGTATGCATGCACAAACAGCATGGCTTTACTGTTTCTCTTTCTGATCTTGTCTCAGTGACACATTGCAGCAATGATAAGGCTGTAGGGAACTGAGACTTGAGAAATACTACTTCGCTCTTTATGAGGACTGCATTTATTGCAAAGCTGCTTCTGGAAAGCGTTACGTATACATGGTACTAGTGGTACAAAAGTTAATACAGAGAACTGTTATAGATTTCAAAGGACTTAAAAAAAAAAAAAAAAGGGCAATGGAGGAAGAAGGTAATCAAAGATCAGTTCCCAGAACTATTAGAGTTGGCTGTGACCACAGAGGTCACTGCACTATCACTTTTCTTTCTTCATCATCTCTCAATCAAGTCTGCATTCACCTTTACAAGATGAGTGAGTTGTGTAAACCATGTCGTAAGACAAGTTTGAAATCTGGAAACCTTTTAATTTAATGACAACCTTTTTTTCCCTTTAGGTGACAAGGTTAAAGGGCAGTCTCAAAACTCCAATAATTTTACTTTCCTGTGCTTTCCTTCCTGTTAACTGAAAGGCCATTATTTGGGAATCAAGTGGTTGAACCACATAAAAAAGCTTTTTAATAACCTCTTTGTGAAGAGGACTGTATAATAAAATATTAGTTAAAACATTTTTGCTAGGTATCAGAAATTCGTTTGATATTGTGATTCCAAGGTCATAGTAAAATCTTTTGTTTGTGTATAATTAGTATTTCTGTCTACCACTAGGGACAAGAAAAAAGACACAGAAAAGCAAGACTTCTACAGCTTGATTTGTATTCATTACTACCAGGTCCAGCCCTGTCTGTCTTTGATTTTAGTGGAGTTGCTCTTGATGAATAATAGTGTATGTTATATACTGCAAAGCACCTGTGAACAAATTTGTGGCCATTCTAATCCAGCACTTTGCAAACATCTGGACTAAAGGCTAAGGCTTGCAAACTCTTAAGTAGAAGCATAACTTTTCATGTGAATCACCATATTGATATTTGTGAGCCAATTAGGTGAAACACTACAGCCTTGTCGCAACACTCAAGATCGTAATACAAGTGCTGTTGGAACAGATCTTCTTGTTATGCCAGAAGTCTCCAGATATTTCCCCAATGAGAATCACTTCTTGAGTATTCTTGGGGGAGGTGGGGCACTATGATCGAAGTTAGTCTCGCTCTGTGCCGGTACAGGGACAGTCTTGGACTTCCCAATTACATGTATCTGTGTGAGTTTTTTCAGGATGGTGATATCTTTTGGGTGCCTTTACATCCAGCTTCTTGCTTGTATTAAGTTTGCACTTTCAAAGTGAGTTACCCCATTGCCCCCACTTACTATACTTCAGTTTGCGTTCTGGTTTGGTTGTAAAGTGCATGAAATGAATTCCTTTCAGAGGAAGCTTGCTTGAAAGTCTGTGGAATCCAGGAGTACCCCACACGTGCTTCAGTCCATGAGGGAAGTTCAGTCCATGAGGCCAATCTAGAGCAAGTCTGAAGTAGAAGTCCAGAGATACAGTCAGATCTTCAGCGCTATTTCTGCCTACAGATCAACAGGCTGGGATGCAGCACTTCCTAATATACATATAGCTTTCAGTTGTTTTCTGCAGAAGGGTAATAAGCTTGTAAGAATCAGAGATTTACATTTTTTTTACTTTAGAGGAGCATGGTAGGAGATGATGAGAGGTCGAGGCTTAGCTTGAAAGCTCTTACACCAGTGAATTATAGTCTTTTAGACTGAATTTCCTGAGCTGATTTTGTGTTAAAATTCAGGACCTTACCAATGTGCAAAGGATTGCACCTTAATTTTGAGTAATGATTACATGAATGAATGGTCCTTACAAAGAAACATTGAATTCTATGTTATTACTTGCATGAGGAGGGATTCTTACAATCAAAATCTTATTTGTTGATTATTTTATATTCTCAGTTTGAGATTCTTGGGATTCTTAGGAAGTGACCTGATCCAAACTC
>JAOXJK010000077.1:9265486-9276391 GCA_025774025.1 Xenus cinereus
AGGGGAGACCTCATTGCCCTCTACAACTACCTGAAAGGAGGTTGGAGAGAGGTGGGTGTTGGCCTCTTCTCCCAAGGAAATAATGACAGGACCAGAGGAAATGTTTTTTTGTTTTTTGGTTTTTTTTTGTTTTTTTTGTGGTTGGACTCGATGATCTCAGAGGTCCCTTACAACCATGATGATTCTGTGATTCTGTGACATAAAACTAGTAGGGAGAAACATAACAAGAGTAGTCATTATGAGCAACTCCTGTGCTCTTCTGGAAACAAACAGCAAGAAACACCACGGTTCCTTACTCTTCCATGTTACAGCTCCGGTATAAATCACTGCGGTGATTGGGATAATCGCTGGTATGCATGATGGCCCAAACCTTCTCCCATTATAAGACACTGAGATTGCAAGTCTCCCACCAGTTTTTGGAAGATAAAAATAATTCTGCAGATAACTCAGAAAAGTTATTCTTCCCTGCTTGTTCTGGTAGCTGAACCTGCGTGTGATAATTATACTTCAGAATCTGTGTGTAAAACTATTTTACCTTTTTAATGTTCTAAAATGGTCTGTTTTAATAGCTATAAGCTTGTAACTGATTTTTTACAGCTCTATCACAGTTAGCATGCTGTAGGATACAACACTACTATATTATCTTATGTAGAAATCTTTTTCAGGGTGAAAGTAAAAACCTGCTAAATAGTAATCTTTGTAAAATAATTGCCTTCCCCATAGCAAGTCAGAAAGCAACATATATAAAGACATTTTTTTTTTGAGAAGGAGAGCATCAGTACTTGCAAACTTTATCCTTGCAAAGGATAAGGAGTGTATAGATAGGAGACCATTATTAACACAAATGTCATTTCAAATCTTTCTGTGCTCTTCCTCATTATCGTGGGGCTGTCCTTGGAAATACTGAGTGTTCAGTTCTCACGATCTGTCTACTCAAAGAAATATTCCATCATTTGTGGTGACTGTCTATCTAATGTACAGATACCAACTTTTCTGTGTTCATGGCCATTTTCATATATTATAGCTCAGGCTATCTCTGAAAAGCTTGGTCATTATTCATTCTTCCTTGTTCATGCTCAAAACCAGGTAATAATCACTTCTGGTATTGGAATTAAGTGATGTACTTTCAGACAGCACAGCTGGAAAGTCCAGGGAAAGAGCCCAGCGTACTGTGCAGCCTGCATTTCTGAGAATGCATTATTGCTAGAAACAAAATGCATGAATTATTTACCTAGAAATATTAAACTAGCTTGAGAACACTGCTGGAAATAGAGGGAAACCTGGGCCTTGTGAATCATTCATGAAGCTTTATTTAACACAGACTTCTTTTTGTCTTCACAGACCAGTGAATAGTGTTTTATAACTTTTAGGGTGTTTCTGTGTGTTTCATTCTACTCATAAATAAGTGGGGTTTTTTCAATGTCTTCTAAGAAAGTACTGATCAGTAAAATTATAATTTATGTTGACTCCTCAGTACCTGTTTGCTTTTTCCACAAGTAAGGAGGTATGGAAGGAGGTAAAGTGGTGTGTTGAAGGCAGAGGAGCTGTGTGATAATTTCTGTTTGATCATATATTTTGTCCCATTTTTGTGAATGCTGGAAGCTGTGGCACCCCAGTAACTTAACCCATGGTTAGTATGGTCTTTAGTTACTTCTGAGATTTGCTCAGCAGCTCCCGCAAGTAGGCCATTGTCTTCTCTGCTTCCTTATCACAATTCTAAAATAATATTACTATTTATATATAAGGATTTTGTTAAGGAGCTCATTAAAATCTCTCTCATCTCCTTCAGTGGCAGTGAGAAGCTATTTGTGTCACCAGCCTTTCCTTTATCAGACCATTCTGGAGGCTGTTCCAAATAGGGGTGAGGACTGCTGCACATTTGGGACAATAAAGTTAACAGTAGTGATACTTTCTTTTCTTGTAAATGACATGTCCTGGGTTGCATAAATACTTTCTTAGATTATCTTATTTTAGTGATGAGGCTTGATCCGTGTCTCTAAATGAGAACAAAAAGAATCTTTCCATTAGTTTATGGCACAATCCAGATTAAACTTTTAGAGCCATGTTCACACCACAACTGTTATTTGTATGTAGGTATTAGAACCACTGACATGAAAAATGTTTCAGGCCAGTCCTCCATCATTATTACAAAAAAAAATGCAGACCAAACAACCTTGAAGTGCTCTACTGTTTACTTATTTATCAGGAGATTTTATTAAAAATGCTGCTTAATATGACCAGAAATTTGTTTTCATACGTGTGAATATTTATACCGTTAACATTTGGAGATGCATCGACTACTCCTGATTTCATAAAGTTCAAATGTGAGCCTCTAATAACCTACTTGGGACTTTTAAATATTTTATAATTTCAAAGTCTGAAAGTTATATTGATGTAAGAATAAAAGGAAAAATAATGAGTTGCTTTGGAACCCCAATGCAAACATTTGGTGCTTGATGTGTTATCACTGGGGGCAGCGGGGCTTTTCCTCATAAATCAGTGCTCCCTTCAGGAATGCTGTTTGTTCAGATATGTGCCAGCAGGTATTAAGAATTTGGCTTTCCTTACTAAGGAGATGCAAGTGAGGGCTCGTGGGACTGAATTAAAGCCCACTGAGATCTCTGGAAGTACTTCTGAAGGCTGTGCTTTGGCCCCATGACTTCCAGAGATACCATCAATGCCTGGTTTTATGTATGTGAGCTGATGAGGTCTACTAGCTGGGATAATGTGCTTTCTCATAATATATGTTTGACTGCCATTATGAATCAAAATAAGATGCTGTTTCATTTACATGAATAGTGGCCCTTTTGTCATGCTCCTCTGAAGGAAATATGGTAATGTAAGGAAAAAAAAGAAGGAATCATAGCTGGATTTTAGGAAAAAGCTAGAAGAATTTTAGAGAAAGCTAGAAGAAAATTTTAGGAAAACGCTAGAAATATCAAACCCTCTCAATTTTCAGTAAAATTCCTCCTCTTCTCCCTGATCAAAGAAGTGTTATGACTGCTGTTTACCATGAGAGGCAGAGGTAGTATAGATCACAATGACATCCTGAGTCTTGCTTATGGGCCTATGGTATATATGAAGACAAAACACACTGAAAAAACTCTTGAATCTATTTAAAGGCAGTCTAATTTCAGAACAGCTCATCCTGCGAAAGATACACAGTCCAGCAGATAAGATTACATGGTGTTCCTTTACTTTGCATTTTCTTACAAAAGTTCTGGTGGTAAGATAGATTCTCAGGAAGATTGCTCTTTTCAAGTATACATTTAATAAAAAGCAAGCAATAACCAACATCTCTTGGTGGTAATCAGATGATTTACCTCTTTGTAGCACAGGTCTGATAGTATTTGTAATTAATCTGACTTCTTGGTGCTGGAAATTACACATTTGTAAGGAAAATTTTAGCTAATGAGTAAGTTAGATTTTTCTACCAGGTAGGTTTCCTCTGCTTTGTGGCCAAGATTTTTCCACCACATGTAAGGACAAGCCAATCAATTTGGTTTATCTTTATGAGGAAGAGGGGAGTGGAAGAAGTGATCTGGAGTGCCTGCATCCCAGTAAGAGAACGGAAAAAAATCTAACCAGTTATTAATTTCTGCTCAGATAGCCTTAATTTTTTCTACTCCTGTGAGGACCCTGGACGGTATTGGGAAAAGAGTTGCTCTTCATTTTCTGCTGCTTACATGATTGTTCTTCCTTGGGCTTGTCTAGGGAAATGTCACTAAAGCACCAGGTTTTAAATCATCCAAATTAACACAGGAGTATATTAACCTATATAACCCTCTCTAATAGAAATTTTCAGGTACTAAGTGTGTATATATATAATACCGTACGCATTTATGGTGCCTATAGAAATATACTGGGTTTTATCTGAAAGCTAATATTAGACTTCATCATAGCTTTTTGTTTAGTGCATCTTCAGAAAAGCATATACGTTGAATTTTTGCATACACTGTATGTATGTTGTTGCCATCTCTATAAATTAATTTTCTTCTTGAATAAAATTGAGAAAATTTGGGTGACAAGTATAATGGCTCCAGCACCTGTATGGCTTAGCCTCTCTGGAAATCCTTTCTGCCTCTACTTTCACAGGATGATTAATTCAAAGCATACTAGCAGTTCTAAGTTCTTTTTCAAGAGATGTGTGCAAAAACCACATTGATATTAAAGCATGATTTGACTGTTGGTGCTGAAGTGACTGTGTTTTGTCCTTTCTGATGTTACTATGAGGGTTGCTCATTTTCAGCTGAAAAACTGACTACAGTGAATGAATGTTTTACTATAGCAACTGAACAAAGGACAGACAGAAGGATGTGTGTGTGTATGTAAAATGCTGATTGTGGATCAGTTCAAAGATCAATATCTTCCTCAAATGGGAAACTTATTTGAGGTAAATTGGGCTTTTCGTTATTTTGAACAAATTTAAAGGTCTGATTCACAAGGGTTTTAGGAACAATTCATGCAGCAGGAAAGGAGACAATTCCTTTATATCTTGTAGTGTTTGGGATATTTGTAGAGATACAGTAAACATCTTTTAAATTCTTCCAGATCAGTAAGTCTGAAAAGTTAGGACCAACCCACTCAAAGATTAAGAGAGGGACAGATTATCTGTAAGGTCAGTTGTATTCTATTTCCTACAATAAAGCCACTGCAGTTGACAGTGAGGTTATTTGAACCTGAATTTCGTGCTTATTGGGTGAGTGTTCTACCTGTTATGTCACAAGGCATAGTATGAAAACATTTCCAGACGAAGCAAACAGCTTGAACCCTTTATTTTCAAAAAGCTAATTTGAGTGATTTTTTTTTGACTCTTTCCTGTCTGCAAAATACTTATTCTCCTAATGATCAAACTCTGAATACAGTTCATCCAGATCCAAGGTACCTCTATGGCTTCTGCCATTGAGATAACTTCTCTTTTGAACGGCAAAGTAATCCTTTGGGAAAATTGAAGTCTTCTAACTGTAAATTTATGATACGACACATTATATATTTTTTTTTTTCCTTACCATTGTACTACCTGTGCAGCTTTTATATACTTCTGTCTTCAACCTTTCAGTCAATACTGATAGAAATTCAAGGTGCAGGAATCTTCAGTCATCACTACCTGTCTAGGGAAAAGTCAGGTATCTCCTCTATCTCTATAAAAATACCAATAAAAATAGGGCGTCATTAAAATAAAAACAGGAGTTTAAAGTACGTTATAATGACACTGTTTCTGTTATACTCAGTGCTAAGATAGCTGTTTTTCAGACCTGGGGAAGAAATGATAATGATATATCTGCTATATATGTCACAAAAGATATTCCTTCCCATTAAAAGAAATATTATAGGCTAGCATGTGAATGATATGGAAATTACAGTATACAATCTGCAGAGAGTAAAACTCAATTCTGTGTATCACTGGAAGGTTTCAGATAATGTCCTCAGCATTTCAAAATGCCAAAGCTGAGTTACAAGCTGTAAGCACTTATTTTGTCTCTCTTGGACTATCACTGTTACCTGCAAGGGTTGTTGACATAGGTACTTAGTTAAGCTGGATGTAGTATTTTGTTTCAGGCAAGTTTAATCTCAATGCCCTGTGTCTTTTACTTGCATAATTGTAGCCTGTGCTGCTACATTACATCAATACGGGGGTAATCTGTTCTAAGAAATACTATGCACGGTTAAGAAATAAACACCAAGTGATAAAGACATGTATTAAACCTCTCCAAATGGCATTATTTAATTGCCTGGTGATATCATCCACCATATTAAGTTGATTAGTACGTATCTTTAAAAGACAAAAATATAATGGAACTATTACATGTAGCGCTATATAAAGTGCTGCACATAGAAAATAATGAGATTCAAGTCATTGTAAGATTACAAAAAGCCAGTGATGAAAGTCACACAATTGATGTGTTATTGCTTCTGCAAGAAATGCACATTTTCGTTTCCTAGCCGTAGCAGCACAGAAGTCGCCATGCTTCCCTTCTGATCATTTGCCACCATAATTCTATCAAAGAAACTGTGACACGAATCAAGAGAGAACATTGCTCCCCCACCATTTATTTATACTCCATGTGCAAATGCTGTCCTCATGCAGCCACCCACTATAATGTGTTTATGACTAAGTCCTTGATTTTGCATGCAGACTCCAGCACCTTCATCTTTGCTGAAGGTTTGCTGGGATCTCTTCCAGGATCACTCCTGACGAATGTCTAGGGGAGCCACTCAGATTATCTTTTTGCATTTATTGAAACGTACCGGTATGAGAAAGGAAAGGTTTGTCAGCTCATTTTGTCTCCTTTAGATTTGAAGAGACTGTGAAATGTTTGCCTGTAAGTAAGTATTTGCTTTTGAAATCGAGCTAACTGACTTTTTACTTTAGTGCCTTCTATTTCCTGTTTCTGAATTTCCTGTAACACTCAAACATTACCTGCAGGGATCGTCCATGATCAGCAACAACTCTTAGTGTTGACTGGATGCAAAATTTAACTGTTTAAGTGTTTGAATTTGTATGTCTCTCTGTGTTACAAGAATCACCAGTTGGTGACCCGAAAGAGTCTCTTATATCTTCTATAATGAGAGAAAAAAATCTTTCTTGTGTTAGTTGTTTCCTGTGAGGGGAAAAGGTTTATTTAAGGAGTTCACTGGTGACCTTAGCAACCAAATATATGCAAGAATTTTGCCGTGTTGTGTATTGAGCGACTAAACATTAAACTTTTATTTTTTGATCTGGATTGTAAATGTCGATTCTGGTTCTATTGCAGGCAATGCTATTTATCTTCTGCAGCATAGTTCCCAAATCTTTTCTAGTCTGATTATAAGTTACAGAGTGCATCTATTGCTTCTGTAGAAGATGCTGCCCACCAAGATGAAGTACATTTGAAAATGCATTTCATGCAATGAATCTCCTTCAGTGTAGGGGCATCTCATTCTTCTTCTATTTTATGGTTGTAGAACATGATACAACAACTGATTCTGTACTTGCAATATGGAATTTCTGACAACTGGGTGTTTTTTTTCTGTTTTGCACATGATTGTAATTTGTTTCCTTCTAGCTATAAACTTTACAGAGAAAAACTTACACAAATTCTTGCTTTATTACTATATCTAGTTTATATCTGATTAAAATTTTTCCTTATCAGTTCCTGGTCATCAGTAATAAGTTCATATGATCTCTAAACAAAATTGAATCTATGAGTACCTTCATAGAGTTAATGAGGTACTGGGGTATAGAAACAGACACACCTTTTATTGCTCTTAACACAATCCTCTAAGATACTCTCTGCTTTGCATATATGTGTCTTCTTACTTACTCATGCCTTTTTAGAAGAATTTCTGGCTTTTTGATACTATTGTTTTATTAATCTCATGATGTGTAAGCGGTCAGGATAGGTGACTGTGTCAGTGTCTCTGGTCTCTGACTGTATGACTTGCTCTGGAATTGTTTTCAAGTAACTGACTCAATAAACTGTTGCTTTTCCAGTTTTCAGTTTAGCTAGAAAAAGTTGGATGTAAATGGAATGAAACCTGGTGAAAAAATAACAAAAAAAATGACAAAAAGAAGTGTTCCAGGAGTTAAACTAATAGTAAATGCTTTAACTTTCTGCTTGGTGAAACCTAGGGCTATGGGAAAGACCACCTCATACAGAAAAAATGTCTGCAGAAGAAAAACTAGTAAAAATGTTTTCTTATGCTTTCTTCTAGACTTGACAACAATTTATCCCATCAAATAGCAATGCAGAATTCCTTTTCTAGTGCCCCTTTCCTGGGAAGGAATGACTGTGTTCCTCCCTTGGCTCTCTGAGCTCAAGTATTTTGCATATATCAGTTCAATCTTTATTACAGTATATTACCAATGTAAGGATGCGGAGGCATAAATAAACCTATCATAATAACTGAATTAGAAATATTGGCCATCTTATTTGCTGTCCAAATGAGAAATATGACTTGTTTTAATCGTCCTGGCCACCAGAATTTTTACTACCCTCTAATGAAGACATCTGACTGCACTTCCATCACTGCCGATGACGCTATGAGCAATCATAAAATAAAGTACTATGTAGAGAGCTCTGTTTCTGTGCCCAAGCTGTTGTGGGATTTTTTTTCTAACTCAAAGGATGCAAAGCTGGGCAGGGCACTTTTATAGCTGAATTCACTCTGGGTGACAGGCAAAATACTCTGGATAAGAGTACAGTGTAGGTGATGTAGAAAGTACTGCCTTTGTTGTGTTGGGGTTTACTCTCAGTGTTTTGCTTCTATGGCTTATCAGTCAGAAAGTGCCCCAAGGTATTAAGCTTTTAAGTATTTTAACATTTCCTCTAAACCCACATATTAGTGAAATGATTCATTTAACATTTACAAAAACAATCATTAAAGTATAATTAGAAAAGAAAAACCTATTTAAAGGAAAAAAAATCACTCTTTTTCCACTTTTTGCAACATGTTGTTTATTATATTGTTTAATTACATATTATTTTGGCCAACATCTCTAGTGCACAAATAAATCCATCTCAAATCATGGTCTGGATTAAGAGACCAGTGCTGTGCCAGGGGAGTGCAGGTTCAGAATCTGGTCTGAGAGATGAGCCCTTCATGGACACATGTGCCTGGGCCACTGCAACTGCTGTCCTCCTTCCCTGTGACCCCATGCTCCAGCCCCTGCTCCACCAGCCCTCTCAGAGGTTTCTTGGTCTCATAAGGCTTAATGCTGCCCTGGCTTCTTTTGCATGAAAATAATGATTTCTAGTAGGAATTATATTTTAAAATTGCTACTTTGAAAAGAATAATTAGGTTCATGTTTATGTTATATGAACTGTATTTTTTTAAATGACGTATATATGAAGTTGTGGAATTGATATTATTTTCTTGGTATGTGACGTTATTTTCACAATATTTTATGATGTGATTGATGTTAATTGGACGTATTGAATAGTTAAGTGTATGGGTACTATCTTATCAGGCAGACAGTGAAAGAACTTCACAACAGGGTGAGTATCATCTTAAAGAGGATGAGTATTATCTTACCTCTCCTACAAGGATACAGGAAATCCTAATGAAATCTAGAAAATGTAGCTAATATTTACCATTCCATAATTATTTGTAGGACATTTTTATTGAACTTATAATGGTGTGTGTTAATTATCTGATCAAATACAATATTGTAAAAAAAATACTGTACAATGTTAGATGCCACATCACTTTAAGATGTAACTATGTTAGGATGTGCTAGCATCATACTGTTTATCCCAACCTCAGGTATATGTATAACTAGCTGTATTTTACAAGGGAAAAATAAATGGAATAGAATTTCAGGTACTAATTAGAAGTAGTAACAAGAAACACAGGACTTGGAAATACCTCTGTGCTGAAGGATTTCAAAAGCTTTTTATCTTAAAAAGATAGCATGTAAAAAGATGAAATGCAGGTTATTTGCTACATTACCATTTTTTCCACTGTCTTATGGTATTTCAGAAGAAGGGCGTTTAATTGGCCGTAAGACTGCAGAAGCGTGGGTGATGGCTTTTTTGCCTTTTTTTTTTTCATAGCTAGAAATAAAATTATGTTCCATAGGTAGTCCTGTAATGGTTGCTTATTTACGGAAAACACCGAATATATTTTCTTTGCATGATTTGGTGTGTATTCCCAATATTTTTCCTAGAGGTAGGAAGAACAGTGATTAAGTCCTGCAGTGAGAGCCAGAGCCAAGCTGTGCCAAACTTTGGCAGTGATGAGTTTCAAATATTTTGAAAGTTACAGTTTTCTCCCAGCTGCTTTCTTTGCTGTAGGGAATTAGTAACCTGCTCTTGCCAAGAGCTAGCTGCCTTTTTTTTTTTTTTTAGTGAGAATTAAAGCACTTCTCTTCTCTCCTGTCATCTCTCCCAAACTAGGTCTGCCAAGGGGAGCTTGGAAGTTTTCTTCCTCTGCCCTTCTGCTGAGTAAGAAAAGTGAAAATTCTTTCTTAGAGTCATTGATATCAGGCCAAGGATTCTTGGCCTAAACTTGGAACAAGACATCCGTCCCCAAAAACAGTAGCTGTTTTCTCCCGAGGGAGTAGTTTCTTCCTTGGAAACTCCATTTGTGGGTTCATTTCTTGGAGGAAAAAATGTAATACCTCTGTTGTCAAGGCAGGGCTGTGCCTTTAAAGCTGATCCAATGCCTTTTTTGTCTAAGGTGAAAATAAGTGTTACAGTAACAGTAATGTCACTCTATTGGTTCTCAGATTCAGGAAAAATGCCACTGCAGAAAAAGGAATGTTTGCACTCTGTGCAGATGGAATATGTGTGAGTTTGCATGGGGCATAGAAATTTATCATACAATCATAGAATGGTTTGGGTTAGAAGGGACCTTAAAGATCATCGAGTTTCAATCCCCCTGCCATGGGCAGGGACACCTCCCACTAGAGCAGATTGGAACACTTCCAGGGATGGGGCATCCACCACTTCCCTGGGCAACCTCTTCCAGTGCCTCACCACCCTCACTGTAAAGAATTAATTTCTTTCTAGTATCTAATCTAAATCTCTCCTCTTCCAATTTAAAACCGTTACCCCTTTTCCTTTCACTACACTTTCTGACAAAGAGTCCCTCTCCAGCTGTCCTGTAGGCTCCCTTCAGATATTGGAAGGCTGCTATAAGGTCTCCCCGCAGCCTTCTCTTCTCCGGGCTGAACAACCCCAGCTCTCTCAGCCTCTCCTCATAGGAGAGGTGCTCCATCCCTCTGATCATCTTCGTGGCTCTCAGCTGGACCTGTTCCAACAGATCCATGTCCTTCCTGTGTTAAGGACTCCAAAGCTGGACACAGTACTCCAGGTGGGGTCTCACAAGCGCAGAGTAGAGGGGCAGAATCACCTCCCGAGACCTGCTGGCCACACTTCTCCTGATGCAGCCCAGGACACGGTTGGCTCTCTGGGCTGCCAG
>JAOXJK010000077.1:9276491-9301436 GCA_025774025.1 Xenus cinereus
GAGTGGCTCTGCAAGCACTTCTGCCAGCTCCCTCAGAACCCTCGGGTGGATCCCATCTGGGCCCATAGACTTGTTTAAAGCAAGTCTGCATACTTTTTATAAAAGAAAACCCAACAGGAAATGATAGTCCTGGTGCTGGTATTCCAGGTAAAAATCCTGTAATCAGTGCTCTGAAAGAATTAAAGGCATAAGGCCATAATGGGCCCTTTTGGCCTTGAAAGCTTCTGTGTATAATGAATGCAGTTTATTCTATTTACATCAGTTCTGACTGCCCAGCCTTTATATAGTTGGAATATATAATTTGGAAGACAAAATCCATTTCATGCATTGCGAATGAATACCTGGAACTGCTAAATAGCTTCCCTGCAGTGACTTAAATTTGTACCTGTAAACTAGAATAAAGTTTGTGTTTAGAACTACTAAAAGTGATCTGTATTTGGAAAAAAATTGGCACAATGTTCTGATTTGATGTATGAGGGTTTTTTTTTAGTTGCACAGAAAATGAAAATAATAGAAAAAAATCTGTTTGACAAATTCAGCATCAGAAAAATGTTTAATAAAGGTGATAAAAATGAATAAATGTAAAAAAAATTAAGATCTCTCATTTAGTAAGGTATTTAATATTCTTCCAAAGCAAAATATTTAGGTTTGAAAATATGGATGTTCTGCCAAAGGCACAGTTACACCAGAAGAGATTTCATTCCTGTTTATGTTTGTGGATCAGCCCTTCTTACACGCTATGTGATACATCCTTAGTAATGGAGTAGAGGAGAAAAAGCAAAGGTGTTTCTGTTCAGAGTTTCCTCATTACAAAATGATGCTTATTCTGCGTCCATTTATTTTAATAGTTATAGATTATGAGCATTGGATATATATTTTTCACCTTTCATCATCTATCTTCTGCAGTCCTTCCAGCTATTTTCCTGGAGTTTTTTGGGTGCAAAAATAAAAAAATCTCCAAACAAGTGTGTTAAACTTTTACTAGAATAATTTCTAGGTGACTAAAGGAGCTATTGGGCAAGTACAGATCAAATAAGGAAGTTAGCATTTTGATTGACACTTTTACTTAGGGAAAAATAAAAACTAATAAAATCAGTAACAATGTTAATCTGAAAGGGGAGCATAAATAAAAGGTGAATTTCTTGAATTTTCTGATCAGAAGCAGGTAAGTAGCGTAGTTCCCTGGAATAATCAGTAGGATAAATTTGGAACTGTAATTTAAATATTTATTCTTTGAAATTAATGTATGACTAAAGTATGGAGAAAAGTTCTATTGTTTCACTTGCATATCACACCTGGAGCAGATCTGTGCTCTTCCTTTTGTGGGTAACATGCAGTCAAATTACCACCAGATGTTCATGCTGTTAAAGAACAGTTGTTAGCTTGCCAAGAGTGCCGCTGTTCAACCTTTCCATGATTTTCTTCTTGTAATATTGCCATTCGGCTACATTTTATTTTAAATTAATTGCATAGATAAGCTGCACAAAGTGTCCCTAACTAACATGTCACCTTTGCAATTTTGAAGTAAAGCAAAGCACGGGAAGATAATGTTAAGTTAGAAACTTAATAGCTTGTGTCTCTTTCCCTTTGGAACTTAGAATCCTCTTTGAGCCTAATAAGATCTGTTGGTGAGTGCTCCAAAATACAATCAGAACCCTTTCCAGGCCAGTATGAGGGACTTCAGTTGATCTGTTTTCATCAGAAGGGTTGTTTGTATGTGTTTGAGCTTCAGTTCTGAGTTTTCTATTTGCATCCTGAGGATAAGACTGCTTCCTAGGTCATTTAATTCTTCAGACCCGCTTCCTACTTTTATGGAATTAAAAAGCTTGCACTGAGTGTGCTATGTGGGACAGGACCCTCTGGATCAGGATAAGCACTGTCCTGGTGATCCTACACAGTCACTGGCACTGACTGTCTAATTCCCCACGCTTCAACAGACTAGTGGAATGACATGTACAGACTAGACAATGGTATCCAAAAATGAATGCCAGTGTTTTCAAATGTTGGTGCTAAATTTGTGTTTCCAAATCTATGTTGTTTAGAGACCTACGCACTCACCATTTAATTTTCATATTAGCTAGCATGGATATTTCACAAGATCGCCGGTAGTATGGTCGGTAATTAATACATATCAAAACAAGACCTCTAAAGTGCTTTCATTTCATAATTTTGATACATGGGATTTAATACTTCTGGGCAAAAATTTTAATGGCATATGTGACTTTTGAATGTCTAATTTTTATACAAAGTCCAGATGACTGATGGTAGGAATACACAGACTGGTATTTTAGGTTCATAAGAAGATGCAAATAAAATCACAAGACAGTGCCTTGATGTGATTTGGTTGCATGATAATTCTCAAGAGCTAATGATCTTCACTTAATCAACATGTTTTTCTTGTAAATCAGGATGAGACGTGCTATTTTGGAAAAGGCAGGTTAAATAATTAAGTGTGAACAGAAAATTGCCTATCTTTGTTTATTTTTATAATAACTTAGAATGTTTTATTTATCCTTTGGTAGTGTAAAATAAAAAACCCAAGTCCTGTCAATTGTGTAGTTCTGTCACATTTAGCTGCACCTGCTAAATTGTGGGTCCACTGCACTGTGAAGCAAAACTCTCATTAACTCTAGTACAGTCATGATTTAACAAAGATGTCTAAATTCTAGCAAAGCTTTTGGATTCAGTGCAGTGAAATTGAAGCACATGGTAACTGTCTCACTGAAAAGGGCTGAGAGTAAGTGCAATAGAGGCTTACTGAATTTTTTGTATCTATTGCCATAATGATGAATATTTATTAAAATAAGAAGCATTTCTGTTGCACACAGATATTCTGTTGCTATTTAGCACCATATTTTTATATTTAATTTAATTTTCAGTGGCAGCAAAATGATAGCTATGAAATATGTCTTATTGTTATCTATGTCAGAATTTCAGAGTAGATTGAAATTACATATCTAAGATCACAAACTTTTACCTTTTGCTACTCAGTACTTAGCAGACACTCTCACAAATTAATAGAAAATAGAGGGGATTGGTTTTCGCAGATAATTAGCATTCCCTTCTACTGCATGTTCCCCAGCTCAAATGGTGTACGTTGTCACCATCCAGTTGATGATAATACAGCTATTTCTAGAGGTAGAGGCTCAGACTTTGGGCTGTGGAGATACCTTGTTCACACTTAGGCAAAATAGCAGCTGTGTTGACAAGCAGTTACACCAAGTGGCGGTGTGTTTGTGGCACTGGATCCACATCTGCAGAGCCTTTAGAAAGCCACTGTGTGTACATAAATGAACCATCTCTATTTCTGTTATTTATTTTTTTTTTTTCATATTAGTAAATAAATCCAAAGCATTTTTGTCTGTTGGATATTTTCCTTGCTTTGATGAGAGCTGAAGATTCAGTACCATCTGTGAAATGGGGATGCACTCTGTGGTGTACTGGTGATGGAAAAGGCAGTAGAGAGCCATTCAAATTAGTCTGGATAGAATTAAATATTCTCCTGGTTGTTGAATATTATGACACACTCCAATAGATAATCAGCATTATTTTCAGCCTTAGATTATTCTCTCCCTTTATTGACTATGGGCCAAGGTTCCAGACAGTCAAACCCATTCATTACAGAGGAGAGTTTGCTTGTGTAATGGCTAATGAGGTAATTTGTGTGTGTGTGTGATGCAGTCTTATAATAGCAGTGCCAGGTGTGGTAGATTTAGTGATTGTTGTTTTCATTACAGTAGAATGGTTATTCTGAAGAAGAGAATTGTCATTAAAAATTAAGGAAAATGGAGCACTGAATGGCAATGTAATTTGCCACCATCATACTCTGCAAATTGGTATTTAATGGGATTAATAGGCATTTTTGCTTTTGGGACATAATATATTGCCTTCTGATTTCATTGACTGAGGTTGGAGAGTTATGATAGGTTGATGGAAGTTGGTTCCATCTTGAATGAAACATAGTATAAGATCTGAATAAAGCTAATTTGATACATATATTTGTTTTGCCTTTCAAGTGTCTGTGAATATTTATTTTCCAAAGAAACATCTGCAGGTTTCTTCAGTAGCAAATAACATGACTCTAGACTACCCTTGCTCTCTTTGGGGTTAGATATTGCATTGCATAATCACATGCTTTGTATCCTCTATTTTGGTTACAATTTCTTTAAGATGAAGTTTACTACAGCCTGTACTGGATTTAGCACAATTTCCATGTGCAAGAGAAATTAGCTGGAGGCTGGTAAATAATAAACACTGGCATTGTCGGTGTAAACCTGGAAATCCTAAACTATGACCTCGTTTGCCTTCGATGTCCTCTGCTGGGGTTGCTAGATTCTCAAGGGCTACATTCTGCAGCTTGTGAAGGACAGTCCTGAGGCCACTCCAGTGTTATTCTTGCAATCTCCTCACTGAAGCCCACAGCCTGAGCATGATGGAAGCATTGAGCCACCAGTTCTGGTTGGATCAGCTCACTGAGACACCTGCATGTGGACAAAAGGGGGTGAGCAAACTGCAGCCCTACGGCTGCTCCAGAGACCGGTCTTTTGCTGTGATACGTACATAGCCATTGAGTTTTATTTTTCTCACTTGTTGGGCTTGTCTGTGAGATACCAGTCACTGCTAAAGCAACGCAGGAGTAGAAACGTTCATGAGCTCTCGGGAGCGTTTGAGAAGCACAGAAAGTTCACGTTTCTATTGTAGGTGGAAATTTGCAGTTTTATTTGTGATTTTTAATTATATAGGAGTAGAGAAGCACATAAAGTTTTCTTCCTTGACATTGTTATATCTTATCTGAAGTGCAGCCTTGCCAGTTCTGTGTGAAATCCGGCCTGGGCCACACTGCCCACTCCAAAGCAGAGCTGTCTGTGTCCGTCTGGCTTGTCTTCTTGTCAGTCTCAGCAGAAAGGTCAAGTCCCAAGGCTGTTAGAGAAGTGCTGCTGTATTGAGATACCTTATTATCTCTCTGGGGAAGAGGCTGGGATAGGATTTGTGACTGAGACTGACAATTTGTTCCCTAATTGTCTTGATAGTCCAGGGACATGTACGTTAATTGGGGAACAGCTGGGTGAGTCCATTGCCAAGCTGGCTTAGAAATGGTTCTCGGTGCAGCGCAAGAGAGCAACCAGAGATTATTTTTTTATTCCTGACCAGAAATGTTTCCATGTAGTTTGGAAAGCTGAGCAGTTTTATGGGAAATTTAGAAAAAGGTGGAATGTTCTGTGCTGGCAAAATTACATCTACACAAAATGTCTGATGTTTCACCATCATTGCACAACATGGGGTGAGGAAACCAAAGTGCTGGTATAACTTGCCCTAGTCTTACTCTTTACATTTTTTAATACTTTAAGTACAGTACATTTACTGATTTGAAGTCCCTATTATTTTTTTTTAAGAGAGAAATGCTAAATAACAGTGTAGGTGCCAGAAGGTACCTGGGAGTAATAACCTGGTGGACCTCACTGGAGTTGCGGGCACACGAACAAATGATGTAGCCTATTAGGAAGGCGCTCTGTCTGCTGTGAATACTGCCCCTTCCCCTCCGCTTGGTGCTGATTTACTATTAATTGTATTTCAAACAAATGGGAATGGACTAATAGACTCATGTCTATTATCCTAGCTTTTAACACCATGAAATCATGTTTAGTGCTTTGCTCTAGGGGGGAAATGAATATCCCTAACATTTTCCTCCCAGTAATGACACAAATACCGATGGAGATTTCAGCATTAAAAAAAGTAGAATGGGGACAGTGTTGAGAAGGAATGGAAAAATAGTCAAATCTCATGCTTTAGTCCATCAACTGTTTCTCATTTATGCTAGTACACATTTAGATCTTTGCATTTTCATTTATTTTTATTTGCTTTGTAGTGCTTTGTCCAGTTGTGTTCTAATATGAAGGAGACTTTTATTACTTCTGATAGGAGATTAATTATGGCACAACTGCTCTTTCTTTCAACTTTTTATAATTGTTAGATAGCTCCTTAACATCTTGCTGTCACGTGGTGTATTGACTATTTCAGAAAGCTGGAGCTCAGCTATAGCTGTGCTATTCTGAGCATACTCTTGACATCGAGAAAATGAGACAGACCCTGCTGGGGCAGCCTGGATTTGGGAAGTCTGAGTGAGCAGGTCTGTGTAGGGACTGTACACCTCCCACAGCTCTGCAGTGAATATTTCCTCACCTGCTTCAGTTCAAACTCAAGAACGCAAGTTTAACTGCACTGTATATTTCAGTATTGTATTTTGTTCTTGTAAACCAATCCCCCAGTGGGTTTTTTTTAATATTCAAGAGTTGTCTACTTCCTCTGCCCAGTCTGAAGGGCTGGCATGGGGATATCAGCAGTTGTAATAACGAGGCGGGATCCTTTGCGATTGCATGATAGGGAACAAATCTGTGATTTTGTAAATTAATAGGGACTGTTGAGAGAGTTGAAGTTTTTCATATATTGATATACCAAAGCAATTGGGACCACTGAAAATTGGCAAGAGTTGAGCATGACTTGATATGATATCTGACAACAAGATCAGGAAAAGTGGAGAAAACATTGATAAAGAAAGGAGATTTGAATTATCTGGGCCAAACCAGAGTCACTTTTATTCTGGAGTTGAAGGAAGTAGGAATATAGGTTTTTTGCAAATGCCTGTTCTCCCAGTTTGTGCTAGTTACCCCTCTCTGCACAAGAAGACAACATGCCTTAAAGCATAATTAAAAAAAAAAAAATCAATATTTTTTTGATTAGGGTGATTATTCCATTAACATCAGCATAACAGTTGAGATCTGCTCTCTTGGGCTCTTAGCTTCATGTTAATATAGCTCTGTGTAATAAAGGAAAAGTCCACCTTCTCAGCAGAGCTAATTTGCTGGTCTTTGGCGGGATGCTACTGTGACTATGCTGCTTCCACTTCTGTAGCTACAGTGCCATAAGATCTCCACCTGTTTTTTTGGGTGGTTTATGTTGAGCATTAGGGGGAAGTAGAAGACCCGTAGAAGTCAAAAAGTACAGGAATTACCCATGCCTACAACTTTGCAAGCTATTTTGAATAGGGAATCTTCTATATAATGAAAGAATGTCTAGAAGTGTCACAGTTTACATAATAAAACTAGTGTAGAATAAATATTCTCTTGAAAGGACTACTGGCAAGAGCCTAAACTTTTAGAAAAGCAGTGAAAATCTTGCTCAGATGACACGTGACTGATTTGGCATATGGAAATTTGGTCTGTGTCTGTAATGTCTTTGTAAATGATTATTTTATTTAATTAGAAAACACTTAATTAGACAAAGATTTGTCTAGCACCTCCTGTTCATTAAATCAGAAAGCATTCTCTATTTTAATTAGCATGACATTTTCTATAATCAATTTAATGAAATGCCATCTGCAGTTCTAATAATACTGTGTACAGCAAAGACTGATTGACATATGTGTTGACAGCAAGGTATCAACCTTCTCTTATGTTTGTATTTAAAAAAATGTAAAGTATAAGAAAAAGGGGGACTCTGATTTGCTAATGCTTCTGTTTGTGCTGCAAAGCAGAATTTTATTTAAACAAACCAAAACTTAGTAAATATTTTCAATGGGAAAACAAGCATTTATGATCTCCAGGTTAAGAATATCAGTGATTTCAGAAGACTGCCCTGAGGCCTCCTTATTCTAGATATCGTGGAGCAGATTTTCAGCATTGCTTGGATGTCTGTCCTTCCCTTTCCTTCTAGATCCCTTTCTATATTCTACTTATGGTCTTGAGAGTATTTGATAGATGGCCTTAATATCCAATGGTTTCTGTGCACAAAACTGCCTAAGTACTGACACTGCTGCATCCCCAGCAAACTCCTTGGGCCCTGCCTTCAAACGGGAGCCCCAGGGCTCCCCAGTTGCCCTACTTAATTAATATTAATAGTATCCTTGTGAAGTATGGCATAATGGCTCACTTTAAGTAAGTCTTGCTTTTCAAATTGGTAAAAAAACAGTTAATGTTCATCTGGGGAATACTAGTGAAAGAGAATAAAGAAACGGCTCAGTGGACTAACGTCATACAACTGTTGTTTGAAATATTTAGATGATTTATTTGACAAATCAATTGCGATCTAGATACCACTTCTCATAGCATTTCTTACAGATACAGCAATTTTGCGTAAAGATAATAGAGGCTGGCTCTAAACAATAGTAAGTGTCTGGAATATGGAGGCTTAGTCACAGTTCAGTTTTGCTTTAAAGTATGTGGTAATTTGCCCTTTCAACTCACTCTGTGTAATTTAAGTTACAGGACAAGTTGCTGAAGTTCAGTGACATGTGAAATAGGAGTTTATACTCATCAAATAAACCACCACAATTCAGTGTCCTACTTTCAGAAAGCAAATCATTAAAAGTCATATAGACCCTGGGCCAAATTCTGACACTAGCACGATTCAAAGCTTGATTTTCAATGATGGTGATGTAATTCAGGATGGGAGTTAGTCCATTTGTTCCCCCAAATAATACATAATTTTTCATTGGAATTTAAAAGGGCCTGATTTTTTTTAGATAATGTGAATGTATACAGTGCCATGTGAAGCCAACTGGAACAGTGAATGCTGCAAATGAATTCTATAGCATTTTGGACTTGGCAGAGTGTTGTCAATTCAATAAATGAGAGTAAAGAAGTTATTGTAGAATTGATGGGGGTCAAGCTGCTTGTCAAATATGAAAAGTTTTGCATTGATTTCTTTGCATTTTATGATATTTTGCCTGTACTTTGGCATTCCCTGGAACAATGTATTCTAGGCCAAGCACAGTATAGAGCTGCATCTCCTGCAAACACCACGTATTCTGATCCTGAGCAGAACCTTTACCACTGTTAAACCTAACACAGGAACAATGACCTTAGTAAAACTATTCATATGAAATGCTGCTTTCATTTAAAAAAAAAATCTGAGATAATGATGATGCCATATTTACATAATAGTTGCATCACTGAAGGCTATAATTATGATATTGATATATACATCCAAAGTATCATTTAAATTGTAGGGATTAATCATTTCAGTGCACATGATAAAAATATTTACTTTTAAAAACATACAATAGCATAAGAATTTAGACAGCCTCACAATGGTAAAAGAATTTATTGTTGGTTCTACAGCTAATATCAATGTAATATTTACGTTACTGACCCAGATGAAATTATTACGCTGCAATAATCATGGACGAATTTTGGTTTTAAAATTTGTTTTCATGTAGTATTTTACTTAATATTGCATTCTTTGTGAAAGCCAAATAAGTTGTAGAGAACCTGTTCAGCAGCAGGTTTGGTCTACAGAGCTGCATGCCTACTAGGCAGCCTCCCTCAGAGTCAGGTTTGAAATAAGCTCAGAATCAAGATGGAATAAATTCTTCGCAAATATAGTTATCTATAATAATAGCTGAGCCTACCTTACCTTTTTCTGTCTGTCGGTCATCAGAGTGACTGCTGAATCATCAAGTTTGTTTCCTCATTCTCACAGTCACTAAGTTTGTCTTCCAACAAAGCCAATTAGTTTAATTAAACACGACACTACAGTTCTGATGAAAAACCTCAAATATGTAATACAGAGAACAGGCAAGATATTTATGCGGTCTTTGTTGAAACCCCTGCAATCGAGTGAATCAGTTTGGTAAGCTGTACCTGAACCATCTCAGCAGGTAAATTAAAGCACCAGCTGCAGGGTGAGGAGGGGAGAAAGAGCAATGGCCCTCTTTGTCTGCCTGGGAAAAATATCTGTTCTGAGATTTGTGTAATTTGCATGCTGTGCCTTTGAGCATCGTACCAGGCGTGCACCCATGTGGATTCCCTGAATGAGGCTGCAGCACTAACCAACCCCAGTATCCCATCTGCAGCTGAGATCAATATTTGATAGTTTGTAGGAAAGTGGAGTAGAAAGCGAAAACAGGAGACAAGTTATGCATCAGAAGGAAAAATAAATATCCCTTGATCCCACAGGCAGTCAACTAAAATACTCTAGGTTTGAGATTTTTTATTAAAATTGTCTGAGCACAGAGCTACAAACACGAGTTACATTGTGCAGACAAACCTGTATTCCCAAAGATTCATTGCAGAAGGGAATGAGAAAGTCAATAGAGGGAGGTAAATCCACAGATTCCAGGCCAGAAGAGATCTCAACAGACATCCAAACTCAACCTTGTATATATTTACTCACATTCAGACTAAACTAATTCTTGACATAAAGATCTAAAGCATATCTTTAAGAAAAAAACATCCCACAGCTGTTGATTCTGTCATCTCCTTTGCTGAGCTCTTCCACACATCCC
Source organism: Xenus cinereus (assembly GCA_025774025.1). Taxonomy (NCBI): domain Eukaryota; kingdom Metazoa; phylum Chordata; class Aves; order Charadriiformes; family Scolopacidae; genus Xenus; species Xenus cinereus. Next base: position 9,286,774 of record JAOXJK010000077.1, read on the forward strand.
AGCGTTCATACCTGTCATTAGCTTTTCCCTAAATATATATGTATGACCTAGATGTCTTTGAACTTTCTTCTGAGGGCTGCTTTCAATCCGTTCTCTGCCCAGCCTGTATTTGGTGCTATACATCCTGTTGGCTAAATGTATACGGCATGTAGAAAAGTAGATAACTGAGAAGTAGTTACATTCTGATACTGTTTGGATTTGGGTATCGTATTAGTCTCACCTATTGACCAAAAATACGTTGTTTGGAGCACTGTTCAAGCAGGGGGACTGAACATGGCTAGTTGTTGGCAGCTGTTTGATGTCTTGGGGTTATACATGCCATTTCTCACATTATGGTTTACTCAACTGGGGACAGCTTTTTGTCCAGACAACTTTATTTTCTCTATAATATTGCTTAGCACTGTGGTACAGCATCGTTGGGGATTTTCAGTGCTAGGGTACCTGAAAGAACACATGCAAAAAAACCCTAAAAGGACTTGCAAAAACGTTAATGTTCTGTAGTAGCTAGTAACCTGAAACCTCAATAACATTCTGCAAAGTGTTACCTCTTTTTATTCAGAACGAATATTTAAATATTTTTTCTTTATAAGAAGGTGCTATTAATTCCCCACGTCACAATCTAATTTTTCATCTTCAACAACAGCTCTGATAATCCTATCCTAAACTCCATCAATCCCACCCCACTTCCCAGTCATGATCCTGAAATACTTTAGTGAGCTCTTACAGTGAGCTGTCATTAATTTTACAGAACTTATCAGAGGACATTCAATAGTGCTGTATATCTAGAGTTTCTGTGGAGTCAATTAAAATACAGCTACATTTTTCTGAGTAAGTGAAGCATATTTTTTATGATAGCACAACCTTTTCCTCCAGTCATGTTTACTTCCATCTTCATAAAATTCAGGGATCTGTAATGAGCTTCTCAGACATTACTGAGGATTAGTAACATTCTTTTGTGTTTCCTTTAGATTTAATGTAGAATTTTCCATATGCTTTCTACGCTTTTATAAAAAAAATAGTTTTATTTTATTAAATATAAATTTCTTACATGGGTTTTAAATAACATGAAAGAATCAATAGTCAATCTGTTCCATCTTATTAGAAATAGTGGGAAACTTGGAACCACTTTTTTGTAAAATCAAGACTTATATAGTTTTTATGTATTTCTTGGTAATTTTGCAGATATTGGTACAAACAGATAGAAAACCTTTTTCATAGGAGCCACTATTAATTTTGTATTTTTTTTTTCTTTTCTTTAGTTCGGATGTATTCAATTATTTTTCTTATGGAAACTTATAAATCAAGTAAAGGGGTAGAAGGAAAAAAATACACCAGTTCATCCCAGTGTTTTAAATGTTCTACAAATGGACCTATTTAGCTTTAACCATCCTCTTCTAACACTCAGCTTACATGATGATCTCATATTCTGTGGCCCAGCACTAGTCATATAGTAAATGGACTGTCTTAAGATATAGTACATATCTTTGTCAATCCAGTTACCAGAGATGCGGAATAGTACAGAATATTTTTTTTTAGAATTTTTCTAAGGAGAGATGTGAATATGGTGTCCAGCAAAAGCTTTTTTCTTTGCAAAACTTTACTTTGGTATATGGTCCATTTTCATAGTGAATGTGGTTGTACCTTAAGGTCTCAGTGATGTCTCAGTGAGAGCGGTTTTATGTTCAAGATGTCACTTCATTCACAACAATCCCATTTTTGCCAGAGAAAATGTTTCCATGTAAGTGAAATCATACTTTTGAGTGAGGTGAACATGCTATGTGGCATAAACTGGTATTTTTGAAGATCATGAGGCAAATCAACAAACTAGATATTATGAGTGCAATTCTTCTCTCAATCTTGTTTATGTATTGTTATGAAGATATTCTAATGACTGTAATATGCTGGTTTTCTCTACAGATGTTGTATTAAATACTCAATGTGTTTGCTAACTGTTAATGCCTTTGTTGTTGCAGATACAGCAGTGGTGTATAAAAATAGGAATGGACATGTTGTTGAACTGAATGTAGAAACAAATACAACTACATTATTATTGGAAAATACAACTTTTGTAAGTAATATATATTATTTATTCATTTCTTAGTGGAAATCTGCTAGAATTTTTTTTTCCTGCAAAGGCAGTGAAAGAGTATAATATTGAAAGGTTACAGAAAATATGTTTATAACCTGGAGTAGATTATATATAAATGGAAAATATAATCCCTTCCTCTGTCAGTGCACAATTTCTGGCTGAAGTTATTCGATGTTTTATTCAACCTATGTGTAAATAACCCAGATGTTGGAGAATATGTTGGCTGTAGCCCATGCTTTGTTCAGGCCACTTGAAGGTTCATGCCTGGCATAGTCCTCGTGAATCTACCTGATGTCTATAATAAGAAATTTCATAGAATGGGATAATGCTACTCAAAATGTTTAGAGCTTTTACCTATTATAAAAGGAGAGGAGTGTTTGTATGAAGATTTCCCTTTAAGCAACTAAATATGCAAAGAAAAATGTATTTCCTGGTCTTGTTAATCTCTGGTTTACTTGTTCCTCTGTGCTTTACTGGCAAACTAGATGGTTGGGGATTATTCTCTTGACCGGTAAATAGTATACACATGAGTGGTTTGCATATGTTTCTGACTAGCAGTAATTGCTAAGAAATTATTTAATGCCTTAGTCTACATTTTCTTTTCCTTTGGTTGGTGCTGTTATTCTCAGTGATACTACCCTGTAATTCTCATTTATCAGGGTTTTGCAGCATAGACGCGTGACTTGTCAATCTTTCCTCATAAATACCCTGTGTAGACCACTGGCTGCTATTGTTAATCCCTGTATTTTTAATTTAGTAAAATATTTTGCACCTGCAGACCCAAAATGATGACTCATTTTTATCAACGGTCTTTGAAAAGGCTGATTTTATTCCTGGTCTCTTCCTGGCCTTTGCTGATACAGATTCCTCGTTTCAAATTATAAAGTCCCAGGTGATCTTTTCTTCTAACTCCTTGAACTAGAAAGAGGAGAGTAGAAGTTCAGGAGAAATAACTTGACACTGACTTCCTAGGTCAATGTAAAGATGAAGGAGAAGGGAGGAGAGAATTGTATTTTAATGGAGTGCATGCTGCACCCTTCCATATGCTGGGATGTGCCTTAGAGTACCTCCTAGCCCAGAAAAGACTGGTGGCTCAATTAAAAATGGGTGAAAAGGTGAAGTTCTCTAAAGTATAAACTACAAAGTATTGCAGAAGCATTTTCCTTCTTATCTGTATATGCGTGTATGAGCGCTTGCCTGGCTTAGTAGAGGATTAATTGTGTCAGGCCTACATGTTGTCTTTACTGTAGAGCTTGAATCCAAGCAGCTGCTTGGTCATCTCTGGCTATAAAACTTGACTTTAATGACAAGACTTGAGTTTCGTCACAGATGAATTCATATGCTTTTGGCTGCAAGTATTTGGCTCATGTGATGTCAAGTGTAATGCCAGCATGACAGGCTCATCAGGCCATTATGCTAAACCAGTCTTGCCAAGTAATGATGGATCAGTATGGACAGGCTGCTTCACGCTGCGAGCGTCGCCTCTTTTTGGAAAATTGCTCTTCTCTGGGCTTTTTATGGAACTGATTTATCCTTAAGTCGTGCAGACTGAGAGAGCTCTAGACAGTAGATATCTCTCTACAATTAGATGTGGGAAACTGGTCCAAAATGGATAATAGTCAAGCAACCATTTAACAATTATGTATAGAGCAAAGACAAATAAACATATGTTTTTTCCTGCAGAGCTCCTCTCTGCACACAGTCAAAAGCTGAGAGTGTTAGAGGTAAATAAACTGAATTCCAGCAATGATTATTGATATGGAAGTAGAATAAAAAGCTGAAAACAGAGTAGAAGACTTAGTGAGTTGCTATTGTATGTTTGGCAGAGAGCAATGAGAAATGGTGCTGTGCTGAATTGTCTGTTGACAAGGTGGCCAGCAATCCTAAAAGGAGATGATAACATTACAGGGGCAGACTGTATGACTGAAATCAAAAATTGTCATGTTAATGGATCGTTAATCAAACATTTTCCTCACTCAATGTCACATCTGCTTAATCACTGGTGCATAATTAGAATGGTGCTGGTTTAATGACTCTGCAGAGCTGTCTTGTATTAATAAAAAATACAGCACGGATCCAACATAGGTGGTGGCAATGCAAGTCCCCTCATTCTTCCCTATCAAAGGGTTCTAGTCATGGAAGAGACTCACCTTTCAATGGGAGTTACTAATCTGCTTTCAATCTGCGTTCCCTCTCCTGTTTGCCTCTCTGCTCAAGCAGCCCGCAAAAGTGCTGGGTTTTTCTTAGTAATGTTGATAATTGTCCATTGAAAATTGAACTGCCATGATAAACTCATTGCGCAGAGGGAAGGGGCTAGTAATGAGTCTTTGTCACTACTGATTGGGCTGTATTTGAACCAGCAGCTCAGAAGATATTTTCTTTTTTCCTCATTACTAATCCCCTGAAGCAGTCTTCCACTGTGTACAGATCACTGGCTCTTCTTTTGCATCTTAGAGACTGCCATTTTTGTGCTAACTACATTTATTTTATCCTTCTTTGTGTTGCTTTTTGTCTAAAAGTCAGATAGCCCTACTGAAGAGCTGCTAGGCTCCCTATGCGTGTGTATCAGCAAAACACAGATTATGAGGTTTTTTAAAAAACATATATGTATTTTTATATATATATATAAAAAAGATTTTTAAAAAGTTTTAAAAATACCTTTAAAAATAGTCATGCACCTGGAAAGAAGAAAGGCTAGTGTTTTGTCATTCTAAGGTTCCCATTTCTCTTTCATAGGGAAGTATCTATCCAAAGTTTCTGAACTAAAGTGTTGGGATTTTCCAGTTTCATTAGGTTTTATTCAGCAATCGAAGAAATTACTGCACTTCATTTGTCCTTTTCAAATGGAATCCTTTTCTGTAATCAATCTATTAGTAAAACAATCTGGCTTTTATAAGATTAAACTATCAGGAAATATTGTGAATAACAAATATGGTGACAGAAGTGAAAAGAGTAGCTCGTAAGCACAAAGAATATCTTTTGGCATCTCTGGAGGTCATAATTTAAAGACATTTTCTAATTCATATTTGTCCTCTGAGTTTATTTGTGTAGTGCATCCTGTTGAAGCTGTCTAATAAACAGTTAATATTCTGAGCCAGCGGCATACAAATGTTAACAGCTGGAGGCTGGGCAAGTCTTCTGTTAAATGGAGCCAAAAAAAGCCCTAGACATTAATCATTGCGTGGCATCCTAATGTTTGCGATGCTGCCTCGATATGTGATTACAATATGTTCTCTATCACCTATCTGAGGTGCCTATCACCATGATTGTGAGTGACATGCCTACCAGTTTTTGAGCATTCAGCAATACTTATACATTATAGTTCCCAAATAAGTAACATTATGCCACATTTATCTAAGTAATTTCAATGTTTAATAAGCATTTTGTTTATACCTTTTGCCATCAACTATTACATAAAGTCACTAAGAGCAGGTTACCGGTTCACACACAGGATCTGGCTAAGCTGGAGAGGAGACCATGAAGGACCACATGGTTTCTTTTGCTCAGGAGACATTGTCCATCTGGTCTCTCATCATGCTTCTACCTTAGCCTCTCTAGTCTGTTTTACAATCCTTAAATCCCCAAAAAAATGAAAAAAGCAAATACAGAGATGAGAGAAAACGTGTGTAGGGACTACGTTATGGTACTTTCCAAATGTGTTTAATCCTCTGAAAGAAGCCTTTAGAAATTTTGCCTTCGTTTCTCCCTCTTAAAAAAAGCTGCAATAGTAATGAAAGGGGTAAGGCTATTATTTGTTAGCTCTTAGTTCCACTGCTTTTGTGGTGGATATATGAAAAATTATTCGGATGCCGTGCATACACCCTGACAAGCACTCAGTTCAGGATCCTGGGTCAGAAATGAATCTAGCGTGAGTCCTTAAGCCTTTTGACTGAAGATGATGGGATATACTTTGAATCATCAAATAAAGGGCTTCTGGTTTGTTTGTAGCGCCTAATGATACAAGTATAATTGTTTTCAGTTTGGAAGCTCTAGAATAGGGTCTTTTACTCGCAACAGCTTCCCTCCAGCTGTATGCTTTGGACTTTTCTTAAACCCAGCAATTCCTGCCTTGGTCTCCCCCTTGATTTCGGTGCCCTTCCACAACTCTTTTCAAGCTTGAGGGGAAACTGCATCCTAATGCACAGCAAACAAATCTTAATAAGTTGCAAAACTGTTTCCAGAGGCTTGCCAGGAATATACCCTACAGTATGTTGTACTTTCGTATTGCTGTGGACCACATTTTACACAAGGATGGAGAGAGAAGGATTACTGCTGGCTGCCTGCTAATGAGGGGATGGCATCAGAAGGGTGAGCAGAGCAGGAGTAGTCTTGGCTCATGAATCGTGATTAGGCTGTGGCAGCCCAGTTGTGAAAACCCTGTGGAGGCCTTGCAGCCAACAGCAGAGAATGAGAGTGTTAGTCTGAGCAGAGCTTTTGGCAGGGACTGTGTTGTGGTGTTTTACAGAGTATTGTTCATAACCACCCCTTCTTGTTGATAGTCCTCTTCTTTTTGATGTTTTTGTTTTGGTTGTGTGTTCACCACCACATCTCCTTCCTCTTTTGATGGGAAACTCAGTGCAGTATCTTAATGTGATTATATTTCCTTTGTTGATTAATATAGATTTAATTGCAAGAGCAGTTTACATGCTTATATTTTAAGAGCCTTGCATAAGAGATAAATGAAAGGGTGAATAATGGTAAATACATTAACCACCATTATATAACCACATAAATATTAGTAATTGTTACAACACTGGACATTTTAATGATTCAGACATTGTAAATAGGTGGTTATGAACATTATAACATTATCTCTGCTCTTCCATGCTCCTCTTAAATGTTAAATAACCCCCACAGCAAAACGTTTTCAGTATTGGTGGTTTTATGAGTTAGGGTTTATTGTTGCAGTGCACCACTGTGCATAGAGATGGGAAAGCCTGACACATGGAAGGATTTGCAGACACTGTAGTTTGGTGGTAGCGATTGGTTTTTGTCCAAGTGAAGGTTTCCACATAAAAAATGAGGGGACAGTACTCCAAACTGTAAGGTTAGGGTAGTTCTGTGAGGTATCTCTCTAAATAATAGGCCTGATCAGATCATTCCTTGATATAGAAAATAGTTAAGGGTTAACTATATCAAAGAAGGGGAATGGGAGGGAGAAAATTCTGTGATTTACTGGCTAAAGGTTATTTGCAATGGTGCAAGGCTCCTGTGAGCTGCACAGATCTGTTCATGTCTTTTTTATGTCCTACAGACACCTCCTCATGGGTGGGAAAATATTTTGGGGCTACATGAAGAGTTTAAGGTGGTTTGGGGGAATTTGGTTTGTGTTTTTGAGAACCACCAGGATAGCCCCCATCCATAAGGTAGAGTTCAGCTTAGACCATGTTTTAAAGCCACATTTGTCTTTTACACTGGGTAGGAAACCTGACTGTTAACAGTTACAACACATAACATTGCAACATTTTTGGATCTAGATTAAATGCTCAGATGACACAAGAAATATAACCTTGGAAACCCATTTTTCAACATTCTAATTACCGTGCATTTTCCTAATTACAACCTGATTCTCTTCTCAGAGATCCCCTTTTTTTCCTGCTATAAGGCTTCCTTTTCTGCTGGTCTCCACTCTCAGCTGCTCTCTCATCTGTCCTCCCTGTGGTCCGTCTCCTTTCAGTTGCAGTAGTGGTAATGGAAGGAAAATCCCATTGATCTCTTGATTGCTGGTACCACCCAAGGAAAATGCTGCATCCCAAATGCCTTCTCATTTTGCAGCTAGTGTAACTCTGACCCATCTGATTCATCTTACGCATTGCCTTTTGGTCAATGCCTGTCTGATAAGTTGAGCTGAATACCTATGAATGCTAACGAACTCCCATACATCAGTGTTCAGTTGTACCAATAAGTTAAAATTCTGATACGGATGTAGGTATGTAATACAGGGAGATGTGTAATTTCCCAACTAGTAGTATTGCCACTAGTATTTAAAGTAACATTCTAGGGCTTGAAATATTTTATCCTGGATGAATAACAAAAAATATGAAAGCCTAAATATGTGTAAAGTAAGCACTAAACAATAATTGAAGAAGGATAATAACAAGACTGTAGAAGATGTAAGTTTCTGGGAAAAGTAGGAGAAACTGGAACAGAAGGAAGGGTAAAACTGAAGAAAAAAAACCCACAACAACAACAAAGTAAACTCCACAAAACTGAAAATTTCCTCTAATTAGTTTTAACTGTCATGTAGTATTTCACTTACAACTATCCAACTGAAACTATGAAAAAGGAGTACTATAAAATGTTTGGGATATGTTAAGAATACATTCTTATAGCTCTGGGCTATACTGTATTATAGGTAACTCCCATCTGTCTGCTCTATGGTGTATTTTTGAAAGACTATGAATAAGGCACTAATTTAAATGTAGTAGTGAAAATCCACAAAAATAGTAAACACAACATTTTTTAGTGGGTGAAAGAATAGAGCAAAGATGAAGGGGTTAGCCAGTACCTCAATAATTCAGAACCAGGCTTTAAGAAAATAGAGGAAATAAAAGTGAGCTGATACTGAGGGGTTCTTGCTGAGGATGCAGAACCTAAACCCAGCCAAAAGCTTCTCTTAAACACAATTATAACAGGTATATCAATTGACAGAAAAATACACATAAAATGCAAAATGAAAAAAAAATAATCAATGCACAATATTGCCTTTGGAAATCAAACAAGAAAATATTGTTCGGCAGAATTTTGTTTTCCATTTTAATGATCAAAATAGAAAGGGGGAAGAAAAGCCAGTTATGTGTGGGAGGGTGGTCCCTTATATTTATTTGTTGCCTAATTAGTTTTTCTTTTGCTTTCAAACTTACTCATCTTCTCATCTTCTTTTCTTTCCATGCAAAACTGTATTTAACCAGGCATAATTGGAACGTGGAGGAGAGAAGGAAGGTGGAAAGCTGAAGGGCAAAAGACTCTTTAAATGCACTGTGTCCCTTTGCCTCTATTTGGCTTTTACCTTTACGATCTATGGTGACTGAGACTAGCAGTCACTGCTTGGCCATGGGATTGTCACATCATGCATCACTGTCCAGGAGAAGAATTAAAACTCTTATCGAGATATTTCAAAGAAACCTAGAAATCCAATGTTTAATATGGTAAGATCTAATTATACAGTCAGTGGGTGTTTTGGTTGAGCGAGGAATGCAAGGTTAGATATAGGATCATTCTTTAATGTCTGAAGTAGTGAAACGATGTCAAATTTATCAATATAGGAAAACAGATGACAGATTCATGAATTAAGAAGGGCAGACAGTGTACAGATCTTTAAAAAATGTTATTTTTTGGCTTGGAATAATGCAACAGTGTGCAATGTAGCTAATTTAGGGATTCCAGCAACTTATCTACTCAATGTTTTCTAGCTGCATACAGCTTGTGGTTTTTGTAGGGATTTTAAGTCTTGGTGTGGCTGGGTAGAAGCGATGGATATTAGAGACATAAGAAAATTACCTTCCCTTTTCCCTTCTCTTCTGCCTTTCCTCTGTTGTGGTTTGGAAAGGGGATAAAGGTATATATGGAGTGCCCAGTGCAGCACTACGTTAACTTACCCCCAGTCTCCTAACTTCCTGATACTGTGCAGTGACGCAGAGGGAAACTAGCCCTCTTCTGCATCCGGGGATTGTGACTCATTAGCCATCTATATTTCCCCCTGTTTCAGAGCTTATTTGTCCAGAGCTATCTTTCTTAGAGATCAAGCACAGATAAACCATAGAGGCATAGTCATAAGTGGCAGAATTTAGTTTTGTCTTCCTGAATGAAGGCTCAACAGCTCCTGACAAAGTAAGGAGCTTGAAAAGAGTCAGATATGCAGACATGCTAGTAGAACAAGCATCCTCCAGATTTTTGATAACAAGACATGCAAGGTTTTTAAATTCCCAATGTTTCCAATCTGGTATTTTTCCAACACTTTCTATAAAACTCAAAAATATGTTCTTCTGGGAAGAAAACAAACCTCTGGGGTCAGATTCTTCACAAACTTCTTTTTAATGAATAAATATATCTAATCCCTGTAGTGAATGTCCCAATAAACAGTCTCCTAAGGGCCCGAGTGGCACAAGTCTCACCTCCTACAGCAGGGACCGAAACTTTCTTTTAAACCCCCAGCTGATCTTATCTCCTCCATCATAGACTCAGGCATCTGTTGGTAGATGAAATACCTTATATGTGTTTATGGGGAAAAAATGAAATCTTTTTTTAGTGAACTCAGTGACTGTGAGCTTAGTTGCTATATTAGGCAGGAGGAATGAGTCAGGTGATTATTTTTTTCCTGTTGTTAATCTAAAAGGGCTTCTTCTGTACGTACAAGTAGAAAGTTTCTGAATTTAGTGCCAAAATTGTGCTTGTCTTTGCCAAAAAACACCAAAACCAGAACTCTAAGGAAATTTAAATCCCTTAAAGTGACATTAAGTCATTTAAATCTCTCTGAAAACCTATTAGAGTTAAATTTCCTTAAAGGTTTGATGGTAAATCTAACTTAAAAAAATGGACTACTTATGTTTTTTATGATAATTTAAAGAAATCAGCATTCCTATCAGCTTTGGCAATGAACACATGATTTCTGCTAGTCTAATTTTTATTTTCATGTTTCTTAAGTGAAACATTAAAAAGCATGAAACAGTTTTATTCTCCGTTTGACAAGAATAATGCCATTATACCAACAAAAAGAAAACTATTTTGCCAAAACCATTACCTGCAATCAAGAGATTATAGCTTATTGGCATTTTATGTACGCCATGTGTCTGAGGTATTTCTGGAGGCAAACAGAATTTTGCAGGTGAGTGCAAGCTGAACGAACAAGGTCATCTTCAGTAGAATTCAAATGATTTTAAATCCCAAACCCACAAGACTCTATACTTGGATATAGAATATGTGAGTAGCTCTTGTTGGTGCTGCCTTGAACTGGCAATAGCTTGCAGCTGAGCTACTCAGGTGTTTGCATTAAGGGCATCATTACTTTTGTGGTCGCATAATCAGTGGCTGAAGTTTCTTGCTAAATGCATGAAATGGTAAGCACCACACTCCCTGAGAATGAATTTGGAAAGCTGCCTGTGTTATATATTGCTGAAGATTGAGGTAACGGGGTAATAATTAATAAACTGCTAGAAAGCAGAGAAATTTCACCTCTAAAAATATTTTCAGTGATGTGCCAGGAAAAGGGAATGTTATTTATAGATTAACATTAATGTAGTCTCTGCTTAAAATTGGTGAACTCATAAAAGCTAGTTTGAGCACGGTAGAAATCTGTTCTGAAAGCTTTGTAGATACAAAAGGATGTTTTTAGTTTTTGTTTTCTTTCCTCAAGACTGCAGATTTGTCTTCTAACTTTTCTCACTGTTTATCTTCAAAACTAATTTTTTCCCTTTGATTTCTTTGGATAGCTTGATTGTAATTGTATTACCTAGGAGGCTGAGTTTAATCTTTATATCAGAATGTGCCATCTTGTCAGTCTATTGGAAGACTAGTAGGAAGACTAGATTTTTTTTTTTTATTTTTTTTTTTAGGAATCACTCCTTATCTTTTCTGAATGTATTATTTTGTGACTTCTTGTTTTTGTACCCTAAACCACTGTTGAATTCGTTAGCTCAGCAGTGAGATTATGCTATACAGAACAAGATTCTTAAGAAACAAAATAAGGGAAAGCCTTCCTTTGAATAGTGGATAGATCTTGTTTTGTATAGCTGTTGTTTGTTTTTTCTTTCATCTTGTACCTTTGCAGTTCTGTTATTTTTTCCTGTTCTTATCTGCGTTTTTCACTTCACCCTTTTCCTTTCATTCTGCAAATAGATGTCTTGAGATTCATTTAAAATTATTTCCTTCAGTGCCCTTTAAAGCACATTTGTATCTTCCTCATACATTAGGTGCATTAAATTATTTCTGACATCAATGTTACCCCTTGATTAAATTACAGCCCTGAATTCAATTGGGTGTCATGTAGTCTTGGCTAGATATAAAGCAATATTAGTTTTATAATGCTACCTTATGTTTCACTTTACTCTCCACTAAGCGTTTTCCTTCTTACAAGAAAGAGTTTCTCTTTAGTGCAAGTTGTCTTGCAAAATGCTTATGTATGTAGCGTTTAAAGAAAAGCAGTAGAGACATAGTGCACACCTATTCTTTTACTTTTATGTTATCTTTAAGCCTAACCTAGTGATGCATCTCCCTTATAATCATTCCTGAAGTACATGCCAACCAAAGTGTCTTCCTTCATCCTCTGTAGATGGATAGTTATAGTTGGTATCCTTGAGCTTAGTGCTTGAAATCATGATAAAAAAAACTCATCAGCTTTGTAGCTGGTATTTAATGTTGAAGCCAAATTCATCTGTTGCCATTGTACTGATACCAGCAAATTAGATTAAGAATTATTTGAGTCCTCCTTTTGTGAAAACGATGTAGGTGTTCTAAAGCAGATCTGTCTTAAGAATGGGAAGTTCTTAAATTACCTTAGAAGGTAGAACATTTGGAAAAAACTATCTTTCTTATTGCAAACTCTCTTTTATTATTACTTCATTTTAGGTAACATTCAAAGCATCAAGATACTCAGTTTCACCAGACTTAAGATTTGTTCTTCTTGCGTATGATGTTAAACAGGTAAGCCAACTATTGGTAATCAAAGAGCCTCAAAATTAAAACTCTGAAACCCTTGTTGTTCTATTTCATCTGCAATGCCATATAATATAATGTGATTGATGTACTTGATTTCCCTAAACTTTCTGATGAAATGATGGTGGTGTGTATTTCAGCGTGTACAGAAATACTGCAAGGTTCTTCTGTTGAGGCAAATTGCTGTGGCTCCTCTGAAATGTCATGTGGAGTTTTGTAGTAGCGGTTTCATAACCCTTAAACTGTTCTGTTACTAGCTGATGATTTGAAAGCCTGTCTTTTGATATTCCTTCCTGTTTCAAACAGCTGTACATTTATGAACTATACTAAAAAAAAAAATCTAGGCTGATTTATGTCATGGAAATTTCATTATTGGCTTCAGTAGTCTGAAGTATATTCTTTGTTTTTCATAGTATTTAGAGATTTTGCAGGTTGTTATATTGTCAAAAATAGTTTCAATCAATAATACTGTATAGAGTTTTCTAAAATAAGTCATTGAACACAGAAATGAAAATGGTTTTATGAATTTCCTCTGTGCATATTTGTGTTTGTATAAAAAGTTCATTACAGAATATCTCTGGATTGGTAGACTCAGTGGTTATTCAAGCAAGTTTGGGTTGCTTGGGGTTTTTTTTGTTTATTTTGTAGAGCGAAAAAATACCTATGACCTTAAGGTGACACTCAGAAGTTAGTGTTCAGAAATGATAAAAGATTATTATTGTTTATCACATTATACTGCAGTGTAGTAGTTTACTTACTGTTTTGTGTTGGTAACTGATAATACAATAGCTGTGTGTTTTGGATTGAAATTCATAGAACAATAAAATACTCATTTCCAGGTCAGTATGCAAACCTTTTTGGCCTCCTGGTAACATCGCTGCATTGACCGGTATATCTGCAGCTTTAAAAATTATATCTCTAAACCTGAAAATGTGCTGAAAGCTGGTCTGAAGTATTCTAAAGGTGTTGATGTAAAATGATTCGTCTGCTTGGGACTAGATTCAAGTAGGTTTCTTTTGACTAATTCTAGTGGATTCTGGATCAAGCTGGTTTTATGATATGTGTTGACCAATAAACCAAGAAAGAGCTGCTGTTGTTCAGTTCCCTGTTTTTGTTGTGGAGGGTTCCAGTTTTATTCCTTTCTGAAAAATACTTGCTCTTTGGTGTTTCCATTCTTGATTGCTTCTTTTTGTGTGAAAATTGCTCTCAATGCATGCTGAATATATCACTTTGCAGGAGGACTTCATTCTGTATTTCATTTTTGGGTTTGTTGCAAAGAGAAACTTTTCCTTCCTTTTACAGTCTAGTTGCTGGTAGTTACTTAGAGGGATGAAGTTTTCAGCATTTACATTTTGCATCTAGCCATTTCCTTTGCTCAAGTATAGTGAGAAGTAGTAATTAAAATGAGAAATTTGGGTTTGGCAAGCAGTTTGTGATGGTAGTCCTTGGCTTTGGATGAGGCTTTTCATACTTATTCTTGAGTGCTCCAGCTGGGCTGATGGCTTTCAAACCAAAACCATACTGTGACTGTTGTATCCTCTAGAAGTGGTGGTGAGGGTGCTAAAGTTGGTTAATAGATATTGTCAGCCAGATCCTCAATTAATATTAATAACGATAATAATGCCATTGAAGTCTGTTACCTCCTGAGAGGAAACTGTTCCTTAGGATGGAAGGGAAAATCACCAGAAAGACTGTAAGCCAGTTCTTTCAGAAGTTACAAAATATATTATTGCAAATATGTGGTAAAAAGCCTTTTTTTTTTTTCTTGAAATTTTCTGATTCTTGAGGTATTTGTTAGGCTGATGAGGCACTTCTATTTTCTCAAGATCTGTTGGGGTAAAGGTGTATGATGCCTTAGAAAGCCTCTTTATTTCTGCATAACTAGTGCTTCCCAATAACATGAAGGGTTAAGTTAGTGCTTGTT